>JAJPUD010000871.1:87436-127218 GCA_023553655.1 Myrmecobius fasciatus
ACTGCTGAGAAAAAAGTAAACTCCTTTCTGTCTCCATTTAATTTCCTCCAAAGATCTATCATACCTAACTTTTCTAACATTTTGTTTACCTCCTTAACTTCTTTCTTATTTATTTTGTGGTTTAATTTATCAAGTTCTGAGAGAGGGAGGTTGAGATCCCCCACTATTATAGTTTTGCTGTCTATTTCTTCTTGCATCTCTCTGTACTTTTCCTCTAGGAATTTCCATGCTATGCCACTTGGTGCATATATGTTTAGTATTGATATTGCTTCATTATCTATGGTACCCTTTAGGAAGATATAATTTCCTTCTTTGTCTCTTTTAATTAAGTCTATCTTTGCTTTTACTTGGTCTGAGATCAGGATTGCTACCCCTGCATTTTTTTGTTCACCTGAAGCATAATAGATTCTGCTCCAGCCTTTTACCTTCATCCTGTATGTATCTCTATGTTCTAGATGTGTTTCTTGTATACAACATATTGTTGGATTCTGGTTTTTAATCCAGATGAACTTACTTTTTAAAAAAACATTTTGATGTTTTATATTTTATATTTATATTAATTATATTTATTTATATTTGAATTAAGTTAATATATGTATTTATATTTATATTTTAAATGTTTTATATTTTAATGTAACCGACTTCCTTTGTAATCTTATATATTTTATGTATTTAAAAATATTATTCTTAAAATGGGTCCAAGGCTTCACCCCTAAAGGGACCTGTGAGACAAAAAAGGTTAAGCACCCCTGAATTCTAGGTTATTTCCCAGCCCTATACACCAAATTTCCTTAAAGGAGGATTTCATGTTTGGTTATTTCCCAGAAGCCAATGGGCTCATGGACCCCAGCTAACATGAGTCCATGCTGTTTAAGCTAAAGCATGTGAAAAAATACCATGAATTTTTTTTGAAAGATTGTGAAAAATCAAGCTGTGAAGCTTATAATATTAGTTTGGTAGTGTGTTTTATGGAGGAGAGTTTCCTTTTTGGGTAACCTTTGGTTGTTCTATACTCACAAACATACATGCCCAAGCCTGATATGACATATCCTGCATTGATCACAGGAGATCAGTTTTTCCAAATGCCAAGAGCTGTTGGGTGATGGCAGCACCCATGCCTATACATGGTGGGAGAAAGGAGCCTTTTGGTGAGAGGAGTGAGCAGAGTAGGTGATTACAGAGACTAAGTGGCCTGGTTGATGCTTCAGCTCTCTGCTGGTTCCCAGCACAAATCACTTCTGGGATATCTCAGTTAATTCTGCTCCCTTGTTCCTACTTTTTGAAGGATTCATTTCTCAAGAAATGGGTGTCCTGTATCTGTACATGCAAATTGAATAGGGGTAGTGGAGAAAGGAGAGATTGTTGGCTTGTGGTTTTTCCTCCCTTTCTCCTTATTTTTTGGAAATTGTCTGGGGTTGCAGTATTGTTGCTGGTGGCTGTGGTACGCCTGCTACAATCAGTACTATTTCTAGGCAAAGAACTAATTTACTGCATGAACGACTTTAGCTCAAAAGAAGAAATAGGGACAATCAAAAGTCCTGAGGGAGCAGAATAATAGGGTAATTTACAAGGGGAGATGAGGGAGATGGGAGTAGCATGCAGGGTAATTCTTTTGCATAATCTTTATTTTATTTTTGAGCTCTTTTCTTTTGCCTCTCTGGGGGGGGGGCTAAACCAGACCCATGGAACCTATTTTCCATCCCCTAGTGTGATATTTGAGTAGGAAGAAAGGTCAAGGGAAGTGGGACTGAGGCTGAAGGAGAGAAAGTCTAAAGGTGATTTAATTACCAATTTCCAAATTCTTACAGACAAAATGCTTTTTGTTGGGTGTTTGTAGTGTGGGAGGCACCAGAACTGAACCCTGGGTTAGAGGTGAGGCAGGGAGTGGGAATGGGTCACTATATCAGTAAAAAGAAAGCTTTAGACTCTGGAGGAAAATGGACATCTGGCATATGGGGCCAAGACTAATCATGTTTGTTATTGTGCTAAGCATGTCATAGCAGGTGCAAGGAACATTAAAGGTCATTGTTCTCTATTCTTATCCAAATGCTGGGTTAGTATATTCCTTTTTGGAAGACAAAGGTTGGAAAGTAGCTTCTATATTATTAACTTGGCCAAAATCAGCTCTAGGAATACACATGAGCAAAGCACATCATGTCTCTCCTTCACCTTCCGATATTTAAACCAACAGTCAGTTAAGATGAACTTAAGGGGAAGACTGAATTGGAAGAAGAGGTACAAAGGGTCAGTATACTAAGTGTAGTATGTTCCAGGTGTCCATCCATAAGCATGGATATCAGAGAAGGTGGGGGTGAGCAATAACCAATTGATTCAAACAATTATTGCTTGGAGTGCTTGCCATGATTGACAGCTAGAAGGAAGGTAAGGCTGGCTGACTCTGCCATGAACAGGTGTGGAGAATATGATCCCACCCCCATCACTATAGGCGGTCAGGTGTTGCTTAGTCAAATGAAAAGAGTCAGTATGGAAGAGTCCAGATGGAGACAGAGCTTCACAGGTGGTAGTATAACAAGTGGGCTAAATAAGGTCTCCTAGGAAGAGTTCAAGATGGAGAAAGGATGGGCTAGGGATATGAAAACAACCATTCTGAGAACAGGCACAGACAGGGAAGTCAGAATAGTTAGTTGAACTTTGAGAACAGAAGAGCAATAAATGCTGCCAAAAGTCCTAACAGGGACACCTTTTTCCCTTCCAATCTTGATCTTTTGATGAACTGGTTCAATTCTAGAGTATTTTATTCTCTCAAATCCTTTGACTCCTTATCCTATCAAAAATTTTCCCTTCTAAAACAGTCTTGAGTTACTCCCACCATGGTCTTCCTTTACTCCTACTCATGTACTATTCAATGAAACTAGAAAAAAAATCATCAATCTGTCTTTACCAGACTTACTACAAATCTACACTATGTTTATTATTTATCAACTGAGCCCTCACTGCAGCAAGGCAATCCTTTTATACCTCCCTATTTAACTCACTTTTTTCCATCCATCTTCAAACTGCAAAACTGATAAGGTGATGAAGGCTTTAAAAATTTTATACTTGGTATTAGAAGAATCAACTGGAGTTTATTGAATAGATAGTAGGAGGTAATGAAGGGTGGTTCTGCTGACAGTATTAGGAGCATTTGGAAGAAAGATTATCAATTTAGTTTTAGATATATTTAACTTAAGGTATCCATGAGATATCCAAGCGACTGATAGTTTCCTCTCTCCCACCCCCAAGCTTTCATCTGAGAACCTTGATTCATATTTCACTGAAATAACTGAGATCACTCACAGAAAGTTCTCTCTTCTTTCCTGCTCTTCATCTCACATTACTCAATACCTTCTGCTACTTTCTCCTCATTCACTACTGCTTCACATGTGAAGATGTCCCTTCTCCTTGCCAAAGTTACTAATGGATTATTAATTGCCAAATCTAATGGCTTTTTCTCAATTCTTATGTCTCTTGATCCTTCTGCAGCTTTTGAGTATCATTCATCCTCTTCTTGATATTATCTTCTCCCTAGAGTTTTATGACATTAGTTCTCTTCTTTCCTGTCTGATCATTCTTTTTTTATGTCCTTTGGCTTCTTCATCTACATCATACTGGCTAATTATGAGCCCCCAAACTCTTTCCTGGGCATTCTTCTCTAGCTAGACTATTTCATTAGGTCTTTTGGTTTCAATGATTATCTCTATGCAAATGACTCTCAGATCTATTTGTCTACTACCTTAGCCTTTCTTATGACCTCCAGTCTTTCATTTCCAGTTGCTTTTTAGACCTCTAAAACTGGATTGTCTCATATATAACTTAAACTCATAATCTTTTCTCCAGCCCTCTTCCTAATTTCCCTATTACTATCAACAGTACCAATCCTCCCCACCACCCCCCACTACCCACAGTTAACAATCTAGGGGTCAGCCTCAGAATCTTCGTTCTTTTTTGCCCATACCTCCATATACAATCAGTTATCAATCTCCTACCCTTTTTTCTTTCATAATTTCTCTCTTCTGACACTATAACAACCCTGGTACAGAGCTTCATTACCTTCCATTTGAAATATTTTAATAACCATTTGATTGTTTTTTCTGCCTTAAGTCTTTCCCTATTCCAATTTGTCCGACACTAAGCTGTCAAAATGATCCTCTTAAAGCACAGTCTGATCATATAGCCCCCATTCAATCAATTCCATTTTACTCTCCCAGGATCAAACATAAAATCCTGGTTGGTCTTTAAAGCTCTTTATAATCTCATCCCTTCATAATTTAGCAGTCTTTTTATACTTTATTCTCCTCCCTGTATTTTGTAAGCCAGTGACACTCTCATCCTTGACATTCTTCCTAAAAGGTACTCCGTCACCCAGCTTGGAGATTTTCATCAGCTGTATCCCATATCTGGAATTTGTTTCCTCTTCATCTTCCTTTCCCAGCTTCCTTCAAGTCCCATCCTCTGTAATTCTTTCTCTTAAGTCCTCCTTGAGACTTCCCAGTTTATTCTATCTATATCTTATTGGTACATGATTGTTTTCATATTGTCTCTCCCATTAGGCTGTAAGTTCCTTGGGAGCAGGAACCATCTTTTCCCTCTTTTCTGTATCCTTGCCACATAGTAGATGCTAAGTAACTGCTTCTTTCCTTCTTTCATTTCTTCCTTCCTCCCTTTCTTCCCTTTCTCAGTCTTTAATGTTATCTAGGAAGGTCTATTTTTTTTTCTTTGTGTTCAATAAATGCTAGTTGACTAAAATGATTCAAGGGCAAGATTTGTGGGTTGGCAGCTGTTGGAACTACAACCTATCAGTAAAGGTTGCACTCTGAGAAAAACCTCAGCATAACCAGGTGGAATACTGTGGTCACTGAACAGGAGATCACCTGCCTAGGGAAATTATTCTGATATATGAAATCCTACACAAATCATTTACAAAAATTGAGAAAGAAAACATTACAGTGACCTTCTTTTGCTGTACAAATATAGTCCTAATATGTAAACCAAAAAAGAACACAGCAAAGACCAAGTAGTCTAGACCAATATCATTAACAAATATAGGTCATAAATTTTTAAATACAATTCTGGCAAAAAGATGATAGCAATACATCCAAAATTTTTCACTATGATCAAGTTGGATTTAAGCCAGAGTTTCAAGAATTAGTCAACCATACAAAAACAATTACTGTAATTGATCATATTAAAAGCAAAAACATCCCAAATCTCTTCGATAGATACACATAAAGCTTTTGATAAATACAACTTTCATTTTTGCTACAACCTCTAGGAAATATAAACAGAAACATTTTTTAATCTAATAAAAAGTAACTATCTAAAATGAAAAGTTAGTTTTATGTGTAATGAGGAGATAAGAAGTTCCCTTTCCCCACTGTTCTTTGATATAGGTCTAGAAATAAATGCTGGAATTAGTAATAAGACAAAAAAGGGAGCAAAGAATTTAACATTAGCAAAGACACAAAAGTAGCTGTTTCCTTACAACATGATAATTTGTCAGAAAATCCAAGTGAATCAGCAAAGAAACCAACTGAAACAGTTCATTGATTCAGTAAAGTAAGAAGGCAAAATAAATCCACAAAAAAAATCTATGGCGTTTCTATGTATCAGTAACAAACCCCAAGAAATTATAAAAAGTAACATCCTATTCAAGGTCACTATAAAATGTACAAAATATTTTGGAGTAATACTTTATCCTGAAGATTGATTCAGATTAGTCATCAAGGCTCTTCTTCAATGCTTAGATCAGGCATTTGGGGAGGATTAACACCCAAAAGGAAAAAAATCATGATTCTCCTCTGAAAGAAAATTCAAAAGGATCTTGTAATGGGGAGTTGGAATAGAATAACTCCAATACTTCAGCCTGTTGGTGTCACAGCAATTTGGAAAATTTGGGGAGGGGTACTCATAAGGTCTATGGAAGAATCAAACTGTCTGATGGTGCTAAAAGAGAGAAGACTTAATTTAGTTTTTTTTTCTAGCTCAACCAAGTTTTGGAGTTTAAAGAGACAGTCAAATATTGAAACATGGAAAAGGAGGCTGGAACAACAAGGGGAAGATGACACCAGGATATTTATAAGACCATTGACACCATCATCCCTATGCCACAAAAGGAAGAAAGGAGGTGGGAGGTTCAAATATGGACCTGATGCTCAATTCAGGTAACTCCCACCTCAAAAAACTGTATCTTAAGCTTCATTCTTTACACCTGAGCAGCACTATGCCCCCAAAAAAACATGGGTCCAGCAGCTGTTACCTTCAGAATGAGGGCAGCAAATGATGCAGTGTGGTTCCAAATGCAAACTAGGACAGCCTACAGACATAGGACAGGGCTACTTAGGACATCTCTACTTAGAGCAGTAGCAAAATAGAGCAGGACCAGAGGCATTTTAGAGGGGAACAGAGTCTCACCTCTGATATAATAGGCTACCAATGATTGAGGTTACAGGAGGCATTGGAAGTTCCAGAAAAAGGAAATGAGACCAGTTAGTAAGAAGGGAGTGTATCTAAAGTAGAGAGAGCATATCACAAGAAATTCCAGGCCCCCAAACCTGGAAAATTTGAAGCACTACCACAATTTGAACCTGTCCCAATACGGTCTCTTCTTTTAATTAAAATTTTCATTCTGAACTTAAACATCCTCAAACTGATAATTTCCAAATGCATAGCACAATGCAAAAAGAACATTATATATGGAAAGGTAAATGTCCATTTCATAGTTTTAACCTCTATTCTTTAAAAAGAATACAAAAAAATTTACAACTTTCTTTTTTCTAAATAATATTTTATTTTTTCCAAATACATGTCAAGATAGCTTTCCACATTCATTTTTGTGAAACTTTATGGTCCAAATTTTTCTCCCTCCCTTCCTCACCTCCCTCCTTCCCAACACAGCAAGTAATCTGATATACATTAAATATGTACAATTCTTTTAAATATATTTCTGTATTTGCTATGTTGTACCAAAAAAATCAAACCAAAAGGGGAAAAAACATGAGAAAGAAAAAAAAAGGTGAAAATACTATGCTTTGACCCATATTCAGTCTCCATAGTTCTCTCTCTAGATGCAGATAGTATTTTCCATCCCAAGTCTATGCCTTGAACCGCCACATTATTGACAAGAACCACATCCATCATAATTTATCCTTATGTAATCTTGTTACTGTGAACAATGTTCTCCTGGTTCGGCTCACTTCACTCAGCATCAGTTCATACACATGACCTTCAAAACCGTTCTACTTGTCTGTGCTTCCTTCTGAATTCTTTGTTTCTGAATCAGCATTGCTAACCGTCCCTTTCCCTCTCAGTTCCCAATTAAAAAACAAGAAGAAAAAAGAGTTCTTGGAATACCTTAATGCAGCCAAGCAAAATGAATTCACATTGTGGCCATGTCTAAAAATGTGTCTTAAGTTCATTACCTCTTTGACAAGAGGCAGGTAATGTTTCATTATAGGCTCTCTGGAGACATGATTTGGTCATTACATCCATCAGAATTCTTAAATATTTCTAAGTTGTTTTTTTTTCTTTACAGGGTCATATTTATATAATTCCCCCCCATCCCAGCTCCACTCCCTTCTGTATTAGTTCATATTATCCAGAATTCTTTGAAATAATTTCCTTTGCTATTTTAGCATGTAATAATATTCCTTTATATTCATATATCACTTTTCGTTTGGTTATTCATCAACTGATGGATATGTCCTTAGATTCTATTTTTTTCTTTTTTCTTTTAGTTTCTTTAACTTTTGATGCCCATGCTAGGATTAGGGAGCTTATTTTATCTGAGATTATTTTCTCCTTCTTGATTCCCCCTTCCCTAATTCTCATTTCTTTTCCCTTTCAATCTGATATATTTCCACCTCTGAGTAAGTATTCAACCCTGCTTTGTGCTTTTCAAATAACAGTGAGGTTTACCTGATTCTTATTTATTCTTACCCTTACCCCTACCCATAAGTTTTAGGGGTAACTAGGTGGTGCAGTGGATAGAGCATCAGCCCTGAAGTCAGGAGGACCTGAGTTCAAATCTGGTCTCAGATACTTAACACTTCCTAGCTTTGTGACCCTGGGCAAGTCACTTAACCCCAATTGCCTCAGCAAAAAGAAAGAAGTCCTATCCCTTTCTTCTTCCCTTCTACAGTACTGTATTCCTTTTATCATTCTTCTTTCCCATCTTTTAAAACCCTCAGAACAGGGTAAATTCACTTCTAGGTCTTCTGGTTTTCTTACTTAATTCCTTCGATACCCTTTAAAGGCATTAAAGCTCTGAAGAGGTACTTGTTTCTTCTCTCCTCTCCCCTCCCTGCCTTAGGATATTAGCACTACATGATCCCACAGGTCCTTCCAATTGTTCAAATAAATTGTTTATATTTTCAAGTTCCTTCTCAAATCTAAGATGTGACACAGTGGATAGAGCACTAGGCTTAAAGTCATGAGGTTCTGAATTAAAATTCAGTCTCAGATACTTCCTAGCTGTGTGACCCTGGGTAAGTCACTTAACCCTGTTTGCCTCAGTTTCCTCATCTATAACATGAACTGGGGAAGGAAATGGCAAACCACTCCAGTATCTTTGCCAAGAAAAACCCAAATGAAATCATGAAGAGTCAGACACAACTGAAAAACAATTGAATGAACTGAACTTAAATCTGGTCTTTTTATCAGAAATGTTTGAAAATCTTTTATTATATTAAAGATTAATGATTTTCCTGTCAGAATGCACTTGGCTTTGCAGAGAAAATTATTTTGAGTTACAAGCCTGTTTCTTTTGACTTTTGAAATACTGTATTCCAAGATCACCTCTCATTTCTAGTAGAAACTGCCAGGTCCTGTGTGATTTTAACTATAATTCCTTGGTATCAGATCTGTTTCTTTCTGGATGTTTTTTCTTTGATGTGGCATGTATCACATTCCAGGGATTTTTCCTTTTAGGGTTTTCAGAAGGTGATTTGTAGAAACTTTCAATTTTTATTTTGTCTCCCAGATGTCATAAACCTGGGCAATTTTCATTTATGATCTTAGACTATCATGTCCAGAATTTTTTGTTTTGTTTTATTTTGGGATGGAGGCCAGGATCACAGTTTTCAAGGAATCTACTGACCTTTAAATGATATCTCTTTGACTTGTTTTCTAGGTGAGTTGTTCTTGATATCAAATATCAAAATTTTCAGTCTTTTAATTTTGTATTAATTTCTTGCTAACTGATTTCTGTTTGGTCCTTTCAGAAAAGACTTTTCAAAAAGCCCTTTATTGATTAAGATTTACTACTTTCTTTTCTAAGCTATTTATAATCTTTCCAAGTTGTTAGTATAGAGCTCATATCATATTTTATCTTTCACTTCATTTCTTCTAATTATTCCTGTAGCTCCTATAAAAAAAAATCCTTTTTCCCTCTTTGGCTCCCAAGTGTTAAGAGAGTTACTTTCTTCTTTCAGGAAAAATCAGGAATGATTTTTAGAAATGGTCAATGTCTTTTTTAGATTATGGCCAGGCTCTGTCTTCTAATATGATTTTGTGGGATGCTTGATCTCTTCCTTCGCCCTATGGGTCCTGTACTAACTTTTCCTCCCAGGGGTTAGAATCCTGGGAATCTTTGAAGTTCAGAGTGCTGGATTGATTACTCTTTCTGGTATCTCAGAAGAGAGTTCTGGGGACCTCTTAATCCCTGGATACATTGACTATTCTGGTCTGAACAGGATTAAATGCTAATGGTTTCCAAGACAATTGATATGGGCTTCCAACCCCTCCCCTCCCCGGGACTTTCTGAATATTTGAGTGCATTCTCTCTTTTTTTTTCTTTATTAAAGCTTTTTATTTGCAAAACATCTGTATGGGTAATTCTTCAACATTGACCCTTACAAAGCTTTCTGTTACAAATTTTCCCCCCTAGTCCCCACCCCTCCCCTAGATGGCAGAAAGTCTACTATATGTTAATTATGTTAAAATACTTGACAAATCGAATATATGTATACATATTTCCACACTTATCATTGCTGAATGCATTCTCAGAGGAATCTTTCTCTTTTGCTACCTCCATACATAGAGCCTTGAAGGCTACACATATCTCTCACTCTTCTCTAGTCATGTTTGAAGATTTCTGGCTTTGTTGGTAACATCCTTTCCTACTGATATATAGCTAACTTTCTGTTCATTTCTGGAATGGAAAAAAGTCATTAAAGTTTCTGTTTGACTTTATTGATCATTATTTGGTCTGGTATGCATGTAAGGATTTTACTGGAGTACATGGGAGTTGGGGGATCTGGTTCCATTTAGACAACCATCTTGGCCAAAAGTTTCTCCTAAGTATTCTCTCCAGGAGTAAAGGATAGAAGTAGTGATTGCATGAGCCCTTGGACACTGCCCCATGACCTATTCTTTTGTGGACTGAGCTTGGCCAATTCTACAGAACCCTTGGAAGCTTGATAGGAAGATCAAGATTTGTGTTAGGAAGAAAATAGCCTGAATTCACAATTTGAACTTGAATGTGAAAATTCAATTATCTTGACTCTACTAAGGAATCATTTGCCAGTCTGGCAAGTATCTAGTAGCTGAGGCCTGAGAATAGTACAGATCTTCCCATAATTTTCAACCCCAAAGAAAATGGGTCTTGATGATATGCTACTTAGGGTAGATGAAAAAATCTATCTTGCCTACAGGCAAGAGAATAGAGGAAATGACTTCTGACATCCCTCCCAGGAGCCCTGGTCTCAGAGAGGTTCACACTAGCCTAAGTGCTTGTCTCAGGGAAAGCCAATGGTAGTCAGTTTCATGTACCTGGCCCTTGGTCCATCCCCAAGTCTCTTTGCCAAACTTCCATGATTAAGCTGTTACAATCACTCAGTAAAGGCCCAGTTAGTGCTGAAAGGAGGGAAGCAGGAGTTATTTTCTATGTTACCTGTACATAAAAGTCCCCACTTAATGTGTAAATGCACCTTTGCAGTGATTGAATATGCTTCTGCTTTTATTGCTCTATCTGTTACGTTGATTTAGCCTGTGGTTTTATGGGTGTAATTTAGTAATAAACCTTAGTTTTAATCTCTCCTGTTCTATCTGCATCCCCAGTCTCCTTGATGTTGGAAAAAGGAGGGGAAAGTAGAGAGGGGGGAAAAGGGAGAGGGAAGGAGGTTCTTGCCCAATTGCTCCCAGCCACCTGTCACAGCAAGAGCCTCATTGAGCCAAGCCAACCCCACCTGTTCCTCAGCCAAAGAGGAAGGTCACCTACCCGGCAGGGAAGAGAAGGATGGAATGGCCCAGATGCCTGCCATGTTGGAAGCTGGTGCCTAAAAAGCACAAGTTCATCCTGTAAGAATGCCAAAGTACCACCAGCTGTTTGGAGCTCCAGGGGATAGCAGGTCACACAAGCAGAGGGAATGGTCAGATAAAAAGGCCCACGACAAAGTTGCCTGTTCATTTGAGAAACTTTATTCTGTGGTCTAACATAAGGGTGAGAAATAGCTCGAATGGAGGGAGAAGAGGGCAATGAAAGTGGCAGGATCTGGAGAATGAGTAGAGTCCCTGCAGGACAGCTTCTCACCTACAAATTTACTGTTGCTGTGAGCCAACAAATGAGCCTTGTGGAGCACAGGGGATTGTTTGAATGTTTCCAATCTTCCAGAACCACTTAACATGACAAAGGGAAAACATTCCCCTAGAGACAGCATGGGGATTAGGAGCCATAAGGGAAAGGAGTTAAAAAACACCCCCCACACCCTAGTGATGAGCAAGCTCTCTCTCTGTGTCTCTCTTCTTCTTCTTCTTCTTCTTCTTCTTCTTCTTCTTCTTCTTCTTCTTCTTCTCCTCTCTCGCTCTCCCTCTCTCTCCCTCTCTCTCTCTCTCTCTCTCCCTCTCTGTCTCTGACTCTGTGTTTTCCTCTCTGACTCTGGCTCTCTCACTATCTTTCTGTGTTTCTCTCTGTCTCAGTCTGTCTATCTGTCTTTGCCTGTGTGTGTATCTGTGTTTCTTTGTGTGTATTTCCCTCTCTAGTTCTATCTATCTCCCTGTGTGTGTTTGTCTCTCTCTGATTCTGCCTGTATCTCTATCTGTCTGTCTCTGCATTTCTGTCTCTCTGTGTCTCTCTGTTCTCTGTCTGTGTGTCTGTGTATGTGTATGTATTTCCCTTTCTAGCTCTGACTCTGTGTGTGTGTTTGTCTGTCTCTGTGTCTCTCTATCTGTCTCTGAATCTGTCTCTCTATGTCTCTGTCTGTTTTCTGTATCTTTGTCTCTCTTTCTCTTCTCTTTCTCTCTTTCTTTCTCTCTCTCATCTCATTCATTCTCTTTGCCTTGCTCTTTTCATCTGTATGGGGAATTATAGTATTTAACAACTGTAAAGCATCAAGAAAATAATTTCATCCAAGTGTTTCATTTTCCAGATGTGGAAACTGAGGTCCAAGAAGGTTAAATGATTTGTCTAAGGTCACAGAGATAGTAAGCATCAGAGCCCAGAAGAGTTATGAGACTTTCTATATCTCTTTACCTTGATGATCTGATTCTCCTTGAAGAGACTCAATCTGGAGATGTTCTTGGATTTTTCAAAGGCTTCTTTTTCAACACAATTCTATTGCCTACAGTCTCATCCTTCACCTACACACTCAAAGTTCACTTAGCAAAGAGAAAGCTCAGAAAGTTTGAGGTCAACTCTTTTTTGATCCCTAGAATCCAATGGATAAGGAGGCCAACATGATTGGAGCATATCTGTGGGACCCTTTACCACCTATGTTGTTAAGTTCCCAACTTTTCCGATGGGAAACAATCAAGTTCCCTTTAAGCCAAGTGATTACTCCATTCTCAGGACCCTCAAACCTTGAATTCATTCCCAGATCTATCTTAGGGGAGGAGTGTAGGACAAATTCACTTTCAAGTATTTCTCTCCCAAGCCTAAATCCTTAGAAAGTCTAGTTAGAAGGAGCACATTCAAGATAGCTTTATTAAGCTATTTAGCATGGAATAGTGGCACGAATACTGAATTTAGAATCAGGAGTCCTCAGTTTGAATTGCAGGTCTACTACCCACTCCTGTATAACCATGAACAATTTATTTTCTCTGAGCCTCAGTGTCCTTGTCTATAAAATGAAAGAGTTGAGTTAAATAATCTAAAAGGTCCTTTCAGATTTAATTCAGATTTAATTAATAATGATTATCCCAAAAGCATGAAGATCTCCATGTTGTTGGAAGGGAGTTGTTGATGAAGAGGAGGAGAATAATGAGGATGCTACTTAGTAGTAGCTTGAAAATACAAGAAGGATAAGCTGCTTCCTTATTGCTAACAAGAACATCTCCTACCTTCCTGCTCTAAAAATCAAGTACTCTGCCTTTTTTTACTATAGTAACACATGACAGCAAGTAGACAGGGAAATGGGAGTCTGTGGGAGTTAGGAGATTGGGGTAGTAAGGATGGTAGAGAGAGATCATTGTATGAGGAAGCTCATTGCATTTGACTTGATACCAAATACCACATTCTCAACAATCATATAAGTCTCCAAAGTGCATGAGGATTCAGGGAACTGTCCCCATTTTGCCAAAGCCTGAGGACAATTTTTTATAGTACTACATGATCTTACAGATTTTAAACTGGAAGAAACTGTAATGATCATCTAGTCTAACTCCCATTTTGCAGATTAGGAAAGAGGTTAAGCAACTTGCCTACTACACAGAAAATAAGTGACAGATCTGGGATTTGAATCTAGGCTCTCTGACTCCAAATCCAATTTTTAAAATTCAACCCCTACCTCATCTCCCTTGATTTTAAGAAACTGAAATCCTCCCCTGTGAAATAAAGAGGGTTGGACTTAATGATATTAGATATCTAAAATATCTAATGATATCTAACCTTCTACCTATTATATTCTTTGTTCCATAATTTAAGTTCATTTTCTATATAGGAGACCAATTATAGTAGCTAAAGACCAGCCCTTCAGCACCATGGACAGAAACTGGTCCATCTAGCTGGGTAGAGAGGAAAGGAAAGTTATGTGGATACAAAATTTTATCTTGTTAAATCTAGCTGACTGATTTTCCATGTAAGAGAGGTGGCAGATAGAGATTGATTTCCAGTTTCAGCACTTGTGCACAAATGACAAGAAAGAGAATCAGATGAATTTTGTTCATGTCTTCTTTAGTTATAATTTGTGTTGGTCAATTGAAAAGAAGGGAGTGATAATCCCTGCCCTGGGGAAGTAAATGACACACATACATACCAAGTCAGAGACTATGCTTACTTCCTTACTAATGTGCTCAGCTTGCAGAATGATCATCAGCATTTCCTTTTCTGTCTCTCTACTTTATATTTTTATCCTGTCCTATGTGTATGCCTCTAGTTTTTTTCTTGATCCACAAGACTGAAACAAGAAGGCAAGGAATCTATTTTACCTTCAGATGCAAGGCTCTCATAAGAAAAGGATTGCATCTCATTCCTCAAACTGGGAACTCCCTGAGAATAATGACTGTGTCTCCCTTACAGAGAGGAAGCTCTTCAAGGGAGGGATCATATCTCTCCTCCCAAAATGTAGTTTCTTCTCTATACCTACTACCCAATAGTCAACACAGGTATCATTCAGTGAAATTCATGGAAAGTCACCAACATTAGAAAATTACACCTAGTCTGGGACTTATTCCAAAGACCAATCATATTTCCAAATTTGTAAAGAGAATAGAAACCTAAAATTCATGTCCACAATCTTACTGCAGATAAGAAGTTCTTTGAGGGCAGGGAATGTGTCTTTCTCCTCAGAGTAGGAGTTTCTTCTCTATGCCTTCCACTCCAAAGATCTCATCATTCAGTGAAACTCATGGGGAGTCACTAACTACATGAAAGTTACACCTAGTCTGGGACTTATTCCAAGGACCAGTCACATTTCCAAGCATGTGAAAAGAACAGAACCCTAGGAGTCATGTCTGCAATCTTATTGCATTTTCACAGGCTCACATCTACCACCCCTAGCTTCAGGGGCTTTCCATTATTCAGTGTATCCAACGGTGGTATATAATCTTAGAAACTAGGTGCTGGGATGCTAATTGGTATCCTTGGCAGGGAAGGAAAAGAAATTGGGGAGCCAATGCACCACAAAAAATTGTTTAATGTTTCTTTTTCATTGGAGATCATTAGCAAGGCTGTTCCTCTAAGCTTATCATGGTGCCAACAGGACTTCTGCTGAGTAAGAATTAGGAATGAATGAATTTCAAGACTGTCCTGTGATAGATTTTGGGGTGCTCATGGATAATTACAATAGTATCATAGAATAAGCACTGAAAAGAACCTCAGTGGCTATGGAACCCACCTCCACACATTTTACAAATAAAAAACCAAGGCTCGGATAGGTTAAATAACTTCTCCAGGGTCATACAAATAGTAAAGGACATACAATATTTGAACTCAGGTCTTCTTGACTCCAGGTTCAACCCTCTATTCATTTTGTTAGTTTTTCAAATGAAAGTGATGAGTCTCTAAAAGGTCACTGGATTTCCAGATCATCCAGAAGAATCATTATAAACTCAAGATAAGTGTAATAAGAACATCGATAGGGAGCTGGATGAGAAGCAAATGTGATCTTGAGTTATATTAAGAAAGAAAATTCAGAATTTAGAGAGGTGAAAGTACCATTGTACTTTGCTTTGATTAATCTACATATGGAGTTTTGCATCCAAGCCTGGGCTTAAATTTTAGGAAGAATGTTGATAAGCTGAAGGGCATCCAGAGAAAGGCATTTATTAAAGGATTACTATGTGCCAAGTACCATGTTGAATTCCGGCAATTTCAAGAAAAGCAAAAAACAATCCCTGGGGTGAAAGCCCTCAGAGAAGGCTCAGTTGAAGGATTCAGGGATCTAATTCTTGGAAAAGAGAAGCCTGAAGGGGCATATGATAACTATATTCCTGTATTCAGAGAAGCATAGTGTGAAATAGGTGTTCAATTTGTTCTTCTGGGCCCCACAGGACAAAATTAGGAATAATGGTTGCAAGTTAGAAAGAGGCCAATTTAGGCTTTATACAGGAAAAAACTTTCTAATGACTAAAACTGCCCCAAAGTAGAATTACCGCCTTTAGTGGTACTGCATTCAGTCAGTCAAAAGTCAACAAATATTTAAGTGTTTGCTATGTGCCAGGCCTTATGTAAAGCCCTGAGGTTACAGGAAAAGGCAAAACTATGGTTTCTCCCACTTGAGAGATTCTGCCTTGCTAGAAAATAACCAATAGGACAGCCTTTGGAGGTTAGTATGACATTGATTCTCAGTCGAATATTGGTTGGACCAGGAAGCTTTTTAAGGTCCTCCCAATTCCAAAAATTTCATCTGTATTTCTAGAAATAGCTAAATCAGGCTTTTGTTGGAAGTGGGAGGGGATTCAACTTTCTGCTACTATCACCTTGAATCCTTTGGGATTCCCAGATTGGGTAGGAAAGCCCAGATAGGTCACTTGACCCTAATTCTGATAAGACAGAGAAAAATTCAACAAGTATACATCACAGTTCCATGTCAACCTCCTCCTCCTAATCCTCTTTACAAAACCAAAGGATGTTGGGTGTATTTTGAGAAGGCTAGTACCTCTGGTGTAAGGGTTGCTGAGACCTTTGGTGTCCACCTGAATCACTAACTCTCTCCTGTGGCTACATACGAGAAATTGTGGCATCTGTGGCCAGCCACACCCTAGTAAACCATTTTGGCAGATGGGCTAAACCAGGTTGAGATTGAGGGGTCTCAAACCCATCAGTGAGTTGGGGTGGGTTGTCTACACCAAAAATGTGAATTCTTCCCTGGTAGGATGAGCAGATGAGAACATTTTACTCCAATGGTCATAAAAGCAACTGAAGCAGTGTTGTGGAGCACTTAGAGCTTGGTTAGACATCGAAGACACAAGGTCATCCACTGCATCTTGAATCATAACCAGTCATCTTGATTCTGTTCTATACTGGACTATGATGACTCTCAAAGAGAGATTGAGGCCAGTGACTTTGTGCAATTCTTCCTCACTTAAATTCAATTTACACACAAATTAAGAGGCATTGCTCATACCATTTTACCATTTTTACCCATCTCAAAGTCCTGTATGACAGGCAAGTGATGAAGCATCAAATGCAGATACACTGGGAGCTGTAGTCACAACCCCTCTCACAGTAGCCCAGGCCATACAGTTATCTTTTCACTATAAGCAGCAGAGGGATTCAGCAGCCCCTTGGGTGTCTAGCCATGTAAGAAAGGTGCCCTAAAAATTGCCTGCTTACCCAAAACTGTGGCCTGATTGCCACCACAGGCAAGGATCCCACCTTATGGCCAAAACACACAAAAAAAATACAAAAACTCCTGCAAAGGTTATCCCACTCATCATCAGTACATGTAACATGTGCACACTTATAGACAACACCAAATCCAGTAGACCTTAAAGACAATAACCTCTTATTTCAAGAGATATTAGAAACAAATAGTAGCCCTGAGGCTGGCAAAAGAAGTCCCGCTTACTGAACTTGGAGATGGATACATTTTTTTTTGAATGGCCACAGTTAAGGTGAATGCCATGAAATTGATGTAGGTTTTGCAAGTGAAACTAAGCTTGTACACCTACCAAAAGGATTGAACAACACACTCATGATAATGCAATTGCCACTTGCAGGAAAATGCCATGCCAACATCATTAGTACTTACAATCCCACCATGAAAAACCCTGTTGAAGTCAAAGAAAAATTTTATAAAGACCTGGAGATCCTTATTATCAATGTGCCAAAAGGGGACAAGCATATAAGTGGCTTTAATGCTAAAGTAGACTTTAATCACCAGATATGGTAGGGAATTGATCAAATCAAATCAATTTGATCAAAATCAATCAATTTTCCTTGGGAAAAAATGGATTTGGAAACAGCAACAGCAATGGTCACTTGCTACTGAAGATTTATGCATCTCATAACCTTCTCATCACCAATACTGCTTTCTATTTACCCAAACACACACACACACACACACACACACACACACACACACACAACATTGATATTTAATAGACTACATGATTGTTGGAAGAAGAGACAAAAGGATGTGAGTGATGAAGGCAATGTCTATCACAGAGTGATGGATTGATCATAGACTTATCCTCTCAAAAGTAAATATTTTCATTCAATAAAAGTGGTGGCCCCAAGCAAAATGACTACCAGAAGAATTAATGTCAACAGATTAGAGTGCTTCTCCAACAACTGGGAACAGTTTGTTGCTAACTCATAGGGAAAGTTGAATCAACACACAGTTGGCAACAATGGAGCAGAAGAAGGCAGCTTTCAGAAAATTGGTGTACATCACTGAGATTTTTCATCCAGGTCAGAACACTCACAAGTATCAATCTTGTTTGGTGAAAAGAATGGAGAAATTCAGAAGTTGCTAAATGGAAAATGAGAACTCTAAAGAGTTTTCCAGTAGGATAGTTCACTCAATTCTAAAAAGGCAGCATTTAATTCCATGGAAAGTGAAGTACAAACAAAGTTTAGAGAGATACAGCATTCTTGACTCAAAAAAAGGCAGAGGAAATTTAGTTTTATGCTGATAGTAACAATACACCATGCTCTTATGATGCCCTGAAGGTTATTTATAGGCCAAAGATCTATGATACATCTCGACTATTCAGTACTGATAGAGCCATATTGATTAGTGATAAAGATATGATCCTAGTGAAAAGAGCTGAACATTTCATAGTGCTCTCAACAGACCATCATCAGTCAATACTAAAGCCATTGACTATTTACCACATGTTGAAGTCAATCCCTCCCTAGATGAAGTTCCAAGTGAAGAAAAGTTTTTGAATACCATTAGGCTCTTTTCATATGGCAAAGCACCTGGTGCTGATTCTACTCCAGCTAAGATTTACAAGATGGAGAGTCTGTTGCTCATACAAAAATTGACTGAAATTTTCTGGATTATGTGGCAAGAGGTGGTTCTCCCCCAGGAGTTTCAAGATAACTCCATTATCCATCTCTATAAAGGTAAAAGGAACAGATTATCCTGTGCCAATCATATTGTGTGTGGGGGGATGTCTCTCTTTTATTCATTGCAGGCAAGATTCTTGCCATAGTCCTATTTAATAAATTGATTCTTCACCTTGAAGATGGTCATCTACTTTAGAGTTAGTGTGGCTTCAGAAAGGGCCAGTGAATGATTAATATGATGTTTGTTGAGCGACAATTCCCAGAGAAATGCCAAGCAAAACAGAGGTCTATACACATATGTAGATCTCAACAAGGCCTTTGATACTATCAGTCATGAGGGTTTATGGGAAATTATGCTAAAATTTGGTTGCCTGGAGATGTTCATCAGTACCATATGCCAATTTCAATACAGTATGCTTGCCTGGGTTTTGGATGATGGACAATGGGCTCATGTTTTCCAGTCACCAATGGAGTGAAA
Organism: Myrmecobius fasciatus; assembly: GCA_023553655.1. NCBI lineage: Eukaryota > Metazoa > Chordata > Mammalia > Dasyuromorphia > Myrmecobiidae > Myrmecobius > Myrmecobius fasciatus. Next base: position 106,804 of record JAJPUD010000871.1, read on the forward strand.
CAAGGCTGTGTGCTTGTTCCCAAGCTTTTTAGCATGATGTTTGTTGCCAAACACCTTCACAAAAATGGCATCGAGGTCAGCTATGGCACTGATGGTAAATTCTTCAACTTGAAAAGGTTACAAGCCAAGACCAAAGTGGAGGGAGTGTATAATTTTTGGTTTGCCAATGAGAGTGCACTCAATGCAACCTCTGAAGTTGAAATGCAACAAAGTATGGATCCATTCTCTGCTGTTTCTGCTAATTTTGGCCTAACAATTACCACAAAAGCACAGGTGCTCCATGAGCCAGCACCACACCATCCATGTGGAACCATCAGTTATAGCAAATGGAGAAGTTTTGAATGCTGTGGAAAAGTTCACTTACCTCGGCAGTCTTCTTTCCAGGATATACACACTGATAATGAGGTTGACACATACATTTCCAGAGCTAGCTCAGTGCTTGGGAAGCTCCAAAGGAAAGAGTGGAAGAGGAGAGGTATTAGTCTGACAAATTGAAAGTCTGTGGAGCCATTGTGCTAATTTCTTTGCTGTGTATGCCCGTGAAACCTGGATAGTATACCAGCGCCACACCAGGACACTGAATAGATTTCATTTGAATTGTCTTAGGAAGATTCTGAAGATCACCTGGCAGGATAAGATACCAGACACTGAGGTCCTTTCTTCAACTAAACTGCCAAGCATTCCAACTCTATTTCATAGTGCACAACTCCAGTGGGCTGGCAACCTTGTTCAAATGCCACATATACTTGCCAAAAAGACTATTTCATGAAGAACAAACACAAGGCAAGTACTCACATGGTAGTCAGAAAAAGCAATACCAGGATACTCTCAAGATCTCTCCTAAGAATTTTGGAATTGTGTGACATTAAATACACTGTCACAGGATCACCCAGGATGGCTTATTCTTAGAGAAGGTACTGTGTTCCAATGATTTTGTGATGAAGAGAGCTGTCTACACCCAGAGAGCTGACTGTGGGAACTGAATGTGGATCACAACAACATTCTCACTCTTTTTGTTGTTGTTCACTAGCATTTTGTTTTCTTACTCATTTACTTTCTTCTTTTGATCCATTTTTCTTGTGCAGCAAGAGAATTGTATAAATATGTTTATACATATTGGATTTAACATATATTTAACATGTTTAATATATATTGAATTGCTTGTCATCTAGGGAAAGGGGTGGAGGGAAGGAGGAGAAAATCTAAAGCACAAGGCTATGAAAGAGTCATTGTTGTCAAATTATCCGTGCATATGTTTTGAAAATAAAAAGCCTTATTATTGAGAGACACAGAGAGAGAGAGAGAGAGAGAGAGAGAGAGAGAGAGAGAGAGAAGATACTGTGCTGTATGAACAAAGAAGATTGGAAATAGCTCAAAAGAAACACAAGATGTATAAATTTAGAGAAGCCATCTTCAAGTGTTCCCATGGGCAATTTGTGTCTGACCCTTGGTTGAGCCTTCTGAGCTCATATTAGTCTGATCAACCACAATAGGACACACTAATGTGACTCTTACATAGTAATGTCATTTTAGTCCTAATCAACAACCAATAGAACCAAAGATACAAAGCTAGAAGAGGCCTTAGAAGTCACCTAGTCCAGTCTCATCATTCCTTAGATGGGGAAATTAAGACTCAAAGTGACTTGGCCAGGACCATATAGGTAACAGATCCAGGGATGGAACTCAAGTCCATCTTTCCATTGTGCCATGGTGTGGTTGGAGATCAAAGCAAGGCATGACAACAAGATAATGAGATGAATTCTTTCCTATGCGGCTCACTGATTTCCCAAAGGGATTTGAAGCACGCTTGAGCACTGGGAGCATCTCTGGGATTTCATATATACATTTAGCCCCAGCACAATAGCTGTAGAAGGCAATCCTCATTTGGCAGGATATGTCATGGAATGTTTATTTTAAAATAAGTTACTTTGGTTTTTGACATATCTCCATCATAAACACTAAGGGAATTGGGAAGAATGACATAGACTGAAACAGTGAAGACTTGTGAAAGGCTATGTGCTATGGCAGAAAGAGCCCTGGACTTTTGAGACAGAAAACTTGGGTTCAAATCCTTCTTCTTCCACTTACTATCTTGAGCAAGTCACTTGACCTCAATTTCCTCATCTGCAAAATAGAAAAGCTTTTAAGTCCCTTTCTAGATCTAAATCTGTAATACTATGACCTTTTGACTTAGACTCATTAGATGTGGATTGGTTCAATAAGATGACTGTTCTTGAAAGAGGTGATGGAAAGAGGTAAAGGAAAAGCCCAGATGCTATAAAGGAAAGCATGAGTTCAAATTCTGAAACTGCCAATTTACTAACTGTGTGATTGTTGGCCAAGTCATTTTGGCCTCTATATCCCCATTGGGAAAGTGAGAGCATTGTATGAGATGATCTCTAAGGATCTTCCCAGTTCTCTTTTTATGAATCATTTAAAGGATGATCAAGATGGCAGGCTGTTTTATCCAATCATAAAATCCAGGAAGCCAGAGAAAGTGTATTTATCTTTGTGTCCCTTCTCCAAATCTGGAATTATATCTTGCAAACAGTAGATGATCGAGAAATGAACTGGAATGGAGAAGCCACATTAAACAGAAACTGGTGAAACAGAAACTGGTGAGATGTTAGGAAAGTAGTCAGAGATGAAGCTAGTGTGGATGAGTTCCATAGGACAAGGGAAGAGAGTCAGTCAGTCAATTAATCGACATATTTATCAAGTATCCACTATGTTCCAGGGACTGTGTTGGTCCCTGGAGTCACAAAGGCAAAAATGAAAGAATCCTTGTTTCCACGGAGTTCAAAATTTCCTCAAGAGAAGCTTAATGAATACATATATAAGCATCTGTAAAAAGAAAGAAATATCTATGTATGTGTGTATATATATAAATATTTTGTATATTTTATGTTCTTTCTTTATATATGTGTGTTATATACATATATAAAGAACATATAAAATATTTAAATACAAGATAATGCAAGGGTGAGGGACAGCACTGACAGCTAATCAGGAAATGCCTACTGTAAGAGGTAGCGTATGAGTTAAGCTTTGAAAGAGACTAGATATTATAAGATACAGAAATGAAGAGGAAGGGCATTATATCCTGAAGTTCAACTAATTCAAGAGCAGGGAGATTGGGAGGGGGAAAGGAAAATCATGAGGAACATCACATTCTAAGCTATAGTGTTAGCGGAATAACTTGAAGCCTCAGTTTCCCCATTTTTGAAATGGAGCGGTTCATTGCTTTTCTCCCCTATTGTTTCCCAAAGGGGAGAATATATTAACCCAGAGCCAATAAAAGAAAAAAGCATTAATGGCAAAGATATTTGCAGTTCTGCTGTGGGAGAATATCCTTTTCTGACTCTCTATACACTGGGAGTGCATTTCTACAGATAGAAGGAGAGAAAATGATTATCAAATGAAAACAGAATAGCTAGAACTGCAGCAAGCTGGGTGGAAGGTTAGACTCCCAAAAGTCTTTATTTCTTTATTTATACTCTTACCTTTATGATAAAAGCCCTAATACTCATCATAGCATTTTTATGAATTCAAACCTACAAGAGATAACAATATACAAGAAAGTAAAGATAGAGAGTTCCATCTGTCCAGAGTGAATTTGACTCAGTGAGAGGCACTTGTGAAGGGAAGGGAAGGGAAGGATTTAATAAGTATCTACTGTGTGTCAGGCATTGTGCTTAAAATAGGATCTCATTTGATTCTCACAATAACTCTGGGAGAGAGGTGCTATCATGATTTCCATTTCACAGGTGAGGAAACTGAGGCAGACTTGTGCAAGGATCACATAGCTAGGAAGCACCTGGAACCTGATTCTAGGTTCACTGTGCTAACCACTGAGCAATCTCTCTGTTCTGGGCTTGTTTATACTCTGACTCCCCAGATTCTCTTCTTTAATCCCCTTCCTCAGATCTGAGGGACATCCAAGGACTTGAGAGAGGAATCGTGGGTAAGGGAACACGGGTTGAAGAGCAAGGACAGGGAGGGGACAGGCAAGGTCATCAAGCCAACAGCTTTATTCCAGGAAAATGAGTGCAATTTTGATTCCTCCCAGTGAAGAGAAAGCAGGGCACAGCTGGGCCTGAAAGCATCGGGCTGGAGCGTTGCCGTGGTGAATAATGGAACTGATGATTTCTCTATCCTTTGCATGTACCTTTTGCCCCAACAATGAACTCAGCACATACGAGACCCCCATCCTCCAGGATGAGTGATAAGGAGGAGTGTCTCCATTCCTCCCCAGCCACCCCACTTTGCCCGTCTATACTGGCGAGACCCAGAAACGGGGTAGCCTTGATTTCACTCAGCCTCCGGAGCAAGAAAAGGGGGCAGAGCTGATATCATTCTTTCTCTGCAAAAATGAAAATGAGTTTCATCGAGGGAAAGGGGTCCAACTAAATTACCCAGCATTCTCAGAACATGGATTGGAAATCAAGCCTCCAGGGCATCATAGGCTCTTTTTATGTCTGTGCCCTGAATGCTGGCTTTACAGTCATAGGACCTGGGTTCAAATGCTGCTTCTGATGCTTATTACCTGTGTTACCTTTGTGGTTTAGCCCCTCTAGGTCAGTTTCCCCATCTGTAAAATGAGAGGATTGGACTAGATGTCCTTTGAGGTCTTCTCCAATTCTTGGTCTATCACAAAAGAACATTTGTTAGCACATGCTAGAGAACTTCCCCCTCCTCACCCCCACCAAATGAGCCACTCATCACCCATAGCTGTAGTGCCCCATGTATACAGAGTTATGGCAGTTCTCTGCGACATGATGAAAAGAGCAGGAAAATGAGAATCTGTGTTGAAATCTTTCCTCTCTCACTAACTCCCTGATGTGGCCTTAGATATATTGCCACAGCCCTTCTTCTTTCTCTTAAAAAGAGCTGTGATCCTCCGTGGCTGAACCTCTCTGGGCTTCCCTTCCTCATCTATAAAAAGAAGGGATGACCTGGGCCTTCTCTGAGGCTCTACAACTGTGGCCCTACATAGATGTTCCCTAAGGTCCCTTCCAGCTCAGATAATCCTACTTAAGTTTTCCTCTTCTTCAGGCTAAGAGCTCCCAGTCCAACTCCCCCAACCTCTTGGTCATCACTTGCCCCTGCCCACACTCCATTGCGACAGCATCCCAACTGGAATACTAGAGCTGAGGGAAGACCTTCAGAGGGGATCTGGTCAAGGGCAGAGGATGGCCAGAATATCACCTCCCCTTGTTTAGGTCTATCTCCATGGCACCTAAAATGACATTAGCTTCTTCATCTGCCATGTTGTGAGTGGGAGGTTAGAGTGGGGGATATGGCTGTGTGGAAATGAATGGGAACTCTCCTGAGTCTCCATTGGACTTGTTGGTTCTCCATCTTTTTGTCTCCTTCTTTGCCTTGAATGAACAGTTGGTACCTGGTGAATGTTCGTTGCATGGGTTGCTGAATTGATGCTATCTTGTCTCTCTGGTTCATATTAACAAATTGGGGCAAAAAGTATCCCTGTAAACAGCACATACCCCACCCTTGAAGGCTGGTCATACAGTCACACGTGCAAAACATGTGTGTCTATATTTAAATACACATATGGAGACACCTGAACATGTAGGATGATAGACCTAGAGGCCATCAAATCCAATACCCTCACGTCACAGTTACAGAATATGAGCCATGAGAGGTTAAATGTTGTGATCTTGATCAAATAGATATTAAACATCAGAGGGAAAAATTGACCCCAAGTTCTGTGATTTCAGATCCCTCAACTATGCATAAGTGGGAAGCTACTCAGAAAACAGATTTAAATGTTACCAAGCCAGATCTAGAGGAAGCTACATTGGCCCTGCTCCTACCCTGGACAGACCCAGATTAAACTATAATGTGATTTCTGAAATCCACCCTTACCAGTTCTTCATCCAAATGAATTTTCTCAGAATCACAGGATTTAGGCTGCATAGGAAACCTTAGACATCCAGTTTTTCTTATTGTTCAGGAAAGAAAACTGAGCCGTAAAGACATGGCTTGTCAGCGTGAGAGCTAAGCTGGACGCCAGATCTCCTGCCTCCGAGACAAGCGCTTCTTCTCCCCACTCTGCTTCCATCCTCTCCACCAGGCAGGGCCTTCTTAAATAATTCACGTCAACCCATCAAACTCACTCACCCCCATCCTCCTATCCCCCTAACCCCCCTCGAGGGCCTCTGGTTGTATTGCTAAGATACTCTCTCAGTTGGGAGGTGAGAACAGAATGAAATATATGTAACATCTTATTAGTAAAGGACATCTGAGCCTCTAATTAAAATTTGCCTAATGACCCAGCTTCTTCGTCATTTTCGCTCTTGGAGACATTAATTTAAGGTGACAGGTACTTAAGCAAAGGGAAAATTAATTTTTCCTTTAAAAAATTAAAGGAGGAAAAAAAGTGGCCTTTCATTCTTGATATTTATTCATTTATTTATTTATTTATTTAGCTCCCCCCCCCAGTCCCCCAACTCCCTAGTCATGATAAAGCTAAGGCTGAGGAAAATGCTAATGAGATCCTGAGGGATGGGAGTATCTGGAAGCCATCACAGAGAGCATAACTTGGTAGTTTGTGGACACTATGAAAGTCCCTTCAAGGAGCCCTGAAATAGCTAGAGAGCAGTATCTCCTCTCTGATGGCTTAGAGTACTTTGGGGTTCAGGGACCATCTGGATAAGCTTCAACAAGGAGTCAGGCAAGCATCTGGTGTGAGAGCTGGGGAGCTTAAGAGTACGGGGGTGAGAAGAGGGAGTAATGATCAGAAATCTCATGGGAAATGTGGGAGTTTTTTGCCCTAGTGGACAGCTTGGTTGGATGCCTGTGCCTGTTTCTCAACTAAACAGATGGTGGTTGTGTTACCCTCGGCAACAGGCCATGGCCCAAGTTGGCAGGCACGTTGCCACCAGCAACAGGCTAGCACACACACTCCATACAGCCCATGTGTCCTATGAAGCCCTAGGACCACCCAGAGAACTATGTGAAATAATAGTCCATATTTTCCCCAAATTACCCACTTTATCATTTCAGATTCTAATTTTTCCTGAATCCAGGATCTCCAAGGACAGCAGAGAGATCTCTTGATCTTCAGAGATGATGATACCAAGAGTCACCATTCTGTGGAAGCAGAAAAAAACCAAACTTCTCTAGCTTTCAAATTTTAAGATGCATTGGCAAACCTACAGAACCCAGTTTCCATCTCTAGGGCAGAGAAACAGTTTGTTCATTTTTCTTTCTTTTTCATCAGAATCCCTGGAGTTTTCATGTCTGTACTCTGGAGGCCCTGCCACCAACCCTCCCCATCTCCCTTCCCTCCCTGTGAGAGATCTCTACCAGTGCACCCTGATGCTGCACATACCTCACCAACTCCAAACCCTTTCGTTCTCCATTCTTTCTTCTGGGACTTTTCAGAGATGTCGACTTTTAAGATTTCATTCTTTGAAGAAGGAAAAGAAGAAGGAATGAAAAAGGATTCTAGTATCATAGCTTTAAACCTGGAAGGAATCTCAGAATAACTTATCTGTTCTAATCCTAACATTTTTTGCTGAGGCAATTGGGGTTAAGTGACTTGCCCAGGGTTACACAAGCTAGAAAGTGTTAAGTGTCTGAGACCAGATTTGAACCAGGTCCTCCTGACTTCAGGGCTGGTGCTCTATCCACTGCACCACCTAGCTGCCCTAATCCTAACATTTTATGGAGAGATTGTGAGTCTCCCGTCACACAAGAATTAAGGAGCAAAGCTCAAAGGTGAACACAAGTTTTATGACTCCAAATATAACATTCAGACCAGATGGAAAAAAAGGAAGAAGAAAGGAAAAGAAATAAAAAAGAGAGAAAGGGAAAGAGAGAAGGAGAGGAGGGGGGGAAAGGAGGGAAAGAATAAAGGTTCTTCATAAGCCTGTCCCACCTTCACTGTCCTGGGTCAGAGTCACCATTTCCCTCCTTCAATAGCTTGGAGCTGATATTAAATTAAGCCTCTTTCTCTCTCTCTCTCTCTCTCTCTCTCTCTCTCTCTCTCTCTCTCTCTCCATTTCCCCCTCTAGCAACATTATTGATGTCAGAAAAGCTGGCAGATTTGCTTCCTGTGATGCTGTGTGAAGCTTTTTAGCAATTAGGTCAAAAGACTTATGAAGGGGATCTCTAAGCACCCAGCAAGTAATAATTAAGCCCCACAGCTCTCTTCTACATATAAAAAGGCTGGAATCTGGGTGAAGGAAGAGAACATGTGGAAATTAAAACTTATGGGGAACTAGTGAGAGCAAGAACCCTCAAGATTCCTGCTCCCTATTTACTCCTTTCAGCTTCATGGCAAAGAGAATGAATATGAGACCAAGAATCAGGACACAGAGAAAAATAGAATCACAAGATCTCAAAGGGGTTTGACCTTAGAAAGCCAGATATCTTACCATCTAGTCAGTGCAGGAAAGCCTTCTATGTCATCCCCTGTAATGTCATCTGGTCTCTGTTCAAAAATCTCTAATAACGGGGAACTCACTACTTACCAAGACAAACACATTCTATTGTTTCATTGACATTAATGTTGATGATCAGGCATTTTTCATTGTGTCTGACTCTTCTTGATCCCATTTTGGGGTTTTCCTGGCAAATATACTAGAGTGGTTTGCCATTTCCTCCTCCTCTAGCCCATTTTACAAATGAGGAAACTGAGGCAAATGAAGGGATTGACTTGCCCAGAGTCACAGCTAGTAAGTGAATGAGGCCATATTTGAACCCAGAAGATGTTTTCCTAACCTAAGACTCAACACTCTATCTACTTCACCACCTAACTGCCTAACGTAAAAAAATAAAATAAAATAAAATCTAGGTGTTAGAGAGAATTCACTCTACAAACCCTCACATAGAAACACAAATATGCACACACTGACACATACCTACCCAATCCAGATCATGAGAACACATTCTCTAGAATCTATTTAGAAGAGAAAAGAGAAAATTAAAATTCAGAAATAATACGCGAGAGTAAAGGAATCAAAAGAACAAACAAGTTAAATCCACCCAGTCCCATACTGAGCAGTGCCCACATTTCTAACCCAATCCTTAGACAGGTACCCAAGAGGCCCAGCCTATCCAAACCTGATTCCCTTTATGCCAGTCTATTAATTTCCCCTTGGATGAAGCCCAGAAATATTACTATCTCTTCAAAATACTAACCTTTCACCCCATCTCCCCTAAGCCAATTGGGCACTCTTGACTAGCAGGACTGGGTGAAAGCCAATTGGGAAGCTCTTTGCTTGAATGTCCCTCCTTTTCCCCTTCTCTCTCCCCCACCCTAATTATCAAAACACTTAGCTAATTTTTTAAGACTAATATATTTACCCCTGTTAAATTCCATCTGCTCAGATCTAGCCCATTGTTCTAGCCTGTCAATCTCATTTTGGATCTTAATTCTGACATCCTACACATGGGCTACCCCTCCCAGCTTCATATCCTATACAAATTTGACAAGGATGGCTATGTCTTCATCCAATTAATACAGATGTTGAACATGAGCAGCCTTGAGAGCAAAGACCTGTAGCACTCTGCTGGAGACCTCTTTCCAGCTTCAGATTAAATCATTTATCTTTTTTCACATTTGCTTCCTCTCTCCCTCCAAATCACTTATGAACCTACCAAATAAAGTCAGTATGGTATAATCAGTAGAGTTCTAGGATTGGTATCAAGAAGACCTGGCTGCAAAACTTGTCTCTGCAACTTACTATTTGACACTGAGCATCTTACTCAATCTCTTTGTGCCTCAAGTAATTCCCTAGGACTTATCTGTCTTCAACATCTTAATTTCTTGGATAAAATCATAACCAATCTTTTTTTTTGTTGTTGAGGCAATTGGGGTTAAGTGACTTGCCCAGGGTCACACAGCTAGGAAGTGTCTGAGACCAGATTTGAACTCAGGTCCTCCTGACTTCAGAGTTGATGCTCTATCCACTACACCACCTAGCTGCTCCAGGCATAGCCAATCTTATCAAATTTGTGTATGACATAAAATGGCAAGGGATAGCTACTGCTCTGGATAGCATAATGAGTAGAGTCCTGGACCTGAAATCAGAAAACTTGAGTTCAAATCTTGCTTCAGACACTTAGAAGCTGTGTGACCCTGAGCAAGTCCCTTAATCTTTGCCTGCCACCACTTTCTCAACTATAAAATGGGGATGATAAGAGCATCTACCTTCCAAGGTGAGCATAAAATGAGACAATATATAAAGTGCTTTACGAACTATTAAGTGCCAGCTGTTTTTGAATTACTATTACCATTATCTGCTAACCCATAAACAACCTTCATCAGTGGACAGTCCCACACCAGAAGTATGATAAAATCGCAGTCCTTCAATTATTTGTAAATGAATGTACATCCCTTTACTCTCATTCAGTCAATTTACATTCTTTCTGATCAATTAACCAACAAACATTAATATTTATTAAGTGCTAGGAACTATGCTAAACACTGGGGATACAATTACAAGTAATGAAATAATTCCTACCATAAAGAAACTTTCATCTGAATGAAACAAAAAGTGGATAGATAGACATAGTGATACATAGATATATAGATATAGATATGTGTGTAAATATATATGTACATATATGTGTGTATGTGTGTGAGTGTGTGTGTGGCTAGAGGCAGCTTGGTAGCCCAGTAGATAGAGAGTTTAGAGTTCAAATCCAGCCTCGGGACAGCTAGGTTGCACAGTGGTTAGAGCACCAGCTCTGAAGTCAGGAGGACTTGAGTTCAAATTTGGCTTCAGACATTTAACACTTCGTAGCTGTGTGACCCTGGGCAAGTCACAACCCCAATTGCCTCAGCAAAAATAAATAAATAAATAAAATATAGCCTCAGACACTAGCTGGGTGACCCTGAGCAAGTCACTTAACCAGTTTGCCTGTTTCTTCATCTGTAAAATGAACTAGAGAAAGAAATGAAAAACTGCTCCAGTATCTTTGCCAAGAAAACCCCAAACAGGGTCACAAAGAGTACAACAGAACAACAAAAACATATATGTTTTTAATAAGAAATTGTCATAATTATTTATTAAGTTCTTAATATAGTCCAGGCACTGAACCTAGGCACTGGATACACAAATATAAGCAAATAGTCCCTGCCCTCAAGGCTCTTACTTTCTAATGAAAGACAACAAATAAAAAGGAGCTGAAAGGTTGGGAAAGCTAAATAGAGTTTATTTTGTCCTGGAGGCAATGGGGAGCCATTGGAGTTTATTGAGAGATTGAATTGGTCAGATCTACATTTCAGGAAAATCCCTGGTTGCAATATGGAGGATGGGTTGATTGGAGAGGGGAAGAGATGAGGTAGAGCCCAAGGAGGAAACTGTTTATAGTAATCATGGTGAGAGATGAAGAGAGTCCTTGATGGCTGTGTGATTAGAGATGGGGTACAGAGAGATGTTATGGAGGTGGAAATGGCAAATTCTAGTAACTGATCAAATAGAGCAAGAATGAGGTGAAAGACTAGAAATATGGTGATGCCTTTGTCAAAAGGTACTTAACTTCATGAAGGATTGCCCTACAATGACTCTCTTTTTGACCTACTTGTATAAATTAAGAATCCTGTATCCTTGCCATGCATCTTAGGATTTCTGGGCCTTTCCATCTGCCCTGCAACTGAATATTCTTTTGTGTATTATCTCCCACAATTAGAGTGTGAATTCCCAAAGGGGAACTATCTTGATTTTTCTATTTGGGCTCCCATATAATGCTTGACACATTTGAAATGCTTTTTAATTCATTAAAAAAGAAGGAAAATGTGCAGTAGAAGTGGGTTGGGGGCAGGGAAGATAAGAAGTTCTATTGATGTTTCCAGGACACATAGTTTGAAATGCCCAGCAGCCAATTGGTAATTCAGGACAAACTATAATAGTTTATTAAGTATTAGGAACTGTGCTAAACACTGGGGATACAATTACAAGTAATGAAATTATTCCAACCATAAAGAAATTTTCATCTAAATGAAAGAAATGAAAAATTGATAGACATAGAAATACATAAACAAAAATATATGTTTATGTATTAAGGGAGAGACTAAGGATCAATCTATAGATTTGTGAGTCATCTACAAAGATGCTAAACTAATGGCAGTTGATGAGACCATCAAGAGAAAGAATATAGAGAGGCAAGGGAACCCAGGACAGAGTCCCAGTGGACACCCATAGTTAAAAGCAACGTGAATCTAGCAAAGGTTATTGAGAAGGAGTCACCAGACAGGAAGGAGGAGAACCAATAGAGAGTAGTTTCATGAAATGTCAGAGAAGAAAGAGTACCCAGGAGAGAGGGGGTGGTTAATCATGCCCAATGCAAACCAAAAGTCAAGTCAAATAAGGATAAGTCAAATTCAAATACAAATACAAAGAGAATCATGTTTGGTGAGTAAGAGACCCTTGGGCATATGGGAGAAAATAATTTCAGTCCAGTGAGAAAGTCCAAAGTCCAACTGCAAAGAATTCAGCAGATGAGTGGACACAAGGAATATAGAAAGTTGTTATGTTTTCTTTTTTTCCCCTAGGAGTATGCCTGAGAACTGGAGAAGAACTGATTTTAGGCAGTAAAGAAAGAATCAACAGAGAGGGAAAAGCTGAAGGCTAGAGTAGGGATGAGGGAGGGGGGCAGTCCACTAGAGAAAATAGGAGGGAGAGGATCAAGAGCCAGTGATAAAGAGTAGATCTTGGTAAACAGAGCAGCTCCCTCATGTTAAAGCCTGAAAGAAAGCAAAAGGAGGGCAAGTATTCCTGGGACATTCAAGTCATTTCATTCCCTGGTCTGCCATTTATTTACCTCAATTTTTCCCTCTGCAAATGACCCATAAGAGGAGCTCAGTGTCACAATAATGGCAACTCACATTTATACTCCGATTTAAAGCTTACAAATGGTTTTTTCCCCCACCATAAGCCTCTAAAGCAAGTAGTACCATTATTATCATACCCATTTTAAAGATGAACTAACTGAGACTCAGAGGGATTAAGGCTACATAGCAAATAAATGTCAGAAACAGGATTCACATGCAAGACTCCTGACTCTGTAGGTATTTACTTCTGACTCCTGGGATCATTAGAATTCCCAGCCTTTCAGAAACCTTACTAAGCTTTTAGAATGTATTCCCCTGACAATGACACTCTTCTCACCCCTCCAGTACTCCCAACCCCTTCTTTTCTGTGGGGCTCAGCCGGGGATACTGCAGTTCTATTGATGAAAAAAAAATGTGCCAAGGTTTTAAAGATGCCAGTTCATCTTGTTTTGCATATATTTGCATATTGAGTTCAAGAGGCCTGTCCTAATTCTGAGGATGGAAAATAAAATAAATTAATGAACTGGAGATTAACGAATTCAACTCCTGCCACAATTGTCTCCCTATTCCCTTCTCCCTTCTTTGTGTTCTGGGTCTGACATCCCAGAGACAAAGACTGTTCTCAAACCAATCATCCAAGTAGAGCAGAACTGGAGACAGAGGAGCCCCAAATGAGAATAGCTGTGGGGTCTTCTGCTCTCCAGGCTCTACTCCCCACCCAGACAAGAAAAGTTATTCAATGGGAAAGAAGGAAGGAAGGAAGGAAGGAAGGAAGGAAGGAAGGAAGGGAGGGAGGGAGGGACGGAGGAAGGAAGGAAGGAGGGAGGAAGGGAGGGAGGGAGGGAGGGAGGGAGAAGGGAGGAAGGAAGGGAGAAAGGGAGGGAGGAAGGGAGGAAGGAAGGAAGGAAGGAAGGAAGGGAGGGAGGGATGGAGGGAAGGAGGAAAGGAGGGAAGAAGGAAAGCAGGCCTCCATGCTTTTCACTTTTTGCTGTGAGAACTGTAATCAAATGAACTGTGGCTACTGGAAAGGGAATGGGAAGTTGGTAGGTCAATGGCTAGGGTGCACATTTATTAAATGTGTGAGCTGTCATTTGGGTGCACATTTATTAAATGTGTGAGCTGTCATTTCACTTCAGTTTCCTCATCTCTAAAATGGAGATAGCAGCATCTACCATCTAGGGTTGTTGTGAGGTTCAAATGAGACAATAGTTGTAAAGAACTTAGCACACAATAAACCCCACACAAATGCTAGCTATAATTTTGCCAGTGCTCTGTCAATATCCAGTCATTCCACTCATCATTCCTATAATTTCCCAGACCAAAATTCCCTTCCTTGGCTACCACTGTTCTACATGAACAGGAACTATAATCACCAGGGCCTCTTAAGAAGCAAAATCTTTTTCTTTATTTAACACTTAGGTCTAGAGGGAATATTCAAGATCCACTTCCTTCATGCTGCAGAGATGGAAGTAAGATTCAGGAAAATGATGCGGTTTGCCCAAAGTCACACAGCAAACTCAAGGCCTCTGTCTCCAAAGTCCACGTGTTTCCAAACTGTCATCCACCTGATTTCCAGGATCTCTTCTAAGGGAGTTCTAGTTATGCTCTCCTTCTACCCAAATGTCACATGGAAAAGGGCAGGGACCACCCCAGGAGGGTCTCAACACCCAGTCTTGAAGCTGCATGCTGATGCTTCCTTTGTCCCTGCCCTTCTCTCTCCTCTCACAAATAAGCCCCAAGCTTCACTGCTAGCATTAGAGCCATGCTTTTTGATAGGCACCTATGATCCCCCCAATATAACTCCAAGCTCTACTCCACATTGAGGGAGAGGGAAACAGGGGAGAGAGGATTGTGCTTCAATCTCAACAGAAACTCTCCCTTCCCATCTCCAATCCCCCCACCCTGCCTCCCTCTTCAATTCCATTTACCCAGCTGGTTGATACCTCTACTCAGCTAAAGAATGAAACAAAGGGAAGGCTGGGATGACTCTGTTCATTAGGCTGATTAACAGCAGAATTCCGGAAAGAAATAGCCATATTTCAACCCAGAACAGCCAGCACTGGCTAGGGGGCCATTCTGCTCTCTTCCTCCTCTTTTTTCCCCTTTTTTTTTCCATTTCTCGTTCCCCCATTCTCCTGTGCATTTCTTTCCCCTTCTGTAGGTACTCTAGTGCCCGGGATGAAACAAAGAGAACACGAAATTGGAAATCTGGAAATCAGAATTCTAGTAGTCTTAGAAGATGTGTTAAATTCTGATTCTGGGTGTGATCTTGGGCAAGTAATTTCTTCCCCACTAAATTCTCTTTCCTGACAATTTTGCGACTCAGTTTCCTCTGTTGTTATTATTATTTTATATTATATATATATATCATATATATTATATTATTATTAAAGAGATGTTCCATTTTTGCCCTGTGGTTCCCCCAAGCTTTTCTCATTTCCTCTGATCTCACCAAACTTCAAGGTCACTTATCTAAGCCAACTCCCTTTTTTTCACTCATCAAAATACTTTCTAAAACAAAGCACCCCCTTAAAACACACACACACACACACACATTTCATCCCTCAAGCTTCAGGAATATTCAAGATCTAGAGTCGGGACATTGGGAAATATATTGGGGGACTAAAATCAGAATCCTTCAGAATTAATCCTGCCTGCAGAGATCAGATGCCTCTTCTCCCTGGGGGTGAGGAGGTGTCCTGAAGGCTTCTCCTCTTCCATCCTGGCCTCCTGCTGTCCCCCCAGATTTTAATTTAGATCATGGAGTCTCACTTTGAACCAAGAACTAAAGCCATACAGCTGATTAAGGGAGCCTTTAATCCACTGGCCCCCTACTCAATGCATAAAAAGGAACCTTCACTCCTGTTCCTATTCAGGATTCAGAAGGGATGGTATTGGCAGAGGAGAGCAGACTATAGAAAAAAAGCATGGTGACATTGAAAAAGTTTATTCTAGGGCAGCTGGATGGTGTAGTAAATAGAGCACCCAGTCTGGAGTCAGGAGTACCTGAGTTCCAAATTGATCTCGGTCACTAGACATTTATTAGCTGTGTGACCCTGGGCAAGACCCTTAACTCCAAGTGCCTTGCCAAGGAAAAAAAAAGCTTATCCTAATCTGAAATTTAGCTCAATATCCCTCTGGTTCTCCAGACTCCAACCCCTGCCTAGTTTCATCCTGTGCTCTGCTTAATGTGACTTTCTCCAAATATCTTAAAACCCTAAAATGTCAGCGGTGAAAGGCTCAGGGGGTATTGTTACAATGCCCTTCATTTTACAGCTCTGGAAACTGAGAACCTTAGGAGGAAAGTGAATCATCACCCAAGGTCACACAGATAATTAGCAGGAGCAGGGACTAGAATATCATCCAGGTTGTCTCATTAAAGCAGTTGTGCTTATAAATGTTTAACAATCAGATCTTTCAAAAGGACACACTTTTAGGTTAAATCTGCACTGTTAACATTTTCTCCATCACCTTTTTTTAAAATATAGACAATCAACAGAACAATAAATCAAGTCCTGACTTGCAGCACTTGCAGTTTCTGAGGTCTAAATGCTCACATTGAAAATTTAACAGTTTAAGTCTCCAGCACTTTCAAACTGGCTCAAGAACACTCCTACAGCAGATTTAGGAGAGTTACTCATTCACTCACTTATTATGTGCCAAGTCCAGTGCTGGATTCTAGGCATATACTGTTCCTGCTCTCAAGGGAGGTGTGCCCAAGGTCACACCCAGAACCAGAATTCAATACATCTCCTAGGACTATTAGAATTCAGAGTTCTGGATTCCCAATCGTGTGTTCCAGCCCTGGCACTAGGATACTTACAGAAGGGGAAAGCAATGAGCAGGAGAATGGGGGAAAGAAAAGTTCTAGAAAAAGGAAGGGGAGAAAAGAGGAGGAGAACAGAATGGCCCATCTAGCCAGTGCTGGCTGTTCTGGGTTGAAATATGGCAGCTTGTTTTTTGAAAATGAATTGGATTTAAGTGAGGCAGAGTTGTACAAAGTCACCATTTTCTGGTCTCTCCTCTGGAGCCATCTAGGTCTGGTGGCAAGATATAGATCAGGACAAATGGAAATGGCCCCATCTTGGCGGCAGGATTTGGTAGAGGGAGGGAGAACATGTAGACAACAAAGTCAATATACATAAAAAAAATGTACCAAATAGATGAAAAATAATTTGGGGGAAGGCAAAGGGGTAAGCATTAATACCTAACGGGATGAAATAAGCTCCTCAGAGGAAATAATACTTCAAAAAAGCTAAGGATTATAAGAGGTGGAGGTAAAGAACTCATTACCTGGCATTATAATATCTGCCTTGGCTAATTAATGATAATTCTTTTTATTCATATGCCCCTATATGGTTTATTGGGGGCAACTAGGTATTGCAGTATATAGAACATTAGACTGGGGGACAGCTAGGTGGCTCAATGGATAGAGCACCAACCCTGAAGTCAAGACGACCTGAGTTCAAATCTGGCCTCCCACACTCAACATTCCCTAGCTGTGTGACCCTGGGCAAGTCACTTAACCTTAATTGCCTCAGCAAAAAACAAAAACAAAACATTAGACTGGGAATCAGGAACTCATCTTCATGAGTTCAAATCTGGCCTCAGTCACTGACTAGCTGTATGACGCTGGTAAAGTCACTTAATCTTGTATGCTTCAATTTCTTCATCTATAAAATGAGCTTGAGAAGAAAACAGCAAACCACTCCAGTATCTCTGCTAATAAAACTCTAAAAGGGGTCATGGAGAGTCAGACATGATTGAAAAATGACTTAACAACAAATATGATTTGCACAGGATTTCCCTAACAACAATCCCATGAGATAGAAAGTGAAAGCATTCTTTTTTTTAACTGAAAATTTTTAATAAACATAAGGAAAGAATGCATCAAATCAAATAAATCAAATTACCAAAGGAAATATAAATCAAAACCATGTTTTGCCCTAATATCCACAAAATATACAAATATGAAAAAATGGAAATATTCAATACTGATTTTTATCTCTTTTTTAAAATAATTATTATTTGTTACATAGAATTGATCTTTTTTTATTAAAACTTTTTTTATTTGCAAAATATATGTATGGGTAATTCTTCAACATTAACCTTTACAAAGCTTTCTGTTACAAATTTTCCTCCTTACTTCCCACTCCTCCCCTAGATGGCAGGAAATCCACTACATGTTAATTATGTTAAAATACTTGACAAATGGAATATATGTATACATATTTCCACACTTATTGTTGTGCAAGAAAAATCATATCTACAAGAAAAAAAAATCAGAGAAAGGAAACACAATGCAAGCAAACATTAATCGAGAGCATGAGAATGTTACGTTGTGGTCCACATTTCGTATCCCTCTCTCTGGGTGTATATGGCTTTCTTCACTGAACAATTGGAAGTGGTTTGAAACATTTCATTGTTGAAGAGAGCCATGAGCATCAGAATTGATCGTCATATAGTACTGTTGTTGCCATGTATAATGATCTCCTGGTTCTGCTCATTTCACTCAGCATCAGTCCATGCAAGTCTCTCCAGGCCTCTCTGAAATCATCCTGCTCATCGTTTCTTATAGAACAATAATTTTCCATAACATTCATATATCATAATTTATTCAGCCACTCTCCAATTGATGGACATCCATTCCGTTTCCAGTTTCTAGCCACTACAAAAAGGGCTGCCACAAACATTTTTGCACATATGGGGCCCTTTCCTTCCTTTAAGATTTCTTTGGGATATAAGCCCAATAGAAACACTGCTGGGTCAAAGGGTATGCACAGTTTGATAACTTTGGGCATAGTTCCAGATTGCTCTCCAGAATGGTTGGATCCATTTACAATTCCACCAACAAAATATCAGTGTCCCAGTTTTCCCACATCCCCTCCAACATTCATCATTATCTTTTCCTGTCATCTTAGCCAATCTGACAGGTGTGTAGTGGTACCTCAGAGTTGTCTTAATTTGCATTTCTCTGATCAATAGTGATTTGGAGCACCTTTTCATATGACTAGAAATAGTTTTAATTTCATCATCTGAAAATTGTCTATTCATATCCTTTGACCATTTATTGATTGGAGAATGCCTTGAATTCTTATAAATATGAGACAATTCTCTATATATTTTAGAAATGAGGCCTTTATCAGAACCTTTAAATGTAAAGATGATTTCCCAAATTATTGCTTCCCTCCTAATCTTGACTTCATTGGTTTTGTTTGTACAAAAACTTTTTAACTCAATATAGCCAAAATTATCTATCTGGTGTTCAATTAAGAGTTCCAGTTCTTCTTTGGACATACATTTATTCCATCTCCATAGGTCTGAGAGGTAAACTATACTACGTTCCTCTAATTTACTTGTAATATCACTCTTTATATCAAATCATGAACCCATTTAGATCTTATCTTGGTATGTGGTGTTAGGTGTGGATTAAGCCCTAATTGAGTGAAAGCATTCTTTACTCCATTTTACAGATGAGGAAACTGAGGATCCAAGAAGTTATGTGATTCACCCAGTGAATCACACAACAAAAGCATCAAAACTTTGAATTGAATGGCAATGTGAGAACCAAGTGAGTAATTGAGTCAAATACACCCTGTAGATTTAAGAAGCCATTCTGATTTTTTCTGGGATCTGTTCTCTAAATTAGTCATTTTCCCAAAGCTTCTTAAAACTGGAGAATCCCATTTTAGCATGTTTAACATCTAGGGGAGGAGGCAGAGGGAAGTAAGGGAAAATTTGGAACACAAGTTTTTGCAAGGGTTAGTGTTGAAAAGTTATCCATGCATATGTTTTTTTAATTAATTTATTTATTTATTTAATTTATTTTTTTTAAGGTTTTTATTTGTATAACATATGTATGGGTAGTTCCCCAACCTTGATCTTTACAAAGCTTTCCTATACAAATTTTACCCCCAGTCCCCTCCCCTCCCCCAGATGGCAGGAAGTCCACTACATGTTAATAATGTTGAAATGCTTGAGAAGTTATGCAAGAAAAATCCTATCTACAAGAAAAAAAAAAGAATCAGAGAAAGGCAACACAATGCAAGCAAATGTCAATAGAGATCATGAAAATGTTACGTTGTGGTCCATATTTCATGTCCCTCTTTCTGGGTGTATATGGTTTTCTTCAGTGAACAACTGGAACTGGTTTGAGACAATTCTTTATTGCAGAGAGCCATGTCCATCAGAATTGATCATCATGTAATACTGTTGTTGCTGTGCATGATGATCTCCTGGTTCTGCTCGTTTCACTCAGCATCAGTTCATGCAAGTCTCTCCAGGCCTCTCTGAAATCGTCCTGCTGGTCGTTTCTCACAGAGCAATAATATTCCATAACATTCATATACCATAATTTATTCAGCCACTCTCCAATTGATGGGCATCCCTTCAGTTTCCAGTTTCTAGCCACTACAAAAAGGGCTGCCACAAACATTCTTGCACATGTGGGTCCCTTTCCCTCCTCTAAGATCTCTTTGGGATATAGGCCCAGTAGAAACACTGCTGGGTCAAAGGGTATGCACAGTTTGACAACTTTTTGAGCATAGCTCCAAATTGCTCTCCAGAATGGTTGGATCCGTTCACAGTTCCACCAACAATGTATTAGTGTC
>JAJPUD010000871.1:132218-172781 GCA_023553655.1 Myrmecobius fasciatus
TTTTGCCCTTTGATTCTACAATCTCAGGGCAGTTTTCTTTCAGGATTTCCTGGAAGATAGTGTTTAGATTCTTTTTTTGATCATGGCTTTCAGGAAGTCCAATAATCCTTAGATTGTCTCTCCTAGATCTATTTTCTAAGTCAGTTGTTTTTCCTAGGAGATATTTCATATTTTCTTCTAATTTTTCATTTTTTTGTTTTTGTTTGACTGATTCTTCAAGTCTTAGTGAGTCATTCACTTGCATTTGTTCAATTCTTATTTTTAAAGTGTTGTTTTCTTCAGTTACCTTTTTAAGTTCCTTTTGTAACTGGCCAATTTGTTCACTGCACTCTTTTTCCACTTCACTAATTTTATTTTTTAATAAATTGGTGTCTTTTTCATATCTCTTTTGCAGAGCATCATATCCTTCTTGCAAGATACTGTATCCTTCTTGCACTGATTTCAATTTATTTTCCCATTTATCCTCCAGCTCTCTTTTGAGGTTCTTTATGCAATCTTCCAGAAAGGCCTTTTGAAACGGGGACCAGTGATGGTCGTTGCTGTTTTTTTCTGGATTTTTGTCTAAAGAAACCTCTGTATCTGAGGTCGTTTCTTTGCCTTGATAAAAGCTGTCTATGGTGAGAGCTCTCTTTTGCTTCTTCATCATTTTTTTTAGACAGAGTGGATATCTCTTTAAGGTAGGGGGAAAAAAAAAAAACCTCGGCTGAAGATGCTTTGCCCTGGGGCACTTCGGCGAGTTGACTTAAGGTGCTGGGCCGGTGGGGGCTAGGACTAAGTCCGAATTACTCCTTAAACAAGGCAAGTCTGCCAGAACACCTGTCCCCAATCAGGGCAGAGTGTCCCGAGTGCCTCAGATAAACTCCAGGTTTTTGGAATTTGGAGTTTGGAGTTTGGAATTTCTTCCACGATGAGCCGAGCTGAGTCCCACCCTCACTTCTGGCCTGCACAGTTGTCGTCTATTTATCTCTCTGTCCGAGTCCGACTAACCTGATATGAAGTTCTCCAGAGAGCCGTGCCCAAATATTTCTGAGTTCGTTGACTTGAAGATCAGTTCAGAGGCTTATTTTATTGTTGATTTGAGAGAAGATCGGAGGAGAGGCAGAAAGTCACCTTTTCACTCCGCCATCTTGGCTCCGCCCCCTCCATGCATATGTTTTGAAAATTTAAAAAAAAAAGCTTTAATAAAAAAGAATTCACTTAAAAATAAGTAAGAAATTCATAGTATTTATTATAAATTTTATCTTCCTACACATGATCTATGATCTAGTGTCAGTAGTCTCCTTGTAATTCCATGAACAATACCTTCCATCTCCTGACACTGGGCATTTTCATTGGCTTTCTCCTCTACCAGAATGCTCTCCCTCCTCCTCTCCACCTATTGGCTTCACTACTTTTCTTCAAGTTCCAATTAAAATTCCACCTTCTATAGGAAAAATTTCCTGATCTTACTTAATGCTAGTGCCTTCCCTCTGTTAATTATTGTCAATTTATCCTAAGTTTGTTTTTACATAGTTGTTTACCATGTAGTAGACTTCCTGCCATCTAGGGGAGAGTTGGGGACTAGGGGGGAAATTTGTAACAGAAAGCTTTGCAAGGGTCAATGTTGAAAAATTACCCATACATATGTTTTGCAAATAAAAAGCTTTAATAAAAAAACATAATTGTTTACATGTTGTCTTTACCATTAAATTGTAAGATCACAGAAAAAAATATGAAATGTGTTAATAAAGAGATTTATCAAGACTGGACAATCCCTGCCCAAAGTCAAGATCCAGTCAACCAGGGGGAATCTTACTATAGCAAGAGCTGAGCATTTTGAATGAGAACCAAGTGGCCATTTCTGGACAGGGAGCCCAGGAAAATCCACAGTTTCTCTCGACCTAGAGCAATGTAAGTGACATAGAATCTCTGATCCAGAGAACTGTGGATCAGTCACTTTAGTAAAAGAAGAATGACTACTCAAACTTTCTTAAACACCCCAAGACTGAGATCTTAAAACTTCTCCTCTTTTGATAACTCAAAAGAATGTTCTATAGAATTATGGATTTTGAACTGAATGAGATCTTAAAGACCATTCAATTCAATTCCCTTATATTCCAGATGAGGAAACTGAGGCACAGAAAGATCAACTGACTTACCTTGGGTCCCACAACTAGAAAGTGATTGAAGCTAGATTTGAACGTGAGTCTCCCTTACTTAAAAGTTTGTGCCCTATCCATTACACCAGAAATATTAAATGTTGCTGGCCCCAATCAGATTTGAACGGGAAGTATATAACAAAATAAGTAAAAATATAACAGAACATAAATAATGCTAATATGTGTTTTTAAGCCAATATGCATCTGTTGAGGTCTTTGTGTAAGGTTATTTCTATTTGAGTTTGCTACCACTGCATTATACCTTTTTTCATGTTCTTCTCCTGTTCAAGTCAGGATTGGACTTGACTAACGGAGGTTCCTTCTTTAGATTCTATGATTCTATATTTCTCATCATCACTTGACATTGAAGTATGGTAGAAAGATCACTGGATTTGGAGTCAGAGGACTGCAAAGATTTACTATGCAGTTTATTGAGCCACTTACTTTACATCTCTAGGCTTATGGTCCTTTCTCAGTAGATGGAAAGACATATAAGGTTCAGCTAGCCAAGATGCAGCACAGAAGTACATGATTTTGTTGCTGTAGTGTACACATAATGATGGCATAATTGTGACTTGTAAGACAAGAAGGAAATATGTTAGAAGTTAAAAAGAACTTCATCTCTTCAGCCCACACAGCTTCTGTGGAGTTTCATTGACTGGAGTCTCCAAAATGGGTTTAGAGAAGATTAACAATTATATTTAGCAGGAACTAAAAAGGAATTTTCTAATCTAAATCAGAGAGTTGACTTGGGTCATGGACCCCAAATGAGCACCAGGAGAAGGGTGATCAAAGAATAGGTTTAATTTTAGACTATGGCATTCTGCTAGTTTATAGTCTCTTTTGTTCTGATTTTGATGGCTTATAGCCCTCAACTAAATATTTAAAATTTTTGACTTACCTCACCAGGGAGAGACTTATTAGTAATAGCAGCAAATCCTAGCTCTGATGGCTCTGAAAAGGCTAAAGACTACCAGAAGGTATCAAAGAGCAGGTTAGCAATGGTGAGCAAGCAGAGACAGCCAGCAGAGATGATGTTGCAGAGAATCAAGATGCAACATCCAAAATGCCGACATGCAACAGTCAACAGAGAGCAATTTGATTAACATCAGAGGTCATCAGTGGTTTTGCATCATTGAAGGTATAGCTTGCCCTGGTCTTACATGTACACAGGCTACACGTATCCCAACACAGGATATGTTCCTGTTCTCTGGTCGTGCATTTCTTGAATCTGAAACCCTTCTGGAACATTCCCAACCAGAAGTGATTCCTATAGACATGTTTTCTGTGTTTGTTCCCTAGTTACATGTAACCTTTGTGTATATTCAGCTCCCTCCTACTTCCTGTATTCTGGTGACCTCTAGAAAATTATATTCCATATTTGCATTAGTTAGCAGGGATAGTGAATATTTTCTTGTTACTTAATTCACTTTGCTGTTTCATTAAATAAATCCCTTTTGCCTTGAATATATTTTAATATTTGTGAACAATGGCTGACAGAGAGTACTGACCCATAAAGTATATTGAACATGAAATACCTTTTGCAGGTGCATAGGTGGTAGGAGTAAGTGTTACATTCTATAATAGTATTTTGTGTCAGATTCTCCTATTAGACTTAATTTCCATGATGCTAGAGATCATGTATTATCGTCTAAATTTTGTATCTCATACAGTGCCTTGCAGAGTACTTTGTCTTTTGTGCCTTCTGATTGACCAAATGGTAAACGGAAACACATTAATGGGGGCTCATCAGCTATACTTTTACTGAGTGTTGGCTCACAGAGTACTTCAAACCTGGAACTGTTTCTGAGTGACCACATATAAATGAGTACTCTGCTGTAAGTAAAATGCAGAAGTTGAACTCAGTGATCTCTATGTCTCCCAACTCTGAATCGTGTAAACTATCATCCTTCCCATTTAATAGAGGAAAATACCCAGAGATGAGAGGTTAAGTAGTTTCCTCATGATAACACAGTAAGGAGTAGAATGACAAGCTCGTTTCTCCCAAACTTCCTTCTTAAGATGAATTCAGAATTCAAGATGTTGATAGTTTTATTCCTTTTCCCTCCCTCTTCTTTCCTTTGAGAAAGAAAAAAGGTTCTAGGGAATTAATAGTATTATCCAGGTCTATGAGATTTCCTGGGAACCATTACCTCAAAAGAGCAGTAGAGGAGGGGTATACCTTCCCCTTCTAGGGACTAACAGCATTAGTGCCAGCTGTATAATACCAACAGCCTCGTAATTTATATAGCGGTTTTCATTACTTTCCTTCTCCAAAGGCTTGTTCAATAAATTACCATTTTATGAATTCCAGAGGGCTTTGTGGAGCCAGAGCTGGGACAAAAGCCCCACCTGTCAGGCTGAAAAAAAACTGAAAAGGAGGGGGATACTACAGTATGGGAGGAATGGACAAAAGGAAAGAGTGGGAGCCCTGCTACATCACTTCCATTTAAAAATCATAAAAACTTCTCTAGCTATTCAACAGGAGTCAATCTTCTTGTCTATAACAGCCTTCATCCCTTTCTTTCCTCTTCCTCTCTAATCAATAGTAACGATGATGTGAAGAATAACTAGTCTTTATATGTCACTTTAAGGTTCACAAAGCACTTTGTGTTTCATTTCATTATATCTTCATAATGTGAGGTGGGTGTTATTATTATCCCTATTTTACAGACTAGTAAGTTGTGACCAAAATAATAATAATATACAATATAATAATGGTGATAATAATAAGATTGACAATGAGTTTTCCACATGTTATATCTATCACTTGGTCCTCACAACAGTCTTTTGAAGTGTGTGCTATTATTATCTCTATTTTACAGGAAAGGAAACTGAGGATCAAAGTGATTGAGTAAATTGCCCAGCTAGTAGGTATCTATGGTCCCAGGTTAACCCCAACCTCATTCTAATCCCTCACTTCAGCAATTACAAGATATAAGCAAGAAAGTATTTTGCAGTTAGATTTCTGCTTCTTTGAGAGAATTTTCATGTCCCCTTCCTAAATGGATGAGTCTGTCCTCTCCATCCTATCAGACTAGGACTTCCTCAAGAACAAGAGCTATTCTTGCTTCTTTTCTTGTCTTCTGCATAATTCATGACCCTAAATGGCTTAAGAACATTCAGAAATAACACATGTTGGTATTAAAAAGAGAGAGATACAGAGAGACAGAAACAGAGAAATAATGTGGTTTGCTTGTAATTGCTTTGATGGGACTTAGCAAACTTCTGTATTTGTTCTGACCTTGTAGTAACTATAAGATATTACCTTAAGTAAGCCACTTAGAGGCAACATGGCATAGTAAACAGGGTATTGAACCTGGAGTCAGGAAGACCTGGATTTAAAATCTGGCTCAAACATTTATTGAGTGACCATAAAAAAGTCACTTAGCTATTTTGTGCCTCAATTTCCTCATCTGTAAAATGAAAGAGTTTAGATGGTCTCTGAGATTCCCTTTGAGACCAATGATCCTATAGAACTTATGATTCTATATACACCGTGTATACTGAGGACACAGATCCAAAATAAATAAACAGGAATATAGCTGACTTTACTTGCTTAGACCCCAGTTCTCTATTTGTAAAACAGAGATAATAATACCTTATCTTCCCTGAAATAGAGAAATGGACAAATGACATCACTAGCACATATACCACATCAGAAAGAACATTAGTTTTGAAATTAGAGAATGTGAGTTCAAATCCTATCTTTTATCCTGCCTGTGTGATTTGGGGCAATCAAAGGAATCAATTTCATCATCCTTAATGTGAGGAAGAAAATGAACTAGATCAAGTCTGAAGTCTTTTTGGCCTTCAGATCCATGACCAAACTATCTATGGGTCCATGAGTATCGTGCATGGTGAGGACACAGTTCCAGAGCAAAGCAACATACAAAGCAGGGATCCCTTCTTGAAAAGGACAGGAGAGAGATTTTAGAACTGACCCAAAACCTTACTTTCTACTTCTTTTCCCCAGTTGAAAGGTAGGGTTTTGTGGAGGTTGAATGAGAGACAGAAACCAGGAAGAGCCTTGGATACACCCTTACCTCCTCCTAGTGCCTCAGGTGGCCACTCCTCTCCATACCCATCCCAGTGAGAAAGTACAGATTGTAAGAAATAGTAAATGAAGTTAGTGGGCAATGTTATCTCCTCATCCCCTTAGCCACTGTGATCACTAGAGTGATCCACCCATGCTTCCTCAGCTGCCACAGTGACTCTTTAAACTGGACAGTTTCTCTTGGACTGGTGACAAAGCACCAGGGGTCCCTCCTCCCTGTAGGCAGAATAGAGCAAAGCAAGCTAAAGAAAGTCTCTCCAAATTCCTCCTAGGTTTCTTGTATCCACCAAAAAAGAGCTTCTTCTGCCTGGAAATCACATGGACTTTCTTACTCTATTCCTGCCTTCTCCCTATCATGTTACCAAAAGGCATCATGATGCATGGAAAGAGTCCTAGGTTTAGAGTAAAATGACTTGACTTTGAATCCTAGTCATACTGCTTACTTAGGCAGTGTGTGACCTTAGGCAGGTTTTACTATTTTTTTTTTTTTGCTTTTTGGTGAGGCAATTGAGATTAAGTAACTTGCGCAGGGTCACATAGCTAGGCAATGTTAAGTGTCTTGAGACCAGATTGGAACTCAGATTCTCCTGACTTCAGGGTTGGTGCTCTATCCACTGTGGCACCTAGCTGCCCCACAGGTCTTATCATTTTAAGCCTTAGTTTTATCATCCCTAAAATTAAGGGACTGGATGAGAGTATCTCTAAAGTCTCTTCCAGCTCTAAAACTCTAGATGGTTATCCAGGGATATTAAAGAAGGAAAAAACCTCATTAGTCCTCTTTTATAACATCTCCAACAAGGAGCTAATTTAGCCTCTATTCTACCAACTCCAGTAATGGGAAGCTCACTTAACTCCTGAGCTAGCCTGTTCCATTGTTAGATGACTCATTCTTAGGAAGGTCTTCCTAATTTTGAGCTAAAGTCCACCTTTCTGTAGTAAGTCCAAAGTCACAAAGGAGAATGAGGAAGTTAAAAAGCAGAAGTGAGGAACAGAATAGGGTACAAATCAAATTAAGCTCTAGGCCAATTGCAGTGTCAGTTTTGAGGGGAAAGTAAATCTTATGATTCAGGCCAATTCCAGTGGTCTTGTGAGTCATCTACACCCAGAGAAAGGACTGTGGGAACTGAGTGTGAATCACAACATATATTTTCACTTTTTGTTGTTGTTTCTTTGTATTTTATTTTCTTCCTCATTTTTCCCCTTTTTGATCTGATTTTTCTTGTGGAGCATGATAATTGTGGAAATATGTATAGAAGAATTACACATGTTTAACATATATTGGATTACTTGCCATCTAGGGGAGGGAAGAGAGAAGGAAAATTTTGGAGCATAAGATTTTGCAAGGGCCAGCACTGAAAAATGTTTTGAAAACAAAAAGTTTTAATAAAAAAGAGCTCTTAGCTTTCCTCTACCCACAATGACACCACTGATTCCTTTGTTTAAATCAGCACTCTGGCGTCCATGAACTTGTTTCTTTTTTGACTGTGCTTAATTTTATTTTGATAACTATGTTTCAAGAGAAATGATTTCCTTTGCAATCTTTTATATTTTTATGCATTTAAAACCAATATTCTTAGAAGATGCCTATAGGCTCCACTAGACTACCAAAGTGATCCACAACACAACAGAGATTAAGAACTATTGTTTTAAATCATAGAAGGAATGACATTTTCCATGAAGTCTACCCAGTTTAATCCATCCTGCTCTCCAATGTCCCACATGATGTACAATTCATGTATTCTTTCCATGATTACTATAATTTTACATATCTCTGTTACAAGGTCTTATAAATTACATTGTAAAGGGCAGAGGTCGTGTCTATTCCCTAAAATTGACCTTGAACTTTCCCTGGATTTCACCATCTCCAGGTTTCTGCTCTTCCCTAACTCTCAGAATGCTGAAATTTGCCTGTTACTCTGCCAGGAAGACTTGTGGCTGGGGACAAGAAGGAATGATCCTGGTGAGAATGATTTCCTTCTTCAAATATCTGAATGCCTGTCACATAAAAGAGGGATTATAGGGTTAGTAGACTCAAAATTGGAAAGGATCTTAGGGCTCCTCTTATTCAAGTTGCTCATTATACAAGAGAAAAAATAGATTTATTCTGCTTGGCCTTAAAGGGTATGACCGAAACCAGTAGGTAGAAGTTAATCCTCTCACTCAACATACACAAGACATTCCTAACAGTTGGAGCTGTCCAGCAGTGGAATGGGCTGCTTCAGGAAATAGTGAGTTCTCAGTCACTAAAGGTAACAGTTGGAGCTGTCTAGCAGTGGAATGGACTGTTTTGAGAGATAGTGAGCTCTCAATCACTGGAGGTGTTCTAAGTGAAGCATTCCTGGTCAGGGATATAAGAGTTGGACAATGCACCCATGCATCTACGACAAGAGTTTGTCCTGGTATCCCTTGTGCAGTCATAGATCCACAGCTAGAAGGATCTCAGAAGTCATCTAGTATGACTCTCCCCACCCTCACTTTCCTTTTATGCATGAAGAAACTGAGGACCATGGAAGCTGATCCTTCCCCAAGATCTCCATAGATAGTAAACATCAGGAGAGGGATTTTAATCCAAGTCCACTGCCATTTCTCTTCTCTACTTCCAGTGCTATTTAATACGTATTACTAGTCTCTTACACACAATAGGAGCTTAATAAAGGATTGCATGTTTTGAGTTGAATCAAAGTGATTCATTTGCTTAATCCTTTGATGTGTCAGGATAGGTGGGTAGTAAAGTGGATAGAATTCTAGAGCTAAAGTCAAGAAGACCTTGAATTTAAATCTGACTTTAAACAATTACTAGTTCTGTGACCCTGGGCAAGTCACTTAGCCTCTGCCTGCCTCAGTTTCTTCATTTATAACATGGAGATCATAATATCACCCATCAGAAGGGCAGTTGCAAGGTTCAAATGAGATAATATTTGTAAAACACTTTGCAAATTTTAGAGTGCTATGTAACTACTACTAATATTGTTATTTTAGCATGTAATTTGCCTTATTCGTTTCAATTTAGTTCAACAAATATCTCTTACGTTTTCAATATGTATAGTTTTCTTTGGCAAATACAAGTTACTGGGACCATGCCTTGAAGTGGGGAGGCAAGAAAGACAAGCAGGTCCTTTTCTGAGATGTTGCTTCACTTTTCTGGATAAATGGAATAGAACTTCTTACCCCTCCCCCCTTGGATTAAATGATATCTAACATCCATCCCCTCAAGTTCAAAATCAATGAAATGGTAAGGGCAATGAGGAAATGATCAAAGTCCCTACAGGTCATTTAGTCCAACCCCCTGCCATCAGTAAGAAATGCTTACCACCAGGACAGAAAGGTCACTGCTAAAATTTTCTTTAAAAATCCCCTGACCAGGAAAAAATCTATA
Source organism: Myrmecobius fasciatus (assembly GCA_023553655.1). Lineage (NCBI taxonomy): Eukaryota > Metazoa > Chordata > Mammalia > Dasyuromorphia > Myrmecobiidae > Myrmecobius > Myrmecobius fasciatus. The sequence continues at coordinate 141,790 of JAJPUD010000871.1, forward strand.
GTGTCTCCAAAAAGGACATCGCCAGTTGTTGGCAACAACCGAACTGCACCCTATGGGAAGGATTCAGATTGATAGGTGGATGTCACTGGGATGATTCTAACTCCTGTATCTCACACAGGAAAACAGGTCTCTGGGTCCTTTGGTTTCCCTTCTCATCCTCTAGGAGTCTCATCCACCTGACTCTAGAATGTGCAAAAGTATCTGCCCAGCATATTGGAGCACATGCCTCAGCATACTCACACCCTCCCACAGGGGTTCCAAGGGCCAATTAGGAGCAACAGCTGCTTCTTCACTACTTTTCTCCAATGCACCTTTACTGCCCAGGTTTCCATAGCAACACAGCCGCACCAGGGGCATTGCCCAGGGAGTAGATTGCTTAGCAACTGTGCTGTGGCTGTCCCCTGGTACTTGGGCTGCAGCATCAAGCTAGAGGGAACAAGGGATAAGTGTGGAGCCCCACCTGGAGGTAGAGGCCAGGGGGCAATGAATAGAAGAGTCCACAGAGATGAGAGCAGCAAAAACAACTGAATGTGTTGGAGAGAACCCTGAAAAGAAAATTAGAAAATTTGGGTCCTAATCTGGGTTCTAACACTTCCTCACTCTGTAACCTTAGGAGAGCTGCTTCTTCCATCCTTAGTTTTCTGCTCTGTAAAAGAAAGGGATGGCACTTGTTGATCCCTAAGGGCTTACAATGGGAAGGTTCTTCAATATTTCCAGGGTGTAGAAATATAATTTGCAAAGCAAGAAGATGCTTTCTCTACATCCTGCCGTGTTCACCTGGGCCAGATGGGTTGTGATTGTTCAGCCGTGTCCAAGTTTTCATGACCCCATTTGGGTCTTTCTTGGCAAAGATACTGGAGTGCTTGCCATTTCCTTCTCCAGCTCATTTTACAGAGGAGAAACTCAGGAAGAATCCAGGGCTGGCATCCTAACCACTGTGTCACCTTGCTATTGTTAGCAGCTAGAGTGCCTGGTCTTAAGTCAGGAAGAACTGAGTTCAAATCCTTCTCAGACTCTTAAGCTGTGTAACCCTGAGCAAATCACTCAGCCCTGCTTGCCCCAGTTTCTGCAACTGAAAATAACTACACAATACCAATTTTCTGGCTCTAATCCCAGCATGCCATCTACTGTACCACCTAATGAAACAAAGGCTAAGAGAGTATGGCTTGTCCAAAGCCACTGATGTGATAATTTTGTTTTTTCTTGATTTTGCTACCATGACATTGCTACAGTCTCAGCCTAAACATTCCTCAGCACCTAGGGCCTCTTCACCCTAGAATATCCACTGGCCATGGTAGTGTCTTCTCCCATTATTAAGGTTTTCATTCCTCTCCTGATTGTACTTCTGATTTTCCAGGTCTTTAATATCAATCAATTAACAGGCTGTCCCACCACACACACACACACACACACACACACACACACACACACACACACACACCTTCCAAATTCTTTTTGGGTTTCCTTTTGTGAATTATCTTCTCCCATTAAAACATAAGCTTTGAGGGCAGGAATTATCTTCTTTTTTGGCTTATATTTATTTATATACCAAGTATATGGTATATTTATATACCATTTATACACCATATATATATATATATATATATATATATATATATATATATATATACCAAGTTTTAGGATTGTGCTTGACACATAGTAAGCATTTAATAAACACTTTTTACCTTGCCCATGCCTCAATGGTAGCAAATCTTTGTCTGTAAAAATGTATCTGATTAAAAAACAACAATCCCATTCTGAGCCACATCTATTATTTCATTTGAACCTCACAGCAAACCTGGAAAGTTGGTGCTGTTTATCAATCCCATTTTACAGATGAGAAAACTGAGGCAGACTCAAGTCAAGTGACTTGTACAGGATTACACAGCTGGGAAATATCTGAGGCTGGATTTTACTCATATCTTCCTGCCTGGCACTCCATTCACTGGGCCACACAACTGCCTCCAATACATTAAAAAGGAAGAAAACAGTCCATTTCTGGTTTCATATGGTTTTCATATTCACACTGTTATTGTGAAGAGAGTGGGGGAGATCAGAAAGGAAGAAAGAGTTGTCTCTTCTATCTTACCAGATAGTCCCTCAATTAAAAAATTCAAGCAAAAAAGTAGGAAGTTGGAGGATTAAAATAAAATATCTGTTGGAAAGTTCACATGCAGGCACTCCCATTTATGAATAGAAAAGCCTAGGAGTATTCAAATGCAGTTGAATAGTGCACTGGATAGAGTGCAGGGCCTAGAGTCAGAAAACTCTGAGTTCAAATGTGACCTCAAATGTATGTTAGCTGTGTGTCCCTGGTCCAGTCATTAATTCTATTGCCTTGGTTTCCTATTTATAAAATAATCTGAAGAAGGAAATGACAAATCACTCCAATATCCTTGCAAAAAAAATGTCAAAAGGGATCATGAAGAGTCAGATATGATTGAAATGACTTAATAACAAAAATTCAAAAGCCAGAAGGTGACATTAGTTTCCTGCTCCCTACATTCTAGGTGAATAATAGTTGCTAAAACTTGGGGACAGATTGAAGAATAGGTGGGAAATATGGAGGAAAGGAGGTGAGTTCATAGAGCATCCACATTCCCAATTTGTCATACATAGCAGGTTTCACATGCTAGAAACAATCTACTCTCTGGTGGTGAATGACTTAGCTCAGCTTTCATTATGTGTTTAACCAGTAATATACTAAAGTCTCCTTATGAAGAAAAAATAAAATTAAAAATTAGTCCTCTTATGTGTCCTATAATTCAATTACAAACATATACAAAGGGTTGTCATCAACATCAAGGAGTTCCAGTATGGAAACTCTCTCCAACACACTGATTCTAATCTATTGATGACTCATTAGATAAACTATGACTCAGAAAGATTAAGTGCTTTGTTTAGAATTGCACAGGAGTGAGATTTAAACCCAAAAATTCTTCATTCTAAACCCATCATTCTATCCAATACCACATGGGTTAAATAGATTTTTATGAGCTAGCCTAGGAATCAAACTACTGTTCTTAGTATTTTTTCCTGTGACAAAATGCTTTTTAAGTTCCTTCTAAACCAAATAGCTTATAGAGGAATCTTTGAAAAACAATTTGTTTGTGATTTGGAAGTTACCTTCATTTATTGAGTTGGAGGGAGGAAAGAGGAAGATGTGGGTAGATGGAAGTGGAGATGACAGCAAGCAAAGTTCCATTAATCAGACTTTGTTTCAAATGGAAGCACAATCATGAAACTTGGGAAGGGGTACTTTTCCTCCTTCTGCTTTTTAGAGAGAGCTTTCAAATGCATTTCTGAAATTGTGCCCTGCATTAGGGCTCTCATTGAAATGGAAAATGAAGCATTTGCTAATAAATGTATACAATGAAATGGAAATATACAAATCTATTTTTTTTTCAAATCTGATCTTTTGGGTTCACTTCAAAAGTACATTTTGGGTGATCTCCATTTTTAGCTGTTGTGGTCTGTGGATGTATTTAGAGGGAAAGACTAGGGTCAGGGAAGTGGAGAGAGACAAAAGAGAGAAGAGAGGGAGAGCTAGAATAAAAGGAGGAAATTAACAGGCTAGAGAGCACCTCATCCTCCATACCAAGTAGGAATTTGAGGCTATGGCCAAGGAAGACTGACAAATTGCAAGCTGGGCCCTCTCCTGATCTGTACGCAGGATATAAGAGATGAGAGGATAGAGAGGTGACAATGATCCAATTGATTATATTAATAATAATAATGTTATTTATAAAGCACTTTAATGCAATATCACTCAATCTGCACAACAGCCTTGTGAGATAAGTACAATTATTATCATCCTCATTTTTTTTTTCAGAAAAGGATATCAAGACTGAGAGAGATTCAGATGACTTGCCCTAAGTTACAAAACTAGTTAAGCATCTAAGGATTTAAAACAAGGTCTTCCTGAGTCTGAGCCCAGAACCCTACCCACTGTGCCATTTTTGAAGTAGGTCTATTGGCGTGACTTGGATCTCAAACTTTCCTTTCTTGAGATTAATCAAAGAAGATATAGCTAGAATGAGAATGATACCCCCCATTCCACCCAGATCTTTGGGAATAACACTCGGCCCACTAAAAGGAGTTAGGAAGTCAAGGCAAGTTCTTACCAGAAACCACAGAAAGTCATCCAGCATCTGGAGCAGAGGGAGAGGAGCCAGGATGCAGGCACTGGGGGGGATTGAGCCAACAGCTTCCCATCTACGTGGGCTTGACGATCTATTAAATGTTTCCGATCCCATTCAAGGATGTTGATTGAAGGGACCAGAGGGGAACTGCCAACATCTAGTAGTAGTATGAAGATTGCTTACTGGTTAATGGCTGACTATTCTTAGGTAGGGTGGCCTGCTTAAAATGCTACCCAAAAAAGCAATCGGCTGCCAGGGCTTTGATGGGGCCTGTTTCAATGAGCCAACCTCCAGTGCTATAGTCATCAGAAAGGTTTATTTGAGAGAGCAAGTAGAAAAATAGGACCATAGAAAGCACTGGTATCAGAGGACCTGAGTTCATACCACCTTCCTCCTACTTATTATCTAGGTAACCATGGCTTAGTCACTTACTTTTTTAAGCCTTAGTTTCTTCATCTGTAAAATAACGAGAAGGGAGGTGACCTCTAAGCTCTCTTGCTGCCATAATTGAATGGGCTGTTTATATATCACAGAGATTTCATAACTAGAAGGGACTTCTAAAGCCATCTTTAGGCAGATATGAGATATAATGAATAGAGGGCTAGAGATTGAGTCAGTGATTTCAAATCCTGCATCAGGATAGAAATCTGGGCAATCTACTTGATTCTTATCACTCTCAGTTTCCTCATCTGTAAAATAGAGATAATAATAGCACCTACTTCACAGGCTTACAATGAAGATTAAGTAATCTTTATATTATATTATATTATATCATATTATATTATATTATATATGTGAATATACATATTATATTATATATGTGAATATATATCACTCTACAAACTTTAAAATAAGATATAAATGCTAGTTGTTATTGTTGTCATTGCTGTTATTTAGTCCAACTTGTACTTAACCAAAAGTCCCCACACACATACACATCCTCAACAAGGGGTCATCCAATCTCTAACTGGAGATTTCTAAGTGAAGTCAGTCAATCAACAAACTCATAATAATTACCTATTATGGGCTAGGCCCTGGACTAGGCAGTAGGAATATAAAACCAAAAAAAAAAAAAAGATAGTCCCTGTCCTCAGGAAGCTTGCATTCTACTAAGTGGAATAAAATACGTTTTCAATAGGAAAGATAATTTCAGTTCAGCTGAAATATAAAAGTGTGTGAGGGAGGATAAATGGACAATAAGCCTGGAAAGGTAGATTGGAGCCATATTATGAAGGGATTTCAAAGCCCAACAGAGGAAACTAAACTTTATCCTATAAGCAGTGGGGAGTCACCAAAGGTTCATGAGCAGAGGAGTGAGATGATCAACCTGTACTTTAGAAACCTGAGTTTGGCAGTAGTATGGATAGCTTTTGTTTCTGAAGCCTTTTCTCAAACCAGAACATAAATTTGCCATTTGCCATTTTCCAAATTGTTCCCAGTTCTGAATAAATCTCTTGATTATGTTGATGGGCTGGGAGCCATATTATTGAGATCAGGGTAATCTCATCTATTCCCAGATATCCCCTTGTCTCCTGGCAGAATTAGATAGCCCACACAAGTGAGCTACTTCCAATTTTTGATCTTCTTTAGTAAATCCTTCAGGGTTTATCTACCCAATTTACCTTTTTTCATATGGTCCTCCCTTCTCTTAGTGCCTTAACTCAGTGTGGCCTCTGTGCCTGGAATTGACTCTTCATTGCCTATTACCCTTTCTGCAATTGGCAGCTAACTGGCATAGTGAATGGAGTTCCTAATGGAGTTAGCAATACTTTAGTACAAATCCTCCTGTGGTTACTTATTAGCTATATGATCATGGGTAGTCTCAGTTACTACATCTATAAAATGGGGGTAAGGATAATAATAATTAGTGCCTGGAGATTTTATAAAATACTTTATATATATTATCTCATTTGATCCCTCAACAACTCTGGCATATAGTAGGTGCTTAATAAATTGTTGATTGATTGAACCATCTGACTCACAAAATGCTTTAAAGCTGGTAAAAATGATTTCCAAATATTATCTCATCTGAGCCTTACAAACCCTGTTAGAAAGGGACTTATAAGTATCATTATCCCCATTTAATGGATTGAGAAAATTAATCTTAGGAGCATTAAGAGATTTGCCCAGGATCATACAACTAGTGAGTGTCACAGATGGGTTTCTAATGCAGATCTTCCTGACACCCAGCACCCTAGCCTTTGTACCATACCTCCTCTCCAGGAGAAAAAATAGATATGTATTTGTTGTTAAATAAATTTAAATGTATAAAAGGTCCAAGAAGCCTTCTTAGATTTCCTCTGGCTAAAGGTGATCTTTCCATCCTTGAATTTCTCCTACTTTTTTTTTCTGGAGTGCTTTTTTGTCCTTCTGACATACTGCCTTGTAGGATGGCAATTTGTGTCCATGTCAAGCATCAAAATAAGAATAGGAATGATGATCGTGCTAAGAATAAGGTAATAATAATAATGCTCACAAGTCACAATTTTAGAGGCTTTTAAGGCTATACCATTCTTTCATCACAATAAGTTCTTTCTTCACTTGTAAAGTAGATGGTACAGGTATCCTTAGCCCCATTTTACAGAAGAGAAAATTGAGGTTGAAGAAATAAAATGACTTATTCATAGCCAGACAGCCAATAGGAGACATAAAAGATGCAGTACTATATTGGGAGTCACCTGGATCCACATCCTGCCTCAGACATTTATAAGTTGTGAATCCTTGAGTCATTTAAACTAAGTCCCATTCTTGTCTTCTGCCCCATAGTTACAGAAAGCATTTATTAATCACTTATTGTATCCCAGGCACTGAACAAAAGTTCTGGGGATAAAAGCATAAACAAGTAAGAGAGTCCTTATCCTCAGGGAACTCATACTCCAATGAGACCCAGAAAGATTAGGCAAAAGCTCAGATATCAGAAAAAAAAAAAGACCCAAGGGCAGAGCCTAAGCTTCCGGTGGAGTGGAAATAGAAAAAGGGTAGGATCATGATGAGGAAATGATGAGGAAGTAGAATGCTGGCTTAGACCCTGGCAAGATAAATACAAGACTCACCTATCAGAAAAGAAGGAAACCAAGGTCTGAATTGACAGGGATTGTTGAAGAGTAGGGCTATGGTTAAAAGATGGCTAGGAAATGGAGGAAGAGGCTGGGACCCCAGCAAAAGAAGGCAAAAGTCCTCACCTATGTTGGAGAGGGGAAGAGAGGAGCTCTTCTTCTTCCCAAGCTTCTAAGGATTCTGTAAAATTATGGGGGAGGCTCATAGAAGACTCAGATATTTCTTTCTTTCTTTCTTTCTCTCTTTTTTTTTCATTCCTTAACTTCATCACCATCAACAAATATTTATTAAAACCTGCTATTGCCTGCACTTACCCTGGAGGGAGGGAATATACAAAGATGAAAAAGGTTTGGTCTAATGGGGAACTAAGCAAAAATTAGTAAAGGCTAAAGAGTCTTTCTTGTTTTCTACTGCCACATGGACCTTTCTTTCTCAAAGTGAATTATCTTCCAAAATTTTGTCCATTGTCAAGATTAAATGATGACTACTATTCTCATTAAAAAAAAAATTATGGGGGAGGGAAAGTAGGGGCCTTATTAAGAAATGGAATCCTGAATTATGGCAAAACTGAAGCAAAAGCTCAGCTATCAGAAGAATATGAATAGCACCAAACTCACAGGATTGTTGTGAGAATTAAAGAAGACAACATAGACTATATTAAAGTATATATCAAGCGTTTTACAAATCTCAAAAGCCCTATGTAATTGTCAGCTATCTAAATTTAAGAGTAGGGTCTCAGAGCTAGGTCTCTCAAGTCGACTTCAGTTTTCCCTTTAGGACATTGATAATACACCTCTAAAACTTATTTCACAGACTTTTTTGTAAAACATTGATGAGATAAAGCAGATAAAATGACTTGGAAACTTTAAAGTGTTACACAAATGTCAGTTCTAATTGTGGTAAAAAAAATAACAAAATGTTCTCATTTTTTTCTAAAAAGTGAAATTTCTTTTAATTTTTAATTGGATATTGGGGACTGGTATTGTCTGTGCCATGGATGAGAAGCATCCAGCATAAGGGTCGAACCTCATAAAGGCAGATCAGCCAATTATCTGTGCTTTAATGCAGACCAAATTTGGCCATTCTGCCCAAAAGACCTTGAGTGGCCTTCTAGTTCTTTGTAATTGGTGATGGGAATAATTGATAAACTGGGTAAAGCTATGCTGTTAGAGCCTGTTCTAACTTGTACCTTCCCTAATTCTGACTCTCCTCCCCTCCTCAACTTTGTTTCATTACAGTAATTAAAATCTCTTATCCCCAATGCTAGAGTTATAAAGACTCCTGGAACCACCAGAGAAAGTCAACAGTTTATATGATTAATAAAGGATATGAGATGTTCATGGAAGACTAGAACCTCTATATAAGGCCTCCCAAGTCTTTTTCAGGGCCGTTTATTTTCATCCACCTCTTACAAATGACTCCATGAAACTATAGCATGCACAGCAGCCATACTCCATGGTAAAACCATTTGGGTAGATGATATAAGCCATCTTGAGGTAACTGACAGACCTCACACCTGTTGGTGAGTTAAGGAGCTATCTACCCCAATCATGCATGTAAAGACTTCCCCACTGGAATGGGCAGAGAAGAACAATGTGCTCCACAAATTATGAAGGTGGCCAAAGAAGGTGCCATGCTTTAGAGCTTGGTCAGACATCAAAGACAAGGTCACCCATTGCATCTCAGGTTATTGCCAATCATCTTGATTTTTGTCTTGTGACTGGACTTCAATGACTCTGGAAGAGATAATTAGGCTGGTGACTTTGCAGCTCTACCTCACAAATCCAATTCATGCACAACTCAAGTCATCACTCCATGATGTATTGATCCTCTTTGAAAATGAAGGATGAATAACAAACTTCTTGAGCACAAGAAATGTGATTTTTTCCATCTTTGTCTTACAGGTGGTATCCTAAAATACTAAATTCTCAATCAACTTTTAAAAATTCAGTTTTCCCAACCACAAATACCCAGAAATTCTTTCTCGTGACTTGTTGTAGAAAGAGCACTGCCTAGAGATCTGAGTTCTAGACTCATTTCTGTGACTAAATTGCTGAATGGATTTGAGAAAGTCAAATAGCTTCTCTAGTTTTTTTTAAACTGATGATTAGGCTCAGGTTTTCAGATCATAACATTTTTGGCTATTTACTTTTTGAAATATATTGTTCCGTTATATTCTATAATTTTTAAAAATATTTTATTTTCCCTAGTTACATGTAAAAGCAATATTTTTGTTGTACGTGTATATTTTTTACATATTTCCTTATAATCATGTTGAGAGAGAAAAACCAAAACAAAGGGGGAAAATCACAAGAGAAAAAAAGCAGAAGAAAAAGGGGGAAAAAAGGTGAACATAGCATGTGTTGATTTGTATTCGGTCTCCATAGTTCTCTCTCTAGATGCAGCTGGCATTTTCCATCTGAAATTTATTAGGATTGCCTTGGATCACTGAACTGCTGAGAAGAACAAAGTCTGTCATAGCTGATCATCACACAATCTTGGTGTTACTGTGTAAAATATATTTCTGGTTCTGTTTGTTTCATTCAGCATCAGTTTAAATAAATCTTTCCAGGCCTTTCTAAAAATCATTCTGCTCAACATTTTTTATCCTTTATTATTTTTAATAGGTGCAGAAAATCCTGTGTTTTCAAACACATTTTATTTTAGTCTTTCTCACTGTTGCTTGCAGAATTGTTTTTTGTCATTGGAATCTATTTAACAGCTACATGTCTTGGAGTTCCTTTGGGATGTTGTTTTTGGTTTTGTGTTTGGTTTTCTGCAGATGATCTATGAATCCTTTGGAGCTCTGTTTTCTATATTCATAAATTCTGGATGGGTTTTTTATTTCTTGAATTGTGGTATTCAAGTTTTTTTTTGATTTTTCATGTTCTCTAAGAAGCTTATAACTCTCAAGTTGTCTCTACCCAGTGTGTCTTTGAGATCAATACATTTTTCTCACATGGAAATCATGTGTTCTCTTAACATTACCATTTTTTCTTCTCTTCGTCCAGTTGTTCAGTGCTACATTATGAGGCAAAGATAAGGTATATAGGGAAGTTGGTTATCTATAGCAGTAACAAATGCATCCCACCTCTATTTTGTGCTAGTGCCATGGAAACAATCTGGAAGATTTTACAGTTTGTACTGTGGCTTTCTCATTAAACCAGAAATTCCAAGATGGCAGAATATTGACAATATGTTTGCTAAAGACCTAGTGTGACCACTAAATAAACTCATTCACATCTTGTTGAGTTCCAGAAGCTTGAGGGAGTGCCTTCATGAGCAAACCAACAGTAAAGGTTCCAGAAAAGGCTTTTTCCTTCAGAAATGTAATTGAACTGAAAAAAAATGGACTCTAAATAGTCAATGAAGCAGAATGCCTTCATTCTCTACTAGGTTATTAACAATGGCATTCATAGATTGCTATTAGATTTGCAAGTCAATTTCCTCATAACAAGTCTGTAATGTTCATAGTTCAAGTATTATTATGATCCCCATTGTTATGGAAGTATATGCAAGTTGGGAGCCATAGTAGTTTTCCCTAGCCTGCTGATATTACTTAGTCTGAAACACGCCTGGCACTAGAACCTAGTTTGGAAAAAACACTCTATGAGAGGGAGGAACATTAGTCTAGATTATCTATTTAGGCACAAATGCCCATACGTAGCATATCTGCCCACTTCCCATACAAACAGGGTAAAATAAATGAATGAAGTATTTATTAAGTACCTACTATTTGCTAAGCATAGCCAGGTTCCAATTAGTGTAAATAATGAATCTCAAATGTTCAGATTATTTGAATTCATACTGTATATTTCCACTGGGCTGGAACCAATTACTATATTTTACGTAATTACAACTTTGAAGAGTTTGAATTCAAATACATGCAACCACTTTAGGGTATTCATAATTCACACTAATAGGGACCTAGCTGAACTGTTGTTAAGTCCTGGGGATACTTATAGAAAAGACAGTCTTTGCTGTCAAGGAATTCGCTTTCTAGTGGAAGAATTGCCACATAGGGGATGGGGTTCCTCAGCTCTCACAGAAATCTGACTTTGTGGAAAGGAAGCCCCCAGAGACGATTGTCAAATACTTGGGACTCAAAAGAGTTTCAAGATGAGGAGAGCCACAAGGAACTGGAAACTGAGTGGATGCCCATTAGTTGGGGAATGGTTGAATAAGTTGTGGTGTATGAATATTATTATTCTATAAGAAACGATCAGCAGGATGATTTCAGAAAGGCCTGGGGACACTTACATAAACTGATGCCAAGTGATTTGAGTAGAACCAAAAGAATATTGTACACGGCAGCCACAAAATTATGAAATGATCAATTCTGATGAGCGTGACTCTTCAACAATGAGGTGATTCAGGCCAGTTCCACTGGACTTGTGATGGAGAGAGCCATCTGCACTCAGAGAGAGGACTGTGGGAATTGAGTGTGAATCACAATATAGTATTTTCACTTTTTGTAGTTGTTTGCTTGCATTTTGATTTCTTTCTCATTTTTTTCCCTTTTTGATCTGATTTTTCTTGTGCAGCATGATAATTGTGGAAATATGTATAGAAAAATTGCACATGTTTAACACATATTGGATTACTTGCTGTCTAGGGGAGGGAGTGGGGGAAAGGAAGGGAGGAAAAAACTTGGAACACAAGGTTTTGCAAGGGTGAATGTTGAAAACTACCTACTCATATGTTTTAAAAAAATAAACAGCTTTTAAAAAATAAAAATAAATTTTAAAAAAAAGATGAGGAGAGCCATGAAGAGCAGATGATAATAATTAGGACCAAGAAGAGACTCCCCAAAAAGTCTGTCTCTCAGAATGCTTAAACAATGACTATACAAGGGAGTGACCTGGTCAGTGAAGTGATTTAGGAAGGTTCATTTGGAAACTATATGAAGAACTGACTTCACACAGAAGAGCAGAGACTGGAGGCAATGAGACCAGGTAGTCGCTGTTGCAATATTTAGGCAAGAGATGCTCAAGCACTAAGCCGTGATGGTCACTATATGAATAGGGAAGAAGGGATGGATGCTGACAAGATCAGATCAATGGAACTTGACAACTAATTGAGTATAGAGGAATGAGAGTGAGGAAGATAAGGTCTTGCAACTAGGAGAACTTGGAAGATGTCAATACCCTCGACAGTGTTTCTTCCTGTGCCCTATTTGAGACCACTACATTTTTGTTGGCTGACTTGAAGCCTTGGATTTCTAGTCCATAAATCAGATATCTCAGTGGTTCATTAGGATTTCTAGGAAAACATAACCCGTATTCATCTATTTTTGGGTAAATGTTTATATGAAGTTATGGTTTGTATGAAGGAAAGGTTCCTAGAAAGACATAACCCATATCCATCTATTTTTTGGGTAAATGTTTGTATGAAGTAATGGTTAGCATTTTGTATTTAAGACAGTGAGGGGAGGAGATAAAATAGAAACAGTCCCAATAGACTCAGGAACTTACATTTAAATCCTGCCTCGTAAGTTTGCTAGTTGTATGATGTTAGGTAAGTCATTTGACTTCCTTCCACCCAGATAATTTTCTTATCTGTCGAAGGAAAATACTAATCGCATCTACCTTGCAGGGTTGCTGTAAAGCATTTTGCAATCCTCAAAGCATTATACTGATGCTATTTATTATTATTAGAACTATATATATATGTATATATATATATTAGTTTTGTCTGTTTGATAAATGTACTCCTATATTCAAAAAGAAATCTGTGTATGCATGCTCATGTGATTTATTGGGTGCATCCCGCCAAAATACACCATTGCCAACTGTCAAAAGCTCCCCAAGTTTACAAGACTAGTCCCGCTGTGGAATTTGGGAAGCAGCTTTGTGAACAGCTCCAGCAGAGAATGCAGGTGCCCCTAGCAGATCACCATAAGTCTTCTCAGGAAGGGACAAGTGGTTCCTCCATTAGGCTAGGAACCTCTCCCAGCATGAGCCTGTGACAATATCCAGCAAGAGCTGAGCACATACACTAGCTTTCAGTCCTATGAATAATCAGGTAGCTCTTGCTCAACCTTTTTTATCTTTTTCTCAGTCCCTACCTACCCATTATTCTGGGGTGGAAGAGAGTAATTAACCAGCCATAAGCTCAGAATAGGGCAAGGGAAAGATGAATAGCCGAAGGATGGCTATATGAAAGACAGAATCCCATTTATGCATCTGTAAGACATGACATTCTTTTTAATTTTTTAACTGACATTTTGTTTGCACATATCAATCACTTTCCAATAAACACTACCTTCCATAAAACCTTTCTATTTAAAAAATGCTTAAGCAAAATCACTAAATGCACTGCTCTCAAGGTTTGCCATTTCTTTTGTTTTCTCTCAAAAATCTTATTTTTATTGATACTATTTTAAAATTATCTTTATTTTTAGATATACCCTTCCCCTCTCTTACCTAACCAGCCATCTCTTATAGCAGAGAATTAAAGGGGAAAGGTAGAAGTTTAGCAAATCCAATCAATACATTATTCTCAACTAATCATAACCTGATATAAAATAAATATCACTGGCTCTGGAATCAGAGGAACTGAGTTCAGATCCCTGAATTCTAATACTACCTTGTGACCTTAGGTGTTCTAAACTTCTAAGGGCATTAATTTCTTCATCTTTTAAATGAGAGGTTTATACTCAGTAGTATGCTGGTAAATATTTGGCAGCTAGCATTCAAAAAAGTCTATGACACACTCTTAAATTTAACCTGCACTATTAATTTTCTTAAGTTCTTAAGTTAAGTTGAAAGACAATCAACAAAACAGAACATCAAACCCTAATTTGTAGCATTCGTGAGTTTTCCAAAATGTAATTGCTTACCCTGAAAATTGAACAATCAGAAGTTGAAGCTACCCCCAGAACATGTCTGGTTTACACTGGATGACCTCTATGATATCTTTCATTTCTAAATCTTTGTTCCTTCTTACCTCTACAAAAAGGGGAGAGAAGTATATTTTCTCAATTCTTCTCAGGGTCAAATTATGGTTTAAGTGTGTTTTAGCGTGCACTTGACCTGAATTCAACTTTTACCATTGTTTTTATTTATATTATTGGTGTTGTTGAATATATTGTTTTTTGAATTATTCTTACTGACACTGCTCATTCAAGTTTTCCCATGTCCCTCTGAATTAATTGTTCCTTATGTTACTGTAATATGCTATCCTATTCATATGCCACAATTTTTAGCTCAAATCCCACCTTCTGCAAGAAGCCTTTCTTAATTCTTAATCTCCTACCATCCACCCTAGCATCCTAGATAGCTCATTTTCAAAGCAATCATTGCAAATATCTGAATTTGACAAAGATCAGTACCATTTCTGAGATATGGAAACCATTTTTGCAAATTTTGGACTGTCTTTTGAAGAAAAATCCTGAGGGTACATATATGTTCCAGGGGCAAATCCCAGCATTCAAAGTACAAAGAAAAAAATGACCAGTGTTTAGTACGTTGGGCTGTATTAGAACCAGTACAAACAGACTTTCAAGAGCTGATTGTTAAATTTTCAATGTGATCATTAACATCTCAGAAATCGGCAAAATTACTACAAATCTGTGATTGATATTTTATTAGATTGTCTAGAATTAAGAAAATGTTGGAGAAAATGTTAATGGTATAGATTAAACTTAAAAAATATGTCAAAAGCGTATTTCCCCCTTCCCTGAAGAATAGTTTATTAAAATTTGCCAGAATATATCCTTACTCCACTCCTCAGTGCCCTCCTTCCTCAGATCTCCTTCCATCTACTCTGTATATATCTTTGTATGTAACTTTGTTTATATGTTATCTCCCTATTAGACTGTAAGTTCCTTGAGGGCAGAAACTAGTTTTGCTTTTCTCATAGTAAACACTTAATAAATGCTTGTTGACTGTGTGGCCTGTTTCTAGCTTTTTGCTACTACAGAAAATTCATCTGTCAGTATTTGTTATTACCTGCAGGACTTTTCCTTTTGTCATTGACTCCTTTGATAACTGATAGATCAGAGGACATATAATCATATAAATCAAATGGTTTTTAATAGAAGAATTGAACAACACACAGCTCCACCAATTGTGTATTGGTGTCAGACAGGACATTTTATGAGACAAGACAGTATAAGAATGGGGTAGGAACAGGATAGCTGACCAACCTAAAATCAGGACAAGAGAGGTCCAAGGGAAGTGAACCAGTTGTCAAAGGATCAGCTAAAACTCTCCTGCCATCACAGCAGGAAGAGCATGAGGTGAATAGCAGCCAAAACCCACTGCCCACAGCTCTCCCACCACTCTTTACTGTGTTCCCACTAATTACTTCAATCAGATCAATGACTTATAAGCTGTTAGACAGCCATTCTCTATTATGTAGAGACTCTCTAGCATCCTAGATGAGAAGCTGGTCTTTTTCTTTACTTCCCTCAATTCCTCCATACTAGAAAGGATGTGATGGAATAGAGGAGGAGGCCTGAAGACTGGAAAGTAACTTCCCAAAGTCATACAGAATCTTCCCTTGAGTTAGCACAGTGATTTAATGGAAAACGTAGAAGACCTGAGTTCAAATCAAGCTTCAGATATTTAGTAGATATAACTCAGTAGTTTCCATCTGCCTCAGTTTCCTCAACTGAAAAATAGAAATAACAACAGCACCTATCTTGCAGAATTATTGTCAGGCTCAAATGAGATATTAATTGTAAAGCACTAAGCACAGTGCCTGGCACATAGTAGGCACTATATAAATATTTATTTTCTTCTTTCTTCCCTCAATGATGTGTATTTGCTTGAAATGATGAGTTACATTAGAGATCAGTTTTACATTCTGGTGATTCAGAAATTTGTCACAGCCATATGAGATGCACCTCACATAACAATATTTCCACCTCTCTGCTCTCACAATGCTTATAACTCCAAAGGAAGACAGATGAAGGACTCCTGAGGTAGAATGATGGAAAGTACCACTGGTTTTGAAACCAGAAGATCTAGGTCTGGGTCCTAGCCTCCCTAGCTCTGTGCCCTTAAAGAAGACACTTTGCTTCCTTGGCTTCAGTTTCCCCATCTGTAAATGAAGGAGTTGAATTAGTGATCTTTCAAGAGGATGTCTTTTTTTTGACATTCTCTTGTCACAGGTCCTATCCATCCAATTCTCTATCCCCTGATGCCCAAGCCTGGGGAATAATCACTCATTGGGACAAGTTCCCAGGACTCAATTCCCTCACGCTCCAATGGGGTGAGGGAATGAGGAGAGCATGGATCATCAATTTCATACTAGAAAAGATCTCAGAGACCATCTTGTCCAATTCCTTCATTTCATATATGAGGAAACAAGTCTAGGCAAGGGAAATGACCAGCTCAATGTTACACAAGCAGTACAAGGTGGAAAGAGGATTTGAACTGAATCCAAAAACAGGCCTGGGGACTTCTCCCAATCAGTGATTTATCTCTGGGCAGATAGGTCATGGGAGATGCCATCAGAGGGACACAAGTCCACAGATATATTGGGGGTAACTCCAACAGGCTCACTAAGCCAATTATTCAATTTTCAGTGGGATCCTTTATATCATTTTTGTTCAGCCATTTTTCTATGATCCCATTGGGAGTTTCCTTGGTACAGATACTGGAGGAATTTATCATTTCTTTCTCCAGGTCATTTTACACATGACGGAACTAAGGCAAACAGGATTAAGTGACTTGCCCATGATCACATGGCTAGTAAGTATCTGAGACCAAATTTGAACTCAGATCTTCCTAACTTCAGGCCTAGTATTCTATCCACTGTGATGAAGAAAATGTTACTAGTGCAGATTGAATTTTAGCATATCACACATACTTTTTTTTCCTCCAAAGAGCCACTTGTTAAACATTCCCTACCATCCTCCTAGACAAATCTCCATTACACTAAAATTCAGTCAAATACAGAAGCTGGGACATATTAAGGGAACATTAAAAAGAAGAGGAATGAAAATTCCCATTTATTTTCTTTTTAGAGTGTTTAATAATATCTTTTTTAACATTACCTTCATTTCTGAATATATTCCTCCTCTCCCTACATTTTTACTTAGAGAGCCTATATTTGAAATAGAAATAAATAAGGAAGGGGGCAGATAAGTGGTGCAATTGATAGAGCACTAGCCCTGAAGTCAGGAGGACCTGAGTTCAAATCTGGTCTCAAACATTTAACATTCCCTAGCTGTGTGACCCTGGGCAAGTCATTTAACCTCAATTGCCTCAGCAAAAAAAGAAAAAGAAAAAGAAAAAAAAAAGAAATAAGGAAGAATTTGATCTCAGGTCTTTTGGACTCCAAGCCACCCAGGCTCCATTGGGCTACCCAGCTGCCCCAAAATAGTCTTTAATGTCATTTGTGTTCTTTCTATTAATATTGTTGTAGTCATTATGTATATTATTTTCCAGTTTCTTCACTACGAATCAGTTCCAGTGGCTTCCCATGCTTCTCAGAACTCCTTGTCTTTATCCTTTTATGACTCAGTAATGAATATTACATCTATACACACAATTTCTTTAACCATTTTCCTTTTTCTCTTTCCCCAAGACTTCTATTCTTTGAGCCCCCCCCCCCCATTTCCACTCTGCATCAGATACCTCTAACACTTCTTTTCATCAAAAGCATCTCCCTACTTCCTTCTATACTCTATCTCCAAATTCATGGAGACACAAATTCCCATAGGACCCAAACATAGCAAAAACAGTAAGACAAAGACAACAACTAGCCAGTTTCATTTTAGGTCCACTTCCCTATTGCTTTAAGGACCCATTGCTTATGATTAAGGGCAGGTACTTATACCCTCCATCCTCAAGAAGTCAAAATCCTTAGGGCTTTACAGATGGGTGGGAGGAGACCTCAGCTTACTCCCCATCAAAAACTCATCTTCCCTGGCTTCAAAGAGAAGAGCCTTAATAAGACTTTGGCACAAGGCTCAGACATCAAAAGTCGACCTGCCTTATGAATTAAGTGCAAATCAATCTGATAAGCACAGGTTCAATTTCCCTCAAAATGTGCCTGGGCTTCAAGATTAGGAGAGGAAAATAAGTTTAAAATAAATGGACCACCCACAGACACAGACATGTATATACATATGCCAAATGATAAATATCAAATAGAGGCAAAGGAGTCAGATTCAATTAATTAATCCACAAGCTTTTAATCAGCAACCATTTGTGTTTTAGATACTGAAAATACCATGATAAAAATAAAACATACCTTGCCTTCAAGAAGTTTCTATTAGGAGAAGAGTAACAACACATTAGTATGTACAAAATAGTAAAAGGGCATTATTGAGAGTGGGAGGATAATAACAGTCAAAGGAGTCAAGAAAAGCCTTATCTACAAGAAGGTATGTGATCGAAGTTCTGGGGGAAATCTATGAAGCACAAATGGGGAAGCAGGGTCTTCCTGGAATGGGAGCCAGCCTGTGAAAAAATATAGAGATGAGGGAATTATGTACAAACTCAGCCTTTCACACATACTGGCTGTCTGACCCTGTTCAAGTCATTTCTCCTAATGGAGCCTCAGTTTCCCCATCTCTGAAACTAAGTTGATTTTACAATGATCGATTCTTATGGAAATGGCTCTCTTCAACAATGAGATGACTCAAACCAGTTCCAATTGTTCAGTGATGAAGAAAGCCATATACATCCAGAGAGAGGCCTGTGGGAACTGAGTGTGGACCACAACATAGCATTTTCATGCTTTCTGTTGATATTTGCTTGCATTTTGTTTTCCTTCTCAGGTTTTTTTTTTCTTTCTAGATCCAATTTTTGTTGTATAGCAAGATAACTGTATAAATATGTATACAAATGTTGGATTTCTCATATATTTTAACATAGTTAACATGTATTTGGACTACCTGCCATCTAGGGGAGGGGTGGAGGGAAGGAGAAAAAAATTTGGAACAGAAAGTTTTGCAAGGGTCAATGTTGAAAAATTACCTATGCATATGTTTTGCAAATAAAAAGCTTTAATAAAAAAAAAGAAACTGAGTTGATGCTTTTGTTATACACTTCACAGAGTTGTTCCCAGAAAAGCTCTCTATAAACTGCTTTATTATCTCAATGTGCTGCTCCTTTTCTAGAGACTTTTAGGGAAAAAAAAACCAGAATGCTTTCTGGAAAGATCAGGAGGCTAAAGACAGAAAGGGATAGACATAACAAATAAGTATAGTAATTTGCCAAAAAAATTCTCACATTGACATAAACAAACTAAAAATGTGTGTCTCATTCTACTTATTAGGCCCAACACCTCTCCATCAAAAATAAATAGTATTTTCTCATTAGTCTTTTGGAATCATGATCAATTATCATTTTGATTGGTTCCTATGTCTTTCAAAAGTGTTCAATTTTACAATGTTGATAAGAGCAATTAAGTGGCATAATGGATGAAGTGTTGGATCTGAAGTCAGGAAAACTCTTCTGAAATTCAAATCTGGCATCAGACATTTATTAGCTGTGTGTTTCTGGGCAAATCGCTTTGTTCTGTTTGCCTCAGTTTCCTCATCTGTAAAGTGACCTGGAAAAGGAAATGGCAAACTGCTCCAATATCTGTACCAAAGGAAAAAACCCAAATGGGGTCACAGAGAATGACTGAAATGACTAAAAAATGACACAATATTGATATTATAAATTGTTCTCCTGGTTCTGCTCACTTCACCCTGCCTCAGTCCAAACATGTCTTCCCATATTTCTCTGAAATCTTCCCTATCTTCACTTTACAACCAAATCATACTCCACTGAATCCTTATGCCATAATTTATTCAGTCATTCCCCAATATATGAGTATCCTTTTAGCTTTTAGTTCTTTGCCACTTCAAGAAGAGTAACTATAAATATTTTTGTACAGATAGAATCATCTTTTTTTATCTCCTTGGGGCATAATTCTAATAGTACTATTTCTAGCTCAAAAGATATGCACAGTTTGATAACTCTGAGAGGATAATTTCAAATTGCTTTCAAAAATGACTCTAGCTCCACCAATAGTAAGTGTGCCTATTTTCCTACAGTTCTTACATCATTCGTCATTTTCCCTTTTTTGTCAACTTTTCCAATGTGATGGATGTGATGTAGAACTTCAGAATTGCTTTATTTTCCTTTATCTAATTACTGGTGATTTAGAGCATTTTAATATGATTGTTGAAAGTTTGAATTCTTCCTGAGAAAATTACCTATTCATATCTTTTGACCATTTATCAGCTGGGCAATAGTCTTTTGACTAATAAACTGGAATCATTTCATATATATATATACTGGAAATGAGACTCTATCCAGTGACTTTTTAAGGGCAAAACTGATTCATTGGACAGAGATGTTAAGGTCTATTTATTCCTTATTCACACTTCATGTTCTTCTACTCCTTTCTTTAAGGACCAACTCAATACCCCTTCTACCATGAAACATTCCCTGGCCCTAGATCTACTCCTCAAAATACATAAAAACAATTTCTTAGTTCTCTGGAGCTTTCCTCTGTGCTTTTCTTTCTTTCTCCCTTCCTCCCTCTTTCCCTCCCTCCCTCCTTCCCTCCCTTCCTTCCTCCTTTCCTTCTTCTCCCCCTCCTTCTCTCCCTCCCCCTCATCCCATTCCCCCTCCCCCCTGCTCCTCCTCTCCCTCCTTCCCCGTTCTTCTTCCCCTCTTTTCTTCTTCTTCTTCTTCTTCTTCTTCTTCTTCTTCTTCTTCTTCTTCTTCTTCTTCTTCTTCTTCTTCTTCTTCTTCTTCTTCTTCTTCTTCTTCTTCTTCTTCTTCTTCTTCTTCTTCTTCTTCTTCTTCTTCTTCTTCTTCTTCTTCTTCTTCTTCTTCTTCTTCTTCTTCTTCTTCTTCTTCTTCTTTATTTTCTTCTTCCATCTTAAAGGAGGGAAAGGGACCCACATGTGCAAAAATGTTTGTGGCAGCCCTTTTTGTAGTTCCAAGAAACTGGAAGCTGAATGGATGCCCATCAATTGGAGAATGGCTGAATAAATTATGGTATATGAATGTCATGGAATATTATTGTTGTGTAAGAAACGACCAGCAGGATGATTTCAGAGAGGGATGGACAGACTTGCATGAACTGATGCTGAGTGAAATCAGCAGAACCAGGAGAACATTATACACAGCAACAAGACTATATGATGATCAATTCTGATGGACATGGTTCTCTTCAACAATGATGTGATTCAAACGAGTTTCTATTGTTCAGCGATGAAGATAGTAATATACATCCAGAGAGAGGCCTGAGGGAACTGAATGTGAACCACAACACAGCATTTTAACGCTTTCTGTGAATATTTCCCTGCATTTTGTTTTCCTTCTTAGGTTGTTTTTTATCTTCTCTCTTTCTAGATCTGATGTTTCTTGTGCAGTAAGATAACTGTATAGATATATATACATATATTGGATTTGTCATATAATTTATCATATTTAGCATGTATTAGATTACCTGTCATCTAGGGGTGGGAGTGGGGGGAAGGAGGGGAAAAATTTAGAACAAAAAAAATTTTTGCAAAGGTCAATGTAGAAAAAATCACTCATTTTCTGTAAATAAAAAGCTTTAATTAATTTTTAAAAATTTAAAAAAAATCATTTTTTCTTCTTCCTCATTTTCTTCATTTTCTTCTTTGTTGTAGTCATTATCTTCTTCTTGTTCTTCTTTGTCTTCTTGTTCTCTTCCTCCTCCTCCTTCTTTTTCTACTTCTTTTCTTCTCTCTCTCTCTCTCTCTCTCTCTCTCTCTCTCTCTCTCTCTCTCTCTCTCTCTCTCTCTGTCCTGATCATGTTCTGAGGAAGGCAAAGGAAAGATTAAGAAGCATGATAAAATATAGTGGAAAGCGTATGACATTGAGGGTTAGGAGATCTGGCTCTTTAACTCCATATTCAGGGACGTTGGATGGGACATTTTTCTCATCTTCATTTTTAGTCTTCCAAAAAATGAAATTGAGAGGGGGAGTGTTTAATTAGTTCAGGAGTATTTATTCTCAGATCCACGTCCAAAAATAAATTTCAGAGGCACATGAACTTGGATGGAGAAAAATAATATCCTTCTTTTTCACTAACCTCGATCTGAAATTTAACATCTCCTTCAATTAGAAATTAAAAAAAAATCTATTCTAAAAAGAGGTGCATAGGATTCATCAGATTGCCAAAGAGACCCATCACACACACACACACACACACACACACACACACACACACACACACACACACACACACACCCCTCTTGCACTAGGTGATCTCTCTAAGGTGCCATAAAGTTCAGAATTAGTCTAGGAATGATACTTCCAATTTCCTCCTTAATTTCCTTGTTTTTATCTGCTTCATTAGGAACAAGAATGAGATACTCACTTGGTTTTTAAAACACCCTCCACTCCAAATAATGAGCAACTTCTCTAAGCCTGAATGGACATTGATCTTTTTCATGGGTTTTTATCACAGCGAATATCTATAAACAGGGACAGCTGGTTGCTCTCAACTTATTTTCCTTCTTGAATGAAGAATTCCCAGCCTCACCTCTCCCATTACAAACATTGGCTTAAACAAGCCTGGCCTTCTCTGATCATCTTTCATCATTTCACACCACCAAGGATTTTGCTTCTCTCTTTGTCCTGGAGCCCTGGAGGATGTACAAACTTGCTACAAGGAAGAGGTCATGAAGAAAAAAGAATACTGGACTCTTCTCAGTGGAGTTAGGAGAATGCAAACTCCCTGAAGGTAGGCACTGACTTTTGTACTCCATCCTCAATTCTTAGCACACAGTAGGTATCTAAGAGATGATCATGGAATTGTTGCTAAAAGGCACATTAGAAGCCATTCAATCAAACATTTTCCCTTTACACATAAAGACCGGAGACCCAAAGAGTTAAGTAACTTCCTCAGAGGACATAAGTGACTAAGGATAATTTGAAGCCAGATTTTCTGGGTTCTAAGACTATCTATTACCTTCCAGATGCCTGTTGTTTATTTGATGTAACCATGAGTCGTAGATCTGGTCTCAGATTTTCACGTTTAAGACTGATTTTGTCCTTACATCTTGAAGTAAACTCCAGAGAGATTCTTCATGGAGAAGAACCACCTCCCTCACCCCCAGACATCATCAATAGACCACATCAACTCCTACTCCTTTGCAACCCATCTCTCCTTGTTTCTCCTCATTGCAGAGCAGTTCACTTTTCTGTTTGCATTTTCCATTATCAGATTATACTTTTCAAGATTACTGTTTACTACCACACACACTTAGCTTGGTCCCTTTCTAATTTGATTTAGGAGACACCAGTAATCTCATCAGCAAAATGTCACAAACCAGCGCTATCTGTTTATACTGATAATTTATTCAGTTTCATTCCAAAACCTCTCAACTTGTCCCCAAATTGACCGAGGGAGTGAGAATCCTTCAGTTGGAGGTATTTAGGTTCTGGGCATTGACTTCACTTTGCTCCCCAAATTGTCAATCAGTCAGAAAACATTTATTAATTGCTTACAGTGTGCTAGGGACTTTACTAAGCCAACTGTATCTGCCTTCAAAGTGCATTCATTTTAGTGGAGAAAATCAGACAGACAGACAGACAGAGACAGAGAAAGAGAGATGGAGACAGAGAGACAGAGAAAGAAGGTAGGAAGGGAGAGAGAGAAGAGGAAAAGGAGAAAGAGGGGAAGAGAGAGGGAGAAATTATAGAGATAGAAATAAATATATATACATATATATGTATGTATGTACGTACACATACACATACACATATATAATTTATATATTTATATATGCATAGTTATATAAATATATAAATTTTTATATATTTTCATATACATAAATTATAATTTTCCATTCACTAGAATGATTGAGGGATGCTCTCATGATACCTCAAATGCATTCCCCTTCTTAGGGAAAGTGATGAGCTATTTGAGATTTATGTCCATAGACTTTGAGTCCTTAGCATCTTATGCACTTTCTATAGGTTGAAATAAAAGCTGTCCTATACCTATTAGCTATTTTGTGTATGACATCATCTCCCTTGATGGTCTTGGAGAAAGAAGGACAAATAACAACAGTATGGAATATCCAAATAAGAATTTATCTCCTTTGGAGGAACCTAGATATGAGCTGTGTCTAAATGTATTACCTAAAGATCCATCATTCTTTCTCTTTTTTTCTTTGTAATGAAAAGAAAGCATTGTAAAGCAAATAAAATGCTTTAATGGTATCATTTCCTCCCCCCACCACCACCCATTTCTCTAAGTAGAAGCTTTTCTTTATAGAAATCAAGATACTGTCCATAGTCAAAAATGCCTATCTGGTACTTTACCTCTAGTCTGTCATCATTCTATCAAGAGGCACAAAATTCACATCACCCTCAGTCTTCTGAAGTTATGATTGGTGGCTGTGGTAGTTAAAGTTCTGAGATCTTATCAGAGTTGTTTTCCGTCACATCATTGTGGTCATCTCATAAATTCTTCTGTTTCTACTCATATCAGTCTGCATGAGTTCATACAAGGCTTTCTATATTTCTATGAATCTGTCATATTCTTCATTTCTTATGGCACAATAAAATTCCATTGCATTCATATGCCACAATTTATTAGCCATTCTCCAATTTATGGGCACTCATTTTGTTTCCAATTCTTTGCCACAACAGAAAGCACTGCCATAAATATTCTTGTACATTATGTCCTTCCCTTCTATCCCTGATCTCCTTGAGATGCCTACCTAAATAGTGAGATCTCTGGATCAACAGGTATGTATGCTTTGGTGACCTTTTGAGTATAGTTCCAAAATATTTTCCAAAATACTTGAACGAATTCACAGCTTACCCAAAGTACGTTATATCTCCTCCAACAATTGCTATTTTCCTCTTATCAGTTTTATCACTGTGATAAACTTGAGTTGGAATCTCCAAGTTATTCTGCTTTGTATTTCTTTTATTAATAACTTACAATATTAGCAATTTATAGTGATTGACGCCAGGTTTTATTTCTTCATTTTTGAGCTCCACGTTAATATCATTTAATCACTTATAAATGGCATTTATTTTTATGCATTTGTATGAATTCTGTATGTATCTTGGATATTGGAGAATCTGTATCAAAGAAAATTGCCCTGAAAATTTTCTTCCAAATTAACTGTTTCCCTTCTGATTCGAATTGCATTTATTTTGTGTGGCAGTGTAGGCAGGCTCTTCAATTTTACAAAATCTAAATTGCTCATTTTTTCTTCTATGATCATCTCTAGCTCTTATTTAAATAAAAATTCTTCCTCTTAAATAGAATTGTAAAGAATATCCATTTCCTTTGTCTTCCCATTATTTTATAATATGATTTTTTAATATTTAGGTCATGTATCCATTTAGAGTTTATTTTGGTACATTGTAAAAAAGAAATATTGGTATATTCTAAACCTAATTTCTCTAAGATGCTTTCCAGTTTTCTTGGCATTTTATTAAATAATAGTAATAGTTATTATTTATATACCACTTATTATGTGCAAGGTATTTTATAATTATTACCTAATTTATGACTCATGATAACCTTGGGAGATAGGCATTTTACAAACAAGGAAACTGAGGCAAAGAGAGTTAGTATCTCTGGGTTTATGTAAACACTATAATACTATAATAACTTGTAGATCCTGTCTATCTACTCTGTTCCATTGATCAGCTTTTCTATTTTTTACCCAGGACAAATTGTTTTAATGATTTTTGCTTTGTAGCATAATTTGAAATGTATTACCACTGGGCCCCATTCATTCATTATTTCTTGTTTAATTATTTTCCTTGAGATGTGTTGATCTTTTGCTCCTCCAGACACATTTTATTATTATTTTTTAGATCTATAAAAATAACCCTTGGCACTTTGATCGGTATGTACCAAATCTGCAGACTAATTACCATTTTCATTATATTGACATGTCATACCCACTAGCAATTAATATCTCTCCAATTTTTTAAGTCTTCATTGTTTTCTGTATACATGCACACATATATATATATATATTATATACATATTGCAGTTGCATTCACAAATCCAGGGACATCTTGGGAGATGAACTTCCAGCTATTTTATTCAGTCTTTAGTTATTTTAGGTGGGATTTCTTTTTTTATTTCTTCCTGCTGGATTTTGTTAGTAATATTTAAAAGGCTGTTGATTGTTGTGGATTTATTTTATATCCTGCTACTTTAGTGAAATTATTAATTGTTACAATCGTGTTTTTACTTGATTTTCTAGATAAGCCACGATATTATCTGCAAATAGTGATCATTTCATTCTTTTAGTTTATATAAATATAGTTATTATTATAGCTAGCATTTTTAGATCTCTATCAAATTACTGGCAAAAATGGGCATCTTTGCTTTACCAAGGATCTTATTTAAAAGACATCTAGTGTTTCTCCATTATAGATTATGCCAGTTCTTGGTAGACATTACTTGTCATGCTGATGAAAGATCTATTTATTCCTTTATTTGTTGAAATTTTTAAATAAAAAATGAGTGTTATATTTTATCAAACAATTTTTGCATCTATTTGTGTGATTTTGTTGTTTTATTAGTAATATAATCTATTTTATTTATAACTTTTGAAATGCAGAATCATTCTTGGTTCAATTTGATCTTTGTGGATAATCTTATGAGTGTTACCATATGCTCTTTGCCAAATATGAAATAAAATATTTTTAAATCAGTATTCATGAGTTATTGATCTGCAGTTTTCTTTCTCTGCTTTATCTTGTCTTAAACCTTACTTTAATTTTTTTAAAATTTGATAGGATACTTTCTTTTTCAATTATACCAAATAATTTATTTTCTTTAATGTAGTTGTTACTAAGTCTTGTGTGATCCTGATTGTAATTCTCTAGTACTTGATCTCTCTCTTCCTGGCTCATTAGAGTATAATTTTTTCTTTCACACACACACACACACACAAAAAAAAATTATGATTTTAACCATGACAGTTCCTTGTTTGTGCAAAATTTGGAGTTTTAAGGGATTACCAGTGGATTCTTTTTTAATTTTCACTTTGTCCACTGGTTCTAATATTCTAGGCCATTTTCTTTTATGATTTCTTGGAATATGGTATCCAATTTTTGTTTACTTATAGTGCTGAGAAAGTCCAGTGCTTTTTAAGTTAATTTTCCTTGCCCAGTTTTTCAGCTGGTTTTTTTATAACAGATGTCTTTCTTAAACTAATTCTTCAAGCATTTGACTGTGTTCTATTATTTCTGGTTATCCCACTGATTCACTGGGTTCTTTTTTGCTCCATTCTATTTATCAAAATGTCAGCTACATTTTGCTCCAAACTATTTGTTCTCACTCAAGTGTTCTAATTTTATTTTTAAAATTTAGCAGTGGGGTTCTACCACTTCCTCAATTAATCAATCAATCACAAAATGTTTCCTTCCTTTATAAAAAGTAACATTTAAATGGTCCAAAGTCCTATAATTCTTTAAAAATGGAAAAGGGCTTTTCCATAGATTGTGATAAAATTATTGGACTTGGGGTCACTGGATGCCACACAGAATTGTGACTGATGGCCTAATTGAGAATGTGATGGAACCACATCCTTATATTTATCTCTTATTTTGTCTCTTCCATCCATTCTTGATGTCCATATGACCAGTCCATCCTTTCTGGTATTCTGAGATTTCTGTAGTTATTTCAGAATTATTTTCTTCCTCTGTAATTTTATTTTGGGATTCCTACAACTTTTTTATGTGTCATATACCCCCTTTTGGCAATCTGGTGAAGCCCATGCACTCCTTGGGATAATGGTTTTAAATATATAAAATAAAGTTTATAGGATTACAAAAGAAATCAATTATATTGAAATACAAGTATCAAGATATTTTTTAAAAGAATAAATTCTGGGATCCCAGATTAAGAGATCCTTCTTTAATTCAATGTTTCTTTATCACAGGAAAATTGTTCTGTTTGGTTTAGTTTGCTTCTTTTTTCCTGTTTGCATATATCTACAACTTCAGTTCTTGAATTAGGATTTTGTGAAAGGTTTTGCCCCTCTTATACTATTTGATATAGTGGCTTGATACAGGTCCTATCTTCCCTGAAGTCCCGGAATGGAATAATGTTATGTCGGGGCTAGATCCTATTTTAGCCACATTTAAAGATTTCTATTCTGTGGTCTCTAGGTTGATTGGACCTAGGTTGTAGTCCAGGCTAGGGAATAAAGTCAATCTATTAATCCATCAATCAATAAGAAATGTTTCAGCCCTTACCATGAACTAGGTAGAGGCTGCTAAATGCTAGAGAGGCAAATACAATGATTGAAAACAATCATTACTCTCAAGGAACTCATAATTGGTACCAAGCCCCATCAACCACTGCAGTCTACAGCATCCCCTACAGCCAGTGATTGGGATTCCTTCCAATATCTAAAGGATGCAGAAAAAGAGTTTGAGAGATGTGAGGATAGAGATGAACATGGGATAAAAGGGATAAAAGACAAAAATGACCCAAGTATAAAAGAAAAAGCTAGAGGAATAAGCTGACCTAAGAAGAGAAAGCATTTCAATAAGCAGACAGAACATGCAGTGATTAGGGATATTATTTTAAACAAACAAGAGCTATGAAGAGCTCAGACAAATAAGGGATTGAATAAAAAGAGGCCAGAGAGCAAAAAGGCAATTTATTATACTAGAAAGAGCTTCGAATTTGGAATAGGGTTTTTTGAGTAGTAATTCTGACTCTGCCTCTAAAGTCCTCATCTGACCTTCTACAAGTCATTTCTCATAATCTAGGAGTCAGTTGTCTCATTCACAAAGTAGGAATGATGGCTTCTTTTCCTGTCTAACTTCACAGTGTTATTTTTACTGGTTATTTTATTGGTTTAGTCATTTTAGTCATTTCCACACATTTGGAGTTTTCTTTGCCAAGATTCTACCGTGGTTTGCCATTTCCTTCTCCAGCTTATTTGACAGATGAGGAAACTGAGGTAAACAGTGATAAGTGACTTGGTCAGAGTCACACAGCTTACTGGCTTACTTAGCCGGCAAGTTTCTGAGGTCAGATTTGAACTCTGGAAAGAGTTTTTCTGACTCTAGGTCGAACAGGACTTAAATGCATCAAGTAAATGATTGGTCTTTATAAAGTCCCCAATATTTATCAGTATTATCCCCATAAAGTCCCAGGGAAAGAGTGACCTGTACGATGCACATTATGAGATCGGAGGCTATGTGACTTCCTGAGAGAGTGCATAAAACCTGACATCCTGATGCTTGGAGCCCAACAGGAAAGGACTGAGTTCCTCCAAGAAAGTCAGTTAGCCTGACACTGGAAAGGGTAAAACCTATAAGCATCAGATTTTAGGTAGTAGACCACATCAAGCAGGATTCAGAGCCAAGTTGAATAACTATCATTTAGAGGATTTGAGAAATAAGCATTTATTAAGCTCTTACTATGTGCCAAGGGCTTCATTAATTTTATGGCACTGATCCTAACCACCACACAAGATAGGTGCTATTTATTATTCCCATTTTGCAGCTAGGAAACGGGCAAGCAGAGATTTAAATGCCTTGCCCAGGCTATAAAATATCTGAGGCCAGATTTGAACTGAGGAAAAGGAAAAGTTCTGGTGCCCTATCCACAGTGCCTCAAAATAATACTATTCAGCATTTATGTAGCACTTAGAGGTTTATAAACACTTCACAATATCTCATTTGATTCTCACAACTTTAGGAGATAGTGCTATTATTATCATTAAAAAAGAGGGAATTGAGTCAGGAAGAGGTTAAGTGGCTTGTAAGTGTCAGACTGGATCTGAACTCAGTTCTTCCTGACTTCAGGTCCAGCACTCTATCCATTTATCCATCTAGCAAGTGAATGGCTCTTATGTAAAGGGACTGTGAAAAAAGTACAAAGACTGAGAGTAAGAAGAACTGGATTCAAATCCAGATTCAGTCACTAACTAGCTTCATGGCTTTAACAAATTACTTAACTTACTTGGGTCTATTTCCTCCTCTGGAAAATGGGGTGATCGGAGGTCCCTCCCAATCCCAACTCTAACATTCTGAATCTATAAAAAGAAGAGATTACCCTTTCCCTTTTGGACAGCAACAGCAAAAATGAACAGCTGCCCATGTGGGGAACCTTCTGTCTATGGGTGCTCTAGGCTATTCAGTCTCACTTCATAAAGCCAACAACCCACCCCCAAACTCTCTCTCCTGGGAGCCCTAGTAAGGGCCAACCTCAGCCTTGCTCACACTTGTCACAGCCTCTGAAGGGAATGCCCTGGTCATGAATGTCTCCAGGACAGGATGGGAGCCTCCAGCAATCTCCAGCATTGGGTGGGAGCTCCTTCCTGAGCCAGGGGGTGACTGCGCCTCTAATTTATGTTGTTTCTCTCCATTTCATTTGGTTTTAACTCAGCTGTAGATGGGTTTCACCCACAACCATGGGTTTTTTAATTTAATTGTGTGGTGCTGCGTTGTTGTTCTTTTCCCCTGGCAAATGCATCAAAATTGTCACACTGTAAACAAAGAGCTCTCCCCCCACTATTCCTCTGCATCTCCCCTCACCCATTCCCACCCCCTCACTCACTCACAAATGAAACATCTGGGAAGGGAGTAAAACCCTGCAAAGGGAATAGCAGAAGTAGAATGTTGGGAGGGAAGAAAAGAAGGGGGCCATTCTCTACTGAAAGTGAGGGGTTCAGAGACAGCTTGAAACTCCAAGAATCAGGGCAGCTAGGTGGTGCAGTGGATAGAGCACCATTCCTGAAGTCAGGAGGACCTGAATTCAAATCTGACCTCAGACACTAAACTCATCCTAGCTGTGTGACCCTGGGCAAGTCACTTAACCCCAATTGCCTCAGCAAAAGCAAAAAAAAGA
>JAJPUD010000871.1:172881-245208 GCA_023553655.1 Myrmecobius fasciatus
ATGGAAGGAAGGAAGGAAGGAAGGAAGAAAGAAAGGAAGAAAGAAAGAAAGAAAGAAAGAAAGAAAGAGAGAAAGAAAGAAAGAAAGAAAGAAAGAAAGAAAGAAAGAAAGAAAGAAAGAAAGAAAGAAAGAAAGAAAGAAAGAAAGAAAGAAAGAAAGAAAGAAAGAAAGAAAGAAAGAAAGAAAGAGAAAGAAACCCCAGGAGTCTATGTCACTGAGTCCCTATCAGCACCACCTCTGGACACTTTGGGATGAAATCTGACAAGGCAAGTAAAGTATTCTCTTATTGGTGTTTTACTGGTAAGTTCCTCATCACCATCTTAGCAAAAAGCATCCCTGGTGTCCCAGGGCTTAGAGACCCGGTCATCCCATCTCTTTGCCCATGTTCCCTAGAGAATTCTCCTTCTGAAAGAGAAACCCAAGGGTATCCAGAACCCAACTCAATGCACAGTACTAATACTAACACTAACATTAAGTTAATTATATTGGTTTGATTAATTAAGCCAAATACTAATGCTAACACTAACATTTATGCTAATACTAACACTGATACCACTGCCAATTCTGCTTCTGTTAAGTAATAGTATAATTATTTTTTTTTTTTTGCTGAGGTAATTGGGGTTAAGTGACTTGCCCAAGGTCACACAGCTAAGAAGTGTTAAGTGTCTGAAGCCATATTTGAACTCAGGTCCTCCGACTTCAGGGCTGGTGCTCTATCCACTGCATCACCTAGCTGCCCCTAATTAATTTAATTAATGTTAATGTTAGTTTTAGTGTTAGCATTAGCAGTAGTGTTAATATTGGTGCTAGGGCTAATGTTGGTGTTAGAATTAGTACTGTGCGTTGAGTGAGACTACGGAGTGAACCATTTGGTGCTCACAGTAAGGGTAATGATACTGCAGCTACCACTTATAATAATAATAATAGATTTTATAAAGCACTTTGAAGCTCTCACTCTAAAATGCGCACACTTAACCCTAAATATGGTACATGTATTGTCTCTCTCATTCAATTGTCACAATCACATAAGGTTAACACAATAATTATTCCCATTATGCAGATAGGCAAAATGAGGCTCAGAAAAGTTATCAGTTGCCCAAGGCCATTAAGTTAGTTCAAACCAGGTCTGGCTGTCTCTAGTCCAGCACTCTATACTCTATATCACAGAATCTTCCTCCCTTTTAGGGACAACTAGGGGTTACAGCAGGTAGGATGCTAGGCCTGGAGTCACCTAAACATGAGTTCAAATCAAGCCACAGGCATTTATTAGCTGTGGGATTTTAGACAAGTGCCTTAACCTCTAGCAGCCCCCTATTTCTTTATTTGTAAAGTGGGATGACAATAATAATACCTACCTCCCAGGGTTAGTGTGAGGATCACAAGACAATATTTGTAAAGTAGTTAACCCCATGCCTGGCACATAGTAAACATCTAATAAATGCTTCCTTCCTTCTTTCCTCTCCCTCATTCACCTCCCATTGCTTTCAACAAGAAATCCCTGAATTTTTTTTTCCACTACAAAAAGTATGTTTCCCCTTGCAGCTGATGCTGGGGAGTGAGGGTGGGGAGAAACCAAGGCAGAGAACCTCTCCAGCTGGCATACCCAGCTGTGATGTCTTTTCCCTTAATCCCACAGCATCCCAAGCTCCTAATACCTGGGATAGTTCTCCCCCATTTTAAGGGTAGGAAGCCAAAATCCAGAGATGAGAAGGATGAAAATAAAATTACAGCAAGTTATATAAGACTCCAGAATTCTGGTCTTCCACATTCAGACTATCCAATATGACCTGAAGTTATCAAGGAAGAATCATATA
The DNA here is from genome assembly GCA_023553655.1 of Myrmecobius fasciatus. Taxonomy (NCBI): domain Eukaryota; kingdom Metazoa; phylum Chordata; class Mammalia; order Dasyuromorphia; family Myrmecobiidae; genus Myrmecobius; species Myrmecobius fasciatus. Next base: position 174,696 of record JAJPUD010000871.1, read on the forward strand.
AGAAGTTTAAACTTAGTCTTAACTTTAATTCAATTCAACAAATATTTTAATTTTCTTTGTTTTTAATTTTATAATATGGTTAGCATTTTTAAATTTCCTTATTAATGTACTTGAAAATCATCACATTGATATTGAACTACCTGCCATGTAGCGGAAAGGTGGGGGGAAGGAGGGGAAAATTTGGAACAGAAGGTTTTGCAAGGGTCAGTGTTGAAAAATTAACCATACACATGTTTTGTGAATAAAAAGCTTTAATAAAAATTAAAAAGAAAGAAAGAAAAAAAGAAAATCACCACATTGAGGACAAGAGAGTCAGGAACAAAAACCAACATAGCCCATACCCTCACAAAGTTATCCCAATAGCTTTAAACAATAATAGTTATTATTTGAGCAAGAAGTGAGCAACTTTGAAGCTTTTGCATGACAGGGTGCAAGGAGCATAGGATTTGTAACATCAGAATTCTGCTTCTGGGATAGGTGATGGAAGAAGGGCTAGTAGATCATAGCTCCTCTTCAGGATCAAAGGACAAACAACAATGACATGTATAAGTTCAGTTGCAAAGGTTTCCCATCCAATTGCACATGATAGTCTGAACATTAGACATTTTCATCCACTTGATTTTCCCCTGTGGATGATTAAGATGAATTTTTTAAATTTGTAATTCTTTTGGGAGGCTCTACAATATTCTGAGATCTGATGCAGCTGGTTTAATGTCACTTGCAAATAGGAGCAGTCACATCATAAGTCTACCATTATACAATGTCTCTATATTCCTATTTAAACTCTATAAGAAACATCAAAAATATTTCACGTCTGTAGGGAATCCTTCTTCATCTGGATTCGGTTTTGAACATTCTCCAAACACCTTTGGCAAACATATGTCTCCTTGTTTTATGTCTCAGTTGACAGCAATAATCAGAACATCTTTGAATAAAATTACCTCTGCTAGTGGGTCATTCAAGGAAGGCAATATGATCCAGTGGAAAGGGTCCTGGCTCTGGAGTCAGAGGACCTCAGGTTAAATCTTACGTTGGAGTTTTATTGCTTGTGTGACTGAAGGCATATCATTTAACCTTTCTCAGTTTTCTCACTGTGAATATGAAAGGGATAGACTAGATGGGCTCTCAGAACCCTTTCCATTCTAGATCTGTGACCTTTATATATTTATGGGAAACACCTTGTCGTAAAAGAACCTTTCAGGCTGTGTTTTGTTCTATCATATATTTTTAAATAGTCAACAAGCAATAAACATGGTGGTTTCTTGTATTCCCTACACTTTTCAGTCAATTGGATAACTATAAAGACATGGTGCTAGAGAATCATTTGCAAAATATTATCTATTCAAAGTAATGCAGACAAGATTAGAAAAGAAACAATAAACTGGGAAAATATTTTTACATTCAAGGGTTCTGATAAAGGCCTCATTTCTAAAATATATAGAGAATTGATTCAAATTTATAAGAATTCAAACCATTCTCCAACTGATAAATGGTCAAAGGATATGAACAGACAATTTTCAGATGAAGAAATTGAAGCCATTTCTAGTCACATGAAAAGGTGCTGTAAATCATTGTTGATCAGAGAAATTCAAATTAAGACAATTTTGAGGTATCACTATACATCTCTCAGATTGGCTAAAATGACAGAAAAAGATAATGATGAATGTTGAAAGGAATGTTGGGAAAGTGAGACACTAATACATTGTTGGTGGAATTGTGAATGGATCCAACCATTCTTGAGAGCAATTTGGAACTATGCTGAAACTATGCTCAAAAAGTTATCAAACTGATCATACCCTGTGATCCAGCAGTGTTTCTACTAGGCTTATATCCCAAAGAGATCTTAAAGGAGGGAAAGGGAGCCACATGTGCAAAAATGTTTGTGGCAGCCCTTTTTGTAATGGCAAGAAATTGGAAACTGAATGGATGCCCATCAAATGGAGAATGGTTGAATAAATTATGGTATATGAATGTTATGGAATATTATTGTTCTATAAGAAATGATTAGTAGGATGATTTCAGAGAGGCCTGGAGAGACTTGAATGAACTGATGCTAAGTGAAATGAACAGAACCAGGAGATTACTGTACATGGCAATAACAAGACTATATGATGATCAAGTCTGATGGACGTGGCTCTTTTCAACAAGGAGATGATTCAGGTCAGTTCCAATGATCTTGTGATGATAAGAGCCATCAACATCCAGAGAGAGGATTGTGGGAACTGAGGGTGGATCACAACATAGCATTTTCATTCTTTTTGTTGTGATTTGCTTGAATTTTATTTTCTTTCTCAGTTTTTTCCTCTTTGATCTGATTTTACTTGTGCAGCAAGATAATTACATAAATATGTATGCCAATATTGGATTTAACATATATTTTTATCATGTTTAACATATACTGGATTATTTGCCATTTAGGGGAGGAGTAGGAGAGGAGAAATTGGAATACAAGGTTTTTTAAGGGTCAATTCTGAAAAATCATCCTTGCATCTATGTTTTGAAAATAAAAAAACCAATAAAAAAAAGAAAAGCCTACCTGTTCCCTTTTCAGATTTTCATTAAGGATCTAGATTTAGAATTTCTATAAGAAAGAACTTTCAATAATTGGAACTAGCCCAAAGTGGAATGAGCCACCACAGGAGGTAGTAGGTTCCCTTTTGCTTGATGTAACTCAAGGCTGATAGAGTTGTCAGGTATGTTATAGAAGGCTGGACTAAATCACCTGTGAGATTCCTTTCCAATTTTGAAATGCTGTGTTTCTGTAGTTTTTTATCCTTTATTTGAAGAGGACTGGATTCTTCATGGGATGATGTCTTGACTTGTTTGTGCATTGGATTTAAGTAAAGCAGGGTTGCACCAAGTTATCAGCCTCATTTTATCTTCCAGAATTGTTGAAGTACCCAGTGGCAGGACAAAAGTCAAGAGACTGACAATGGCCCAACTTACAGTGAATAAACTTGGCACTTTTGATTCTGCCAAGTTCTAAGCACTTCATAACACCTGCTTTAGCCACCTTCATGGCCCTTGGAACTAACTGTTCTCATCTACCCATTCCACCAGGGCAAGTCTTCACACAGATGGAGTAGACATCCCCTTAATTCACAAAGGTTTGAGACCTAATGATTATTCTCAAACTGTATTAGTTCATCTGAGATTTACCAGGGTGTGGCTGATACTACAGCTTCTGGGAGCTACATGTGAGCATTGGATCAGAAGTGGACACTAAAGGTGGATGAGTAGCCCTGCAAAGGGCTCAGCAAGCTATCTCATCAGAGCTGCTAATCCTCCCTGAATTATTACTTCTGTGACGTGTGTAGAGATTATGTCTGTAAAGATTTTATAGACATGAGAGACTAGGCATGTGGGTCAATAGCTATTGATGTCCTATCTATCATCTTCTTTCCCAGTAATAATACCAACTGTAATTTCTCCAGTCAATGAGTATCTTTCCCTCTTTCAAATATCTTGACACTCAAATCCTCAATGCTCTCCAAATTGCATCACTCCCAAATGGATCTCCACCATATATACTCGTTCTGCTTTAAATCATTATGGTCATCATCATAGCTCATAAGAGTATGGTAATTTCATACCAACCAGCCTCAATAGTAAATAGTACACACACAGAATATAGCTTATGTTTTCCCCACCTTATATATTAAAAGATGAGTCTTTGAGAGGCCAAATAATTTTTCCAGTGTCATATGGGTAATGCATATCTCACGTAGTATTTGAACCCACATCTCCTATGGCTCCAAATTGAAGGCTTTAGAAGGGACCTTAAAAAATCACCTACTCCAGTAGATGTCCATTGATTGGAGAGTTGCAAAATAAATTATTGTACATAAGTGTAATGAAATATAAGAGAACAATGGATATGATTAATACAGACAAGTATGGGAAGATTTTTATGAGCTGGTACAAAATGAAATAAACAGAATTGGTACTACAAAAAAGGAAATAGAATAAGAAAACCATCAAAACTGATTGTTACAATATATTTGGGACCAACCTGAGACCCAAAGAAGAGATATTAGAAAACATCTCATTGTTGCTTCTTTACAGAGGTAGAGGACTGTGGGTATGAACACTGTGAGTTCCTTAAGAGCAAGGACTGGATTTTTTTTTCTTTTTTGCCTATTGCTGTTAATGCATAGTAGGACTTTAATAAAGTCTTTTAATTTGGTTTATTATTTGCATATGTCAGACTTTTTGGATCCATTGGTTAAGCAAACTGTTTTCATCTTTCTTTTTTACTGTTAAAAGGAATTGCCCTCTGAGGGGGAAAGGGGATAGAAGGATACATTGGAAAATATGAGTGATTGTAAAAGTAAGATATTTCAATAAAATTTTTTTTCTTCAGCTCATCTAGCCCATTTTATAGTGAGCATACATTGAGTAGGCACCTACTACGTGCTAAGCACTGTTCTGAGAATAAAGAAAAGTGAAAAGTCCCTGCTTTCAATCTAATGGGAGAGATAACACACAAATAGAAAATATCTACATGGATACGTTGGGCTTCATCTAAGAAGAAAGGCACTAGCATTAAAGGGGATCTGAAAAAGCTTCTTATAGAAGGTGAAATTTTAGCTAAGATTTGAAAGAAGATAATAAGCCCTGAGGCAGAAACAAGAATATTCCAGGAGAATATACCAGATTCCATCTGGAGTCTGGAGATGGAATGTGGATTACACTGTTATGTGAAAGAAAGTATAAAAGGAAGTTGGGGGAAGAGGACAGATTGTGAAGGATTTTAAAAGCCAAACAGGATTTTCTATTTGATCTTGGAGGTAAAAGGGAGCCACTTGAGTTTACTGACAAGGGTGACATGGTCAAACTTGTATTTTGGGATGATCATTTTGGTAGATAAATGAAAAATGAATGAGAATGGGGAGAGTTTGGGGTAAGGAGACCAACTAGCAGTAATAGTCTGAGCATGAGGTGTTAGGGACTTGCACCAAGATGGTAATAGTATCAGAACAGAGAAAAGAATGCATCCTAATTTGGAGCTATGCTCAAAAAGTTATCAAACAGTGCATACCCTTTGACCCAGCAGTGTTTCTACTGGGCCTATATCCCAAAGAGATTTTAAAGGAGGGAAAGGGACCCACATGTGCAAAAATGTTTGTGGCAGCCCTTTTTGTAGTGGCAAGAAACTGGAAATTGAAAAGATGCCCATCAATTGGAGAATGGCTGAATAAATTATGGTATATGAATATTATGGAATATTATTGCTCTGTAAGAAACGACCAACAGGAGGATTTCAGAGAGGATTGGAGAGACTTGCATGAACTGATGCTGAGTGAAATCAGCAGAACCAGGAGAACATTATACACAGCAACAAGACTATACGATGATCAATTTTTGATGGACATGGTTCTCTTCAACAATGATGTGATTCAAACCAGTTGTGCTGCGATGAAGATAGTCATATACATCCAGAGAGAGGCCTGTGGGAACTGAGAGTGAACCACAACACAGCATTTTAACGCTTTCTGTGAATATTTCCATGCATTCTGTTTTCCTTCTTAGGTTGTTTTTTTTTCTTCTTCTCTTTCTAGATCTGATGTTTCTTGTGCAGTAAGATAACTGTATAGATATGTATACATGTATTGTATTTGTCATATAATTTATCCTATCTAGCATGTATTAGATTACCTGTGATCTAGGGGTTTGGGACGGGGGGAGGGAAAGGAAAAGCTTGGGAAAAAAAGTTTTTTTTGCAAAGGTCAAAAAAAAAATAAAATAAAGTTATTATCTAGAAAAAAAAAGAAAAGAATGCATCCTAGACATGTCTTAAAGTAGAATCAACAGGGTTTGGAAACAGGTTGGAATCAAGGAATCAGAGAAAGTGAGGAGCCAAGGATAACAGGTTGGAATTAAGGAATCAGAGAAAGTGAGGAGCCAAGGATAACTCCTGAGCATAAGCTGAATGACTGGGATAATGGTTGGACCTTTAAGAGTAACAAGTGATAGATAGCAAATGTTCAAATGTTTCATGACATCTCTGATTTCTTCCTCAAGTCTTCATTTCCTCTACCCAAAAGGTTTCAGCCATGTTGGATGAACTCTTAATGTTAAGTATATTATAGTGGGAATTCTTCTCCAAGCATTCCCAGTCAACCAGCTTCAAGTCCCTTCACCATTTTTGTTGTTCTCTTCAAGGCATATTCAAGTTTGTCAATGCCATTCATGAAAATGTGGCAATTAAATATGGACATGACATCCCAAATATGGTCTGGCTAGGGTCAAGTATAATAGAATCATAAAACTTTTTCTGAATACTATGAATCTATTAAAGTAGCAATGATCAACCATGACTCTGAAAGATCAAGAGGAAGCATCCTTCTCCCCTCTTGAAAGAGAAGAAATGGACCAGAGGTGCAAGGAATTGAGTCCATTTTCAGCCTTGATCATTGTATACATCTGTTTGTCAATGCTTACTTGTTACAAGACAGTATTTAATTTAGGGAGGGAGAGGAAAATGGTAGGGGAGGGGATTATATCAATGCCAAAAGAAAGAAGAAAAGAAAGATGAAGCTCAGTTCTTAACCTTGAGGAATATTCATGAAGAAGAAAGAGCCTGAGAAGGGAGAGCTAAAGAGATTAAGAATCTGGTAGGTGAAGGAGGAAAGGGTCAAAACAACTCCACCTCTTTCTTCCCTCTATTACCCAGATTTTAAATGAGTGGGGGTAGCTTCTACTTGGTAGCTTGGGGTTTTTGGTGAAAGAATTGTTTGAAGTGGGAAAGGATGAGAGATGAGGTGTTTATTTAATCTGTCTTTTTTATTTGTCTTTTTTTTTGTCAAGGATGCTCTAAAAAGTTTTCATTCTTCAAGTCAGAGTAACATTGAGCAAATGTTTCCAAACTCAGGTCCATGGCATATTTTTATCACTCCAAAAATCTTTGATTGCTAAAAGCCAAACTTCTTAAAAACCTATACATTTTGAAACAAAGGAAAATAAGAGGAGAAGGAGAAAAGGGAGGGAAAGAGTGGAGGAGAGGAGAGAAGAAGAAATGACAGGGGGAAAGGGAGCAGAGGGGAAGAGAGAGAATGAAAAAGAGGGAAAGGGAAGGGAACAAAGGAAAAAGGAATGGAAGGAGAGGAGAGGGAAGGGAGAAGAAAAAGTGATTGAAAAGAAAAGGGAGGGGAAGGAGAGAAGGGGAAGGGAGGGAAAGGAAATGAAGAAGAGGAGAGGGGAGAAGGGAGAGGAGGAGAAGAGAGAAGATGGGAGGGAGAGGAGAACAGAAGGGAAAGACTGAAAAGAGGGGAAGAAAGGGGGAGAGAAGAAGAGATGGAAGGGGAGGAGTAAAGAGAAGGGAAAGGAAGGAATGGAAAGGGGAAGAGAGGGGTATGCAGAGGAGAAAAGAGGAAAGAGAAAAGAGGGAAGGGGAAAGAAGGGAAGAAAGAGAAGGAAAGGGCAGGAGACAGTCTTTTTTACTCAAGAACAGGATAAAAGATTTGTAAATAGTTCAGTGATAGTTCAACTCTGATTGCTTCCCACCTACAATAAATAACAACATCCAATTCTTTTTAAAAAAATTTTGGTCTTATAGCAATTCCTTATTCCTTTTTTAAAACTTTATTAAAGCTTTTTATTTACAAAACATGTGCATGGATAATTTTTCACCATTGGCCCTTGCAAAACTTTCTGTTCCAAATTTTTCCCTCCTTTCCATCCCCTCTCCTAGATGGCAGGTAATCCGATACATGTTAAATATGTTAAAATATATGTTAAATCCAATATATAACATCCAGTTCTTTATAATGATTACTAAGTGGCCAGGGGCCAACACATTTGGTAGGCAAGAATACTTCTTACAAGGAATTTACTATGGCTAGATCAACTGAACTCTGTTACAAAAAGCCATCTACCAAGACATGAAAATGATTTTGTTCCATGAAGTCCTGCTTTCCCATGCTATTTGCTCAAATGGGATTTTGCCTGTATAAGGCTCTGGGAGGGAGAAACTTAGGAAATTTGGAGTGATCCATTCTCACATCTATGGCTCCACACTGGGGATTTCTGAAGGGAAATCAGGACTAGAATTTCAGGGTTTTATTTTTTTCCACGTGGAGTAGCAGGAGGAGAGACCCAGCTCTTCCTTAAACAAAGGCAGGAAAACTTTGCCTGCCACTATCCCTACTGCCACTTCTCCTCCAAGCATACAAGCAGCCCATGGTGGGGAGCAGAAGAAAATGATTCTTCTCTCATCTTGTAAGAAGTCCAAGTCCCAAGCTTGAAGGAAGAGGAGAATAAGAAAAGAAGGGAGGGGATGATATCTATCTTGCTATCTCCAGGCAGGGCCTGAGAGTAAATTTCTTTGATCAGAAAAAATCAGCCAAATTAATTTAGCTTTAAATAGTGACACAGAGAAAGTTTCCACAAAATTTCCTCCTAGGAGAGTGAAGAAAAAATTAATGATAGTGCAATATCAAAGGAAAATATTATTGATTAAAAACTAATCATTTCCAGGATAAGGGAAATAGCAGAGTTGGGGGGACAAATAATAGAAAAAAGTGGAAACCAACCAATCCAGTCATTCTTGAATATAGACAGCAAGGTGGGTCAATGGCTAAGGTTCTGTACCTGGAGTGAAGAAGATCTGAGTTCAAATTCAGCCTCAGACATTTAGTAAACTGTATGACTTAACTTCTGTCTGTCTCCATTTCCTCATCTGTAAAATGTGAATTATAATAGTCCAAACCTCATAGATTGTTCTGGAGCATCAAGTGAGATCATATTTGTAAAGAGCCTGGTATACACTGGGTGCTTAATAAATACTTATTCCTTCCTCTCCTTTTGGCCACTGGCCTCACTACAAAGCACTATCCAGGGGTCAGGGAAGCATAGATTTATTTTTTTTTAATTAAAGCTTTTTATTTGTATAGCATATGTGTGGGTAGTTCCTCAGCATTGATCTTTACAAAGCTTTCCATTACAAGTTTTACCCCCAGTCTCCTCCCCTCCCCTAGATGGCAGGAAGCCCACTACATGTTATTAATATTAAAATATTTGACAAGTTGTGCATGAAAAATCCTATCTACAAGAAAAAAAGAAAATCGGAGAAAGGAAAACACAATGCAAGCAAACCTCAATAGAGAGCATGAAAATGTTATGTTATGGTCCACATTTCATATCCCTCTCTCTGGGTGTATATGGTTTACTTCACTGAACAACTGGAACTGGTTTGAGACAATTCTTTGTTGGAGAGAGCCATGTCCATCAGAATTGATCATCATGTAATATTGTTGTTGCCGTGTATAATGATCTCCAGGTTCTGCTCGTTTCACTCAGCATCAGTTCATGCAAGTCTCTCCAGGCCTCTCTGAAATCATCCTGCTGGTCGTTTCTTATAGAGCAATAATAAGGGAAGCATAGATTTAGAGCCAGACCTTAGGACTTACCAAGTAGAAAAAAATATAAAATTAAGTATAAATAAATCAAGTATAAAGTAAAACATATAAAATAAGTATTAAAAAAGCCAAGATTCAAATTCAAGTCTTTGCTGATTCCAAGTCTGACACCCACTTTCCTCTATACCTCCTTTTAAGGAATATGGTTTATTTGATTCTATAAACATCTACTATTATAATAATTAGTTCACTTTTTGGTAGATCCTGAGGTTTACAAAGCTTTTCCCTTCCAATAGCTTTATAAATATTATCATCCCCATTTTATAGATGAAAAAACTGAGCTAAGGCTAAAAGAGGTTATGAAACTTGCATATAGGGACATACAGCAATTGTCAGAGCTAAGATATAAATCAAGGTGTCACTTAGCTTTTAAAAAGGTCAGTGCTGAGAGTCTGGCAAAGTTGCTAAGATAAGTAAGACAAGGTCCCTACTCTCAAGGTCCCTAGCTTATGGTCTATGATATATGACGTGTGTGTGTGCTTGTATAAAACTTTAATCGTCAAGATCACACTTTAGAGCTAGAAGAAATCTCAAAGAACTTCTACTCCAACTCTTTCACTTTACAAATGGGTAAACTGAGGCCCAGGGACATGAAGTAATTTGCCTTAACTCACAGAGGTAGCAAGAGGTGAAATTTGAACCCAGACCCTGGGACCTTAGAGAAAATGCACTGTACCAATATAGACCTTGTGAACTCAGTTGGTTAAATGATCCAGATAATAATAGACTAAACCATTGCCCACTGTCACCCAGATATAATATGACTCATTTTAATAGCTATCATCATTCCAAATATTCATCATCTCTAAGCTATTATTAGAATTAAGGATTCTCCTAAAAGACCTTGTGGATCACATGGGATTTGTCAGGGTCCTATCAGTAGGGACCTGAATTCGAAGTTGGATTTGAACTCAGTTCTTCGTGATTCCCACACTCTATCCATTATATCACTTAGTTCTGGGTGTGTGTAAGGCTGTGGGAACGTGTGTGTGTATGTGTGTGTGTGTGTGTATTTGACCCTCACAACAATCCTATAAAGTAAAATAACTATGAATACCTCATTTTTACAGATAAGGAAACTGAGGTAAGTACTTTCCCAAAGTCATAGATAAGAAGCATCTGAGATAAGATTTGAACCCACTTCACCCTTACTCCAAATACAGTTTCTGATTCATGATGAAATAAAAATGTCAAAGCAAATCTGGAAAATCTCCCAACTGGGAGATTATGAAGTAGGTAGCAGCTGAGAGAGATATTGAATGACAGGTCAGATTTCAGTGGTCTGAGGGGAGTAGGTAAGGACATTTCAAGCATGGGGAACTTGTGTGAGTGGAAACAGAAAGGAAGAAGACACGTAGTCCAGTTTAACCAGAATATAGACTACAAAGGGGAGCAAGGGTGGAAATGAACATTTATTAAGCACTTGCTATGTGCCAGGAATTAAGCTAAGTGGCTTCTGAATACCTCATTGGATCCTCACCATAACCCTGGAAAGGAAATACTATTATTATCCCCATTTTACAGCTGGGGAAACTAAAGCAGACAGAGCATCACATAGCCAATAAGTGTCTGAGATTGGACTTGAAATCAGACCCAGTGTTCTATCCACTGCTCTATCTATTGCTCTATAAAGAAAAGGAAGAAATACAAAGGAATAATAATAACACATATATAACACTCACTGTGATACATATATAAATATATACATATATAGATAATATACATATTGTATATATATATAATTATATGAATATATATGTGTGTAAGTATGTATTTATATATGTGTGTGTGTGTGTGTAAACACACATATATGGAGAGAGAGGCACTGTACTAAGCATTTTATATTATCTCATTTCATCCTCACAACAACCCTTAGAGGTAAGTGCCATTATTATCGATATCCTTTTTAAAGTTGAAACTGAAGCAAAAAGTTGAGTGACTTTCCCAGGATCATACAATTAAATCTGGAAAGGTAAGAAATAAGATTATGGTAGGCCTTGAATGCCATATTAATATAAATATTTTGTATAATGGACAACAGAGAACAAATGGATGATTTTGAGCAGACGACTCACATGATGATGTTTACCGGATGAAGCTGTATTGGACAATATCAGAGAGTTTTGATTGGAAGGGACAGGAACTGGAGACTAGGGGACTTCTGATCAAACTGGTATTGAAGTATTGTAATAAGGGTACAGTAATGAGAATAAAGATACCTGTGTTAGGATCCAGTCTGAATCCCTCCCTGGAAAGCACAATTCCTACCAGGTTTTGTCCTTCGGTGGCCAAGGTAGTTGGGTAGTAGTCACCAATGGGTGACTTCCTAGCTGTGTGACCCTGGGCAAGTCACTTAACCCCAATTGCCTCAGCAAAAATATAAAAAATTAAAAATTAAATGAAATTTTTAAAATGTAACAATGGGTGATCAGGAAAAAGAAGACTAAGGGGAGAGGAGAGAGTGTTCAAATTTCACTCTGAGGGCATTCTACTTGAGGGCCAAGACATTTATCTGGATCTCAAGTTTCCTCATCTGTAAAAAAATGTAAGGTTTGGACTAGATGGTCTCTCAGGTTTCTTCCTGATACATAGGTATGACTCTGTGATCCTAAGAGAAGAGAAAGGGGAGAAATCCCTCAGCAGAGAAGGTCTCTTGCTTCGTCAGGCTTACTCTCTCCCAATGACTCAAAGCAATAAATCCAGGCTATCCCCATGAAACACAAAAGGAGCCATTAAAATCATGAAGAACATAGAATGTTCATCATTGGAAGGACTTTAGAAATGATCTAGTCCAATTTCTTCAGATTGCACAGGAAGAAATGGATACGGGGGGTTACTTATTCAAGATCTTGAATAAGATCATTTAGAGGCAGAGACAGGTCAATTTGTAACCAGGAATCCTGACTCCCAAGCTGGTATCATTTCCATTCCATCTCCATCTGAATATAAGAGACTTGTTACCAGCCTTATTAATTGGAACTCCTGGAAAAGAGAGAAGGATTTGAACTCAGCTCTCTAGCCTCTCCCTCCCACAAATACTAGGGTTGCTCCTTTTCATTAAATCCTCAATTCTGGGAATTATCCTCCACACTTCATGATCTGTCCTTTACTATCCAGGCATCTCTCTTCACTGCCCATGGCAAAGGTCATTACATGCCTTCTCAAGACCTCAGTTTCCCCATCTTGTCACCTGGAGGAAAATCCTTCCATTTCCTCTGCTCAGAGCTCAAGGACACCCTTGGAGATACTCATTAATCCTAAAATTAATTAATCTAGCCCTGGAGCCCTGTTTGTGCTAATTACCTCCTACTGTGATTTAGTTACTTTCAGAAAAGTAAAATAAAACAAGAAAAAACCCTCGACTTCAGCCAAATTTGTCTGTTTGTCATTTCCCTCCTCCCCTTAATCTTGCCCAGTGCCCTAGCCTACAAATTCCTGGTAAGCCTTGGCACAAGACATCCATCTCATGGCACAGTGACCCAGGATGCCCTTTCTGCTCATCTACCTCCCTCCTGAGGGCAGCCTTCTTTGACCCCATATCACCCCAACACATACACAGAGATCTCACCTCTTCATTTCTTCCCAGTGTTTACTCTATCACTCATCTTATAAACTGTTGTAGAGTCATTTCAATCATGTCCAACTCCCCATGACCCCATCTGGGGTTTTCTTGGATATTGGAGTGGTTTGGCATTTCTTTCTCCAGCTCATTTGACAGATGAGGAAACTGAGGCAGACAGGGTTAAGTGACTTGCTCAGTAAGCTTCTGAGGCCACATTTGAACTCAGGCTTTTCTTATTCCAAAGCCAATACTCAAATCTCATACTGCACAACTTAGATGCCTAGTATGTATGTATGTATCTATCATATAATATACTTGACCCTTTATTTTACACCTAGACTGTAATAGGGAGCCATCAAAAATTTTTGAGCAAAGGAGTAGCATGGTCAAAGGTGTTTTAAGAATATTCAATTTGTGTTTTGAAAATGAAAATCTTTTTTTAAAAAAAAAGAATATTCAGTTCATATATCAGAGGAAGAGAGATTGGAAAAAGAGACATTAGAAGTGAAAAATGATTAAGAAGGGCCATGATATTAAATTAGGATAACTTTAGCAAAATACAATTACAAAAGCTACTGAGTGGGAGGATGAGTTCTGAACCTTATCTGGTTCAGATAAGAAGCCAAAATGGATTGTATCCTCTATCCCTCCACATTCTCTGGGAATTTAATGTTTTGCTTTCCCCTCAGATCCTTAGTATTTAACCCCTGATCAAAATACTTTAAATATTCACAGTTGAGTCTTTTAGGATGTAGGGAGAAACCATCGCCCACATTTAAATGCTCTCCCCTCAGGTTTTGGTTCTGCTGCCTTATCCCCTATATAGAGCTCAAGCCATATCAAACATGTCTTTATTCTTAGTCCTTCTTTCCCTCCCTCCTTCTCCCTACCTCCCTAAGCAGCACAAGCACATAGCATCCATGAAACATGTTTGCCTGGTCAGGCTCGAATCCCTGGATGATTCCGCCTGCTTGCTGTTTCCTTGCCAGAGTATAGGTCAATAATCATTGATCCTTGTGTGATCCTGGGCAAGTCACTTAACCCCAGTTGCCTCAGCTTTAAAAAAAATAATAATAATAATCATTGATCTTGAAAAAATAGACTTTCCAGTTCGGAGTTCTAGAGTTTCTGAGTCAGGTTCTAGCTACCCAGAAAGAAGTGTTTTCCTCAATGGAATGCTTCTCTGAGGAGAAGTGCACCTTCACCAAGAAGATCCATTCTTCTGGTGAAACCTTAAAGAAAGCCAGGATCTAACTGGCTAACCAGGAAATCTGAGCTACTTGGGCAGTGTAGATCTAAAATGAAAGGAACCAGATCCCACAAAGTGATCTTTATCACCTCCAAGGAGTCTTTGTACCTTGGACATTTTTTTGGTTTTAAAGTAAACCATGAGCCCTTCTCTCCTTGGTACCCACATTGTTCATTGAGCTCCTCTTCTAAAATGAGTCCCATTTACCTGCATTTTATGAGAATCCTACAAACGTAACACTACTAAGCTTTATTTTAAGAGTTATTCCTAGATAGGGAGGATGGCCGGAGAGAGAAAAAGCTTGACTCTTCCTCTTTTATAGCAGAGTCCCCCAGATTGAAACCAGACCCAATTGAGTCCAAAGTCCCATTTCTTTTGGGGAAGCCCTGGGCCATAGAGTACAGCATACGATTCATTACATGGACAATTCGGCTATAGGCAATTAAAAATATATCCTTCAGGGAACTGTGATTCTGTTGGAGAGAATTACTCCCTGTATTTTTTTTCCACAAGTTCAATTCACCTCACTGACATCATTTTGAGAATTGATGTGGCCAAAGTATCCATCCACCTGCAGCCAAGCTAGTGCTGGATCTTCTCCATGGGTCCACTAGGCTGGATCTCAGATACCAGGCAAATATACAGTCTATCATCAGACCCATACACAGTGCCCTTTCAAGTTGGCAAGGTCTACCCTCTGCCAGCAAAGCCTTAGAGGCCCCTGGTCACCCATGTGGCATCAGTGTAGACTATACAATTGGAAAAAGACCAAGTCTAACACAGAAGCAGATAATGGGATGTTTGTTTATTTAACAACTCCCCCCTCCACTGGTTCTCTTCCTCCCCTGTGGATTATCTCCTCTCCCCCTGGGCTCCCCCACCTAATTACAGGGTGGGCAGCTGTTGCCTTTCTCTCTCTCACTCTCTGATGGCACAAACCAGCAATTTGCCAGTCAAAGAAGGAAAAAACCCCAAAGGACAGACAGGAAATGAATGACAGGCAATCCCAGGGGTATTAATTCGGAAGGGGTGGTAGTGGGGGAGTGGTGGCAGCTAATGAGTAATTTCCCTGCTTATTGGGTAAGGGGGAGAGGGAGGAGAAAGAGGGTTTTTTCTGGCTCACCCTTCAATTTCTTGACCGTGGGGGCCTCAGAGTGCCTCTTAACAGAGGTGGGCAGCAGGCTCTCAATGGGTTGTTTGCTTTCTACTGAATGTTGCCATTAATAAAACATTACATTAAATCAGGGCTCAGAGGGGATAATTGGAACCATCCATCACATTTTCAGACAGAGTAAGATTTGGTTCAGAAGCAGCCTGGCCTGTGTTCCTCCGCTGAGGACTGAATGGGACCCCAGATAGGATGGGAGGAAGAGGAGAGAGGAGACACTATCTTGCCTTTGGCTGAGGTCTCTGACCCACCTGACCACACAGATACATGGGAAAGAGACATAATTGAAGGAAACCGGCAGTTCTGAGGGATGGGAATTAGCTTTGGCAAGCACCCCAGCCTTGCCCTCTTCCCTCCCAGGACTCCTAGGGACTCCTGTGTGTGACCATTTCATTGAACAATCTCTGATCATTAAAGTGGATACTCTAACACTAATGGGGAGGTGTGTCATTAAAAAGAAACTAGAGGAAGTTAAAAGACCTGGCTGATTTGTTTCAGCCAGGTGTGATAGGAACCAAATAGTATAGCGGAAATAGCCCTGGATTGGGGTCAGAGAACCTGGGTTCTGATTCTGCGGCTTATTACCTGTGTGAATTTGAGCATCATTTCCCTTCTCTGGAATTCTATTTCCTCATCCATAAAATGCAGGAGTTGGATGCGGGAGTTCTATGGTGCCTTGCAATTCTAAATCCATACTCTCTAGGGCCATGTCTATAATCCATTATTTTTTTTTGCTTTTTGTTGAGGTAATTGGGGTTAAGTGACCTGCCCAGGGTCACACAGCTAGGAAGTGTTAAGTGTCTGAGACCAGATTTGAACTCAGGTCCTCCTGATTTCAGGGCTGGTGCTCTAACCACTGCGCCACCTAGCTGCCCATCTATAATCCATTATTACAGACTTGGAGCTCAACATCATATGATCACCCTCCCTTCTTTTTGTACAGAAGCAGAAACTGAGATCCAAGGAGGAGGGACTTCCTGCAAAGCTTACAGCTGATTAGTTTCAGAGCTAGACTGAGATTTAGGGTTTTCTGGTTCCTAATTCAGTCCCTTTTTTCTTTTTACTCAGATTATACTAGAATTGAATTGATGTTGGCACCTTGAGGCATGAACTTCCCAAACCAGCCACAGGGAGAATCCAGGAGGGAAATATCCTAGGATAAAAGATCTAGAGTTGAAAGATGACCAAGTGGACCTAGTAACTGACTTACTGGGGCATATAGATAGAAAAGATCAGTGGGAGGATTTGAATCCAGGTTTCCGAGTTATACTATATGTGTATGTATGTGAATATATATGTGTGTGTACATTTATGTTTATGAATATATAAACATACTCTCTATATATGTATTTATACATATATACATACTATATAGGTATGTTTATACATATATGTATGTATATATATATATATATATATATATATATATATATATATATATATATACGTGTGTTAGTATATTAGACCCTGAGTATTTCAAATCACATTTCCCCAAACCAAAAACTCTATAATCAGAGAATCACAGAATGCCAAGGCTAGAAGGGACTTTCAGTTTTATCTACTTCAATTCATTTTATAAAGCAAGAAACTAAGGTCCAAAGAAAGGAAATGAGTTGCCTAACCAGAATTCCTCTACACAGGGAAAGAAAACCTTCTGTCCACAACAAGGTGCTATCTGTAAGGAGCAATCCGAGGCAGAAGATCAAAAGTATGTGTGATGAAATAACAATGTCAGGAAAAGAAGAGATCTCTGGCTGGTCATCAAGGTTACCCACGATGCTTAAGAACTGTCTATCACTGACCTACTGCATGACCTTGGATAAGGCACAGAGAATCAAAGAACTTTTTGGATAAAGACTTCAAAAGTATTCTAGTCCAACCCATACCTAAAACTATAACATACCCAACAATCCAGACTTTGATAAGGAGAGCCCATGACTTCCTGAAGAAGTCCATTACACTTTGGGACAACTTGAATTATTTAAGAACATCCAACGTCAACTCTAAATTTATCCACTCAGGGGCAGCTAGGTGGCGCAGTGGTTAGAGCACCAGCCCTGAAGTCAGGAGGACCTGAGTTCAAATCTGGTCTCAGACACTTCCTAGCTGTGTGACCCTGGGCAAGTCACTTAACCCCAATTACCTCAGCAAAAAGCAAAAAAAAAAAAAAAAAAAAAAAATTTATCCACTCAGCAACTTCATCTGCTGCTTTGGTTCTGTCTTCAAGAATCAAATAGAGGGGCAGCTAGATGGCACAGTGGATAGAGCACCACCCCTGAAGTCAGGAAGACCTGAGTTTAAATCTGGTCTCAGACACTCATTTCCTGCCTAGCTGTGTGACCTTGGGCAAGTCACTTAACTCCAATGGCCTCAGGAAAAAAAAATTAAATAGAGCAGATCATTTCCTTCTTCAAAATGGAAGTCCTTTGAGTCACAAAAATAGCTATCATAGATGTCCCCTGAGTCTTCTCCAGGATAAATATCCCCAGTTCCCCCAATTTCATATGGTAAGAACTCAAGGTACTTTGTCACTCAGTTGGATTTCTTTGGATGCTTTCCATTTTACTGATGTCCTTCTTACGTTGTGGTACGTAGAACTAAACAGAATATTCCATATGTTAGTGATCAGAGAAGAATATGGAAGAATTGTCACTGCCCTAGGAAGCTATGTCTCTCTTAATGTTAAGCCTAAGATCACATTAGCTTTTTTGGCTGCCACATCACACTTCTGCCAAATTGAGCTTGGACCCCCAGATCTTTTTCAGAGCCACTGCTGTCTAATCATGCCTTACCCAGCTTCTATTTGTGAAGCTGATTTTTTTTTAACATAACTGGAAGACTTCTCATTTATCCCTATTAAATTCCATCTTATTAGATTCAGCCCAACACTCTAGACTGTCAAAAATCTTTTGGGATCCTACCTGTCATCCAGAATATTAGCCAACTTTCTCCACTTCATGTCATCTGCATGCCATCGATGCCTTTATCCAAGTCATTGAAAAAAATATTAAAAGCACAAGCTGAGCACAGATCCCTGGGGCAATTCAGTGGACAGCTCCTGCCAAGCTGAAACAGAATCATTAACAACTACCCTTTGAGTCTCACTATAAATGTATCATCCTCTAGTCCCCTATCTCTCCATCTTTTCCACAAAAAATAATAATAACATGAGATGTCAAATCCCTTGCTACAGTCTAGGCAAACTATATCTATGGGATTTCCCAGTTTAGTAACCCTGTCAGGAAAAAAAAGAAAAGAAAAAGAAATATTTAGCCTCCTCTTCTTGCTGAAGTCATGTTGATTCTTTATAATCATTGCTTCTTTTTCTAGTTGTTCCCTAATATCTAATTAATGATCTCTTCTGGATTTTCCCAGAAATTGAAGTCAAACTTACTATTCCACAGTTTATAGAGACCATTATTTTTCCTTTAAAAAAAATCAGGACATTTGCCCTTCTCTAGTCCTGACGTACATACCCTGTCCTCCAAGTTCTTTCTAATATCACTAACGGGGGCTCAACAATCACACTCATGGCTCTCTCAATGCTCAAGAAAGTAGTGTATCTAAGTCAAGTGATTTGAATTCATCAGCTAGAGTTCTCTTACTAATGCCCCATTTATTTTGGTTATTCATTCCTTGTTAGTCATTTTTCTTCAGCCATTCTTGACAGAGAAAACAGGCACTTTAAAAAGCTGGGCATTAAGAATTGGGCAATTGTACCTTCTCTATGCTATCAGTTATCATCATCCCACCTACCCTAAGCTGTGGTAGTAGTGCTAAGCGGTGGTACCCCAAGCCATATTTTTTCCGGGACTGCTCTTTCCTACAGTATAACTTAAAATAAAAGTTCTTTTTTGTTCTTTTGTTTTCATTAGTTGCCTCAGCTTATTCTGAACTTTAGCACTCCTGATGTTGTTTTTATAAGACCACACAAAGCTCTTATATTCATCTTTTGTTACCTGACTTTATTTCCATCCCACATATGTATCTTTTTTTAAAAAATCTAAGTTGGTTTGTGAGTTCCTTGCACATTCATATATGTTCCTTCAACCAATTCCCATATATCAAAATTATTCCTTCTCATTTCTGGGACTCAGTGACCTCCTTTGTACAAGTAGATTTTGTCCCTTCCAGCTTTTACATTCTATGATTCTATAACTCAATGTGAAGTCTTTGGTGTTTTAAAATAATGTTTTGCTCGCAGTTAAGTGCTCAATAAACATTTGTCTATCTCTAACAATGGAGCTGGGGCATGCAGAAGGAACAAAACATGAGAACAAAATGTAGCTCACTCTTATTAAATGTCAATTTCCTTGCCATCTTGTTCAGTCATTTTAGTCATGTCTGACTCTTTATGAATCCATTTGGATTTTTTTCTTGACAAAGATACTGCAGTGGTTTGCCACTTTCTTCTCTAACTCACTTTATGGATGAGGAAACTGAGGCAAACAGGGTTAAGTGACTTGCCCAGAATCACCCAACTAGTATTAGGCCAGATTTGAACCCAGAAAATGAATTTTCTGACTCCAGTGCTCTATTGATTGCACCAGATACCTATCCCCTAATAAAATATATAGTGAAGCAAAATTATTCCCTTGTTATGTATAAGATTGAGGGGAAAAAAGGTTCATGATTTGCCTAGAGGCATACAATTAGTGGATGAATCCACTCTTTTGCCAACTATACCATACTGTCTTTCTAGACCCTAGCAAAGGTACTGGAGCAGTTTGACATTTCCTTCTCCATGTCTCTATTAATTTGTTAAAAGGCATTTATCAAGGATGTTGCATAAGCCTTGTACTGATCATTAGAGTCAAACTGAGACCTGAGAAAGACCATAGCTTTAAAAGATCAAGGTCTCCTGCTGCATCTGGGGCCATCTCTAGTCTCCCCAATCTATATCTGGCCATTGGACCCAGATGGAGAAGAAAGTAAAAATAATGACTTTGCAAAGCCCTCCCTCACTTCAATCCAATTAATTCACTTGTAAACCATGGCATCACCTCCCCGATATCATGGTCCTCTTCAAAAACAAAGGGCAAACTTTGTTGATTTTCCACATCAACACTGTCTCCTTGTAAAAATGATGAGAACTGAATGGGTCTGAGAAGCTTTAAACAGGAAACAAGAACCTCGCCACATCACAGATAATCTTCTTTAGCCAATAAGAGTTTCTCTTCCCTTTCTGTCCTCAGCACTTAATCCTTAATTCAGGAGGATGGGGCATATAAAATGGAGAAAATGAGGAAAATATTTAATTACATTTGAAATGCTCCTAGTCCCAGGTTAGGACTTTCCACCACAACTCAATGGCTCTTCTCAATAGGCATTCTTAGCTAAAAATTGATACAGTGGAACAGAGTTAGATTTCTACAAGTATAGTTATCACCTGCATGAATCCCTGAGAGACCTGTGGGAGAGATGAAGAGATATCAATCAAAGGAGAAAGCAGGGATACTTGGTCC
This sequence comes from Myrmecobius fasciatus, assembly GCA_023553655.1. Lineage (NCBI taxonomy): Eukaryota > Metazoa > Chordata > Mammalia > Dasyuromorphia > Myrmecobiidae > Myrmecobius > Myrmecobius fasciatus. The sequence continues at coordinate 195,559 of JAJPUD010000871.1, forward strand.
AGACAGTTTAGAGCGAAAAGAAACCTTAGAGACCATTTAGCACAATCTTTTCAGTGGGGTCTCCTAACAATCTCTAAAAATCTGATATGCACAGTCTCACCCTAATTCTATCTAGTCTTTCCTTGCTCCCTGAAAATTCTGATCTCTAACAGACCCTGACCTTGCTGAGGGTAAGGTTATGCTCTGCTTTCTCCAAAGCATTACTGAGCAGGATTGGGCAAGTGGGGGAGGGGGGATGAGTGAACAAATGAATGAACCCCCCAAAAAAGCCTTAATATGTGTCAGTTGTTATGCCAAAACTTTATTCGTTGTTCTCAAAGAGATCAATGACATCACAAAAGTGGAATCTTGACTTGAGCATCAATTGAGGCAGAACTGCACAAAGTCATCAACCTCATTTTCTCCTCCACAGTGTTGGGATCCAGCACCAAGACAAAGGTCAAGATGTCTGATGATGGTCCAAGATGCAGTGGGTGACCTTTTTCTCTCTAAATTAAGGTCTTTCCTGGGTCTTGGTTTGTCTGAGGCCATGCCCATTCAATGAGGTAATAATTGAGAAAAAGAGCCCAATTTAGCATCCCAAAGATATCAGTCTGGAAGGGGAAAACTCACTGAGAATGCAAAGACAAAAACTAAGATAAGCTCTCAGAGGAGCTTACATTCTAATAAGACATAGTAGAAGGGAGGATCCAGACTAAGTGTAACTAAGGTGAGGAAATCAGGGTTCTACTTAATGGTGTAGAAATATAAAGGACACTGTACTCCTTCAGTAGGTGAGAATGACTGACTTCAATACCTAGATAACAAGAAAAATTGGCTAAAATATGAACATATTGGAAGTATTTAATGACTAAACTTGAAATGAACCATTGCAAATGGTCTCCCTGCCTCAAGCCTTTGTCCATTCCATCTCACACTTCACATTGCTGCCAGAGTGAGGTTCCTAAAGCAAAGATCTGACTATATCCCTCCCCTACTCAATAAGCTCCACTAGTTCTATTTTGGCTCTAGAATAAACTACAAGCTCCATCACTTGGAACCTAAAATCCTTCATAGTGAAGATCCACTTGATCTTTCAACCTTATTAAGCATCTCATGCTACAATCCAGCCATGTTGGCCATCTGGTTTTTCCTCACACATAACTCCCATTCATTCCATTCCCCCATCTCTATTCCTTTGTCTTCTATACTTAGAATGCCCTCCCTCCTCACCTCTACCTCTTGAAATTTCTAGCCTCCTTCAAAACTCAAATGTCATTTCCTACATCGGGTTTTTTTCCTGACCTCCCCCCCCTACAATTGCTACTGCCCCTTTCCCTTTGTTCCTTTTGTTCAGTCATTTCAGTCATGTCCTGCTCTCCATGGACCCCTTTAAGGTTTCTAGGCAATGATTCTGGAGTGGTTTGCCATTTCTTTCTCCAATTTATTTGATAAATAAGGAAACAGACAGACAGGATTAAGTGACTTGCTTAGGGTCACACAGCTAGTAAGTTCAAATGCTCAAAGATGAGTCTTCTTGACCCTAGGCTTGGTGCTCTACCACCTACCTTCCCTAATTATCTTGCATTTATTCTATGTCTATGTAAGGTGGTAAACATATTCTGATGCTATGATCCTGGTCAAGTCACTTAACCTTTCAATATCCAAACAAGTTGTAGATGAATTATAACCAACATTCCCAACTCCCCTGGGGGAGTTTCTTATACCAGTGACATCCCAGGCCTGATCTCAATCCCAACCCAAATTTATATATGTGTGTGTGTGTGTATGTATATAGATAGCTAGATAGATAGATGTATCCTTCCTAAGAGAATATAAGCTTCTTGATGTCAAGGATTGTTGACTTTTTGTATGACCAAAGTCATACTTGGTCTCTGATACATGGTAGGTACTTAAGAGCAATAGCCAGCATGTATAATCCATAACACTATAAGGTTTGCAAAGTACTTTACATATATTACCTCATTTGAGCCTCAAAATAACCTGGTAAAATAGGTGCTATTATTATCCTCAATTTATAGGTGAGCAAACTGAGACTAATGTAGTTAAAAAGAATGGAATAAGCATTTGTATAGAACCTATTATGTGCTAGGCACTGTGCTAAGTGGTTTTACAAATATCATCTCATTTGATCTTACAACAGCCCTGCAGGATAGAACCTATTATCCCATTTTACAATTGAGGAAATTGAAGCCAACAAAAGATTACTTAAGGGACTTGGACAAAGTCATGTAGGAAGTGTGGGAGGTAGAATTTGAATTCTGGTCTCTCCTGACTCCAGGTTCAGTACTCTACCTCTGGCACTCTCTATATGTGTAAGAATCCTGGGACTAGATCATCTCTAAGCTCCCCTTTATTTAGAATCTTCTGCCCACTCCTCCTCTCTTAGTTTTCAAGAGGAAGCAACTGAAGACATGATTCTCCGCATTTTTCAAAAGAGGGAAACTGAGGGCATTCTTTCCTATCTTTGCATCCCCAGTCTAAAGCAGTAACCTAGTGCTTGGCATGTTATAAATCTTGCCAAACTGAATAGAATTGAGCTATTCTAAGGATCCATTCCAAATATAAATCCTGATCCTATGCCCTCTATGTACTTCAGTTTCTTTATCTGAAAATTAAATGAATTGAATTGGATAGTCTCTAAGGCTTTCATCCTTTTCTTTCCTTTCTTCCCACTCATCTTCATCTCTAATTCAAGGAATGTTTGGGCTGAATCCCCTTAAAACCTTTCCCTCTTTGTTATCAGCTTCAAACCCAAATTCTACCATTAGCCAGGGCCACAAGCCCCTTTCTCCCCCTCTCATGTTCACTACATATCTGGGGACTTTGGGTAACAAGCCTGAGGACTTGCTTGGGCCTGATGATTGTTTGGTTTAATAGTTCAGCAGAAATCCAGAGTCCTTTAAAACCTACATAGGTCATAGAAAATAAGGGGTGTTTATAGCGAAGTATTCAGCAAAAGTAACCTGATCTCCCTCCCTTTCTTTTTCTCTTTTCCTCTCTCCTTTTCTCTCTCCCTCTTCCTCTCTCTCCACTTCTCCCTCCCTTCCTCCCTCTCTCTCTCTCTCTCTCTCTCTCTCTCTCTCTCTCTCTCTCTCTCTCTCTCTCTCTCTCTCTCCCCTCTCTCTTTTCCTCCCTCCCCCTTCTCACATTCTCTCCTTTCTATCATTCACCCCTTTCCTCCTTTCAATCTCTACCTTTCTTTCTCTTCTCTTTCTTGTTTCTCTCTTTCCCTGTGTCTGTCTTTCTCTCTCTTTCCATCATTCACCCCTTTCCTCCTTTCTATCTCTATATTTCTCTTCTCTTTCTTATTTCTCTGTCTCTTTTTCTCTCCTTCCCATCATTCACTACTTTACTTCTTTCAATCTCCATCTTTCTTTCTCTTCTTTTTTATTTTTCTCTCTCTCCACCCCTCTCCCCATACATCTTTCCTTCCCTCCCCCATCTCTCTTCCTGATCCATCTCTCTCCCTCTCTTTTTTCTAACCCTTTTTCTCTACCTCTCTCCTTGCATCTTCCTCTCTCTCTTTTCCTCCTCTCCATCTGTCTCTGCCTACCCTGTTCTCCTTCTCTTGGCCCTATTCACCCCCATTTCCCCACAGTCTCAGGAACCTGATGGATGGAACAGGTGTTGTATTCATCATCTTTGCACACAACCAAAATCGACAAGTCTTGGAATAAAGAGGCCACCCCCTTCTCCAATGGCAAACTGGTTCTAAATGAATGAATATTGGTTTTGCTCTGTTTGTTTTTAATTTGCTTCCATCCTTTGATTTTTTTCCCCTGCAAACCTGGATAAGCAATGATAGCAGAGGGACTGCTTCTGAAGCAGCAGAATTGATTAGACAGGCTCAGGGTCTCTATCTTTTTACTTTTGTTTTCTTTGGGTTTCTTCTCGCCCCCCCCTTACTTTCCAACTCCCCCCTGTAATCCTCCTGCCTGTGCAGAATCCAATCAGTCTTCATGTGGAAATAGCCCTGACTGAGGAGACAGAGCAAGTAGGTCTCTCATGCCTGACTCACTCTGCAACTGGACATGACACTTGTCCTCAGTTTCCCTCTTTTGTAAAATGAAGAAAATCATGTTTTCAGTTTCTTCCTCTCAAAAACTGAGAGGGGAGGAGTGGAAGAAGATTCTAAGCCAAAGGGGAGCTTAGAGATGATCTAGTCCCAGGAGTCTTAAAGTATGAACCATGAATTTATTATTGTCTTAGTATTTTTGTCTTCGATATTATAAAATTAATTCCTTTGTCATCTTGCATATTTTTTACACTTTTTACACTATTCTGTGGAGTTCATAGACTTCCCCAGATTGCTGCCAAAGGGGGTCATGGCATTAAAAACAGTTAAGAAACCTAATCCAACCCTACTCTCTCATTTTATTAAAGTTAAAAATGAGGTCTCATTTTATAGAATTCTCAGAGAAAGCATAGGACTCATCCAGGTGAATAATAAACCATTGGACCAAGTGATCACTAAGATCTTCTTCCAATCCTGTCATTCTATGATGCATGAGAAAATAGGAGAAGTTCAGAGCTTGTTAGAGAAAGGCCAGAGGTGAGGAATTAACCTCATAGTCATAGAAGTAACTGAATATGATGATAAGTGGGAGGACAGATGCCCTCTGGAAGAAGAAATGGTTGAGGAAAGGTGAGGAGAAATCCCTTAAGAACCAGGTCAGACCAAAGGAGGCCTTTATAGACTTGGAAAAGGGTGATTGACCTGGCTTGTCACTTGGTATTTGTATTGTGAGATATAGATAGATAGATAGATAGATAGATAGATAGATAGATAGATAGATAGAAATACACACAATATACTCATTCATAGCCATAGGATGGATACAGGGCACATCTGTATACTAATAGTAGCTAGGGTTTATATACACTCTATAAATCCTTTTTCTCAAAGCAACTTAATGAGGGAGCTAAGGCAATTATTATTATCTCTGTTTTAGAGACAACAAAACTGAGGCTCAGAAAACTTAAGTGAGTTGCCTATGTAAGGTCCAATGGATAATCAATGGCAGAGACAGGATTCAATCCCAGATCTTTTAACTCAAAATCAAATTTTTATTCTATGATGGCCTGTAGTTGAATGGATCAGATTTCCTCTCCTTTTTATCTTCATTCATACACTCTATTTACCTGATATTTAAGCAGCAAAATGGGACAGTTTTTCAGATGTTTTATAGTTCTCTCTTTCTCCCTTAAACTTCTAGCAAAGGTGAGAGGGGAGTTCTCTCAATAATATCCCTTCCATGCCTCCTACCTCCCCCATTCCCAGTGGCAGGGGTAGCTATAAGTTTGAGACAACATATGTATGCTTATGTGAATCTTAGGAAGTCCTTGATGGCTGAAGTCCTCATATCTAGAGTCAGGGGCCCATTCTTGTGGGCAAGTAATGCTCAGTGAGATAAAATTTAGCAAGGCTTCTTCCCTTCAGAAAGTGTTGGGTGTCAGGGTGTTGTTTCTTACCCAAAGGAAAGAGGGAACCATTGTTAGGGAATGCCTACAACTAGTCTAAGGGATATTATATCAATGGCTACCCATCCCCAATAAGTTGTTTAATTCTTCTCTTAGATCCCCTTAACCCCACAAAGGGCAGCTGTCTCCATGCACTTCGGGAAATGTATTTCTCCTAGACAAGCATTGAAGAAAATAGACACTAGTGTAAGAATCACTAATCATGGGTCTAAGCCCAAGGTGGGTGGAGAGGAGGGCAGAGGAACAATTCAGGAGAAGACCTTTAGAGACTAAAATTCACATAAGCATATAGAAATTGCCACTGCCACAAACTTATAGCTGCCTCTGCCATAGGACAGGGAAGTTAGGAGGAAAGGAAGGGATGTTGTTGAGATAACTCTCCTCTCACCTTTGGTAGAAGTCTAAAGGAGAGAGAGGATTGGAAAACATTCTTACCAGAGAAGAACTCAAAGGGAAGGGAAATAGAGCCAGCCACACTTCAGGGGACCCTTCAATGGATCAAAAGTGTAGAATAATATAATAAATGCTGAGTTTGGACTTGAGTGTCCCAACTCTGGCAATTACTACCTCTGTGATCCTGGGCAAGTTTTTGTATCTCCATTTCTTTATTTGTAAAATGAGGAGGTTCTAAATGAGTTTTAAGGTCTCTTCCAGCTCTATATCAAAATCACTATAATATGCCAAAAATCTAGATTATGTCATGCAGAAACACCACCCTGGAAATGAATCCCTAGCAAAGACAGGGCCATCTAGAAAACCAGGCCACAGAAGCTTGGCCATCTAGACAGCCGGGCCATGAAAGCTGAGTCATCTTGGTGTTCTAGATCACTCACCATACCATGTCTTGTTGTTCCACATTGCCCATTATCCCACATCTTGGTGTTCTAGATGGCCCACCTTCCATGGCCTGGCTTTCTAGATGGCCCAGTTTTTGTGGCCTGGCTGTGTAGGTGTCTTGGGTGCCGTGGCCTAGCTGTCTAGGTGACCCAGGTTTCATAGTCTGGTGATCTAGATGACTCAGGTTCTGTGGCATGGTGGTCTAGATGGCCCAACTTCTATGGCTTCCTGTCTAGATCACTTTTCCATGTCTTAGTATTCTAGATCACATGATCCCCACCCCCAGTCTTGGTGCTCTAAACCACCTTTTGCCATGCCTTGGTGTTCTAGATAGCCCAATTTCCATGGCCTGACTGTCTAAATAACCCACCTTCTGTGACCTGGCTGTCTAGATGGCCTAGCTCCCGTGGCCTCATGGTCTAAATGGCCTGGCTTCCGTGGCCTGATTTTCTAGATGACCCGGTTTCCATGCCCTGGTTGTCTAGATGACCTAGCTGTCTAGATGGCCCAACTTCCATGGCCTCCTGATCTAGATCATTCTTCTACATCTTAGTATTCTAGATCACACATTTTCCCCAATGTTGGTATTCTAGACCATCTTTTTTGCCATATCTTGGTGTTCTAAATAACTTGCCTTCTGTGATCTGATTGTCTAAATAACCCAGCTTCCATGTCCTGGCAGTCTAGATGATCTGACTTCCATGGCCTGGTAGTGATAGATCAATAAAAGACAAGTCTGGTCCTAAAAAAAAACATCCAAGAGAGACTTATTCAACCTTTGTCCATCAAGATAACCCCACCAGAGGAAAATGGGGCATGAACCTACAGGATAGGATCCTAAATTTAGAGTTGTAAAGGGGTTTTTTTTTGGTTGTTTCCCATTCATTCAGTCATTTCTGATTTCATTACCCTACGGATCAAACTATCTCTTGAAGTATGTTTAAGTTCATGTTCATTATTTCCATGATACTATCTATCTACCTTATCCCTCTTTTTCTTCTGCCTTCAAGCTTTGCCAACATTGGGGTTTTTTCAATGAGTCCTGTTTTCTCATTATGTGGTCAAAGTATCAAAGCCTCAGCTTCAGTATTTGACCTTCCAGTGAATAGTCAGTTGGTTTTTTGGGGTTTTTTTAAATATTGAGTGATTTGATCTCCTGGTTGTCTCAAAAGTCTTTTCCAGAACAATTCAAAAGCATCAATTTTTTAGCACTCGGCTTTCCTTAGAGTTCAGCTATCATATCCATACATTGCTGGAACAACCATAGCTTTGACCACATGGACCTTTGTTGGCAAGATGACATCTCTGATTTTCTAGCATGCTCTCCTAATTTGCCATAGCTTTCCTACCAGGGAGCAATCATCTTTTAATTTTATGAATGCAATCACCATTTGCAGTGATTTTTGAGCCCAATTATATGAAATTTGACACTTTCTATTTCTTCTCTTATTTGCCAGAAACTGATGGGATCAATTGACATAATTTTACTTTGTTGTTTGTTTGTTTTTAAAGTTAAGCTTCAAGCTAACTTTTACATTGGCTCCTCTTTCACCATCATCAATAGGATGAAATTCTTAATTCTCCTTCACTTTCTGCCATCAGAGTGGTATCATCTGTATATCTGAGATTGTTGCTATTTTTCCCAGAAACCTTCTTCAGCTTTTAATTCATCCAGCCTGGCATTTTGTATGATGTACTCTTCCTATAAATTAAATAAATAAGGTGACAATATACAGCCTTGAAGTACTCCTTTCCCAATCTTAAACCAAGCAGTTGTTCCATGTTTGGCTCTGTTGTCTCTTGATCTGCATACAGGCTCCTCAGGAATATAATCTGGTACTCCTTTCTTTCTAAGGAATTGCTGAATTTTGTTCTGATCCACCCAGTCAAAGGTTTTAGTATAGTCAATGAAGCAAAAGTAAATGTTTTTCTGGGACTCCTTTGCTTTCTACATAATCCAATGAATATTGGCAATTTGGTCTCTAGTTCCTCTATTCTTGTAAAAAATTTCCTCTGTTTTTATTTTTTTTCCTGAGGCAATTCAGGTTAAGTGACTTGCCCAGAGTCACCAGCTAGGAAGTGTTAAGTGAATGAGGCCAAATTTGAACTCAAGTCCTCCTGACTTCAGTGCTAGTGCTCTATCCACTGCCACCACCTAGCTGTCCCTCAGTTCCTCTATTTCTTTAAAAAAAAATAGGTTATTCCAGCAATTCTCAGTTCACATATTACTAAAGCCTAGTTTGGAGGAATCTTAAGCATAACCTTGCTGGTCTGTGAAATGGATGCAATGGTTTGATAATTTGACCATTTTTTGGCATTACCTTTCTTTAGGATTGGGATGAAAACTGATCTTTTCCAATCTGGTAGCCACTGTTGAGCTTTCCAAAGTTTCTGGCATTTGGGATACAGCACTTTAACAGCATAATCTTTTAGGTTTTAAAATAACTCAACTGAAATTTATCACCTCCACTAATCTTATTATTATCAATATTTCCTAAGGCTCATTTGACCTCATTCTCTAGGATGTATGGTTTTAGCGCAATAACCACACCATTGCAATTGTCCGTTATTTTTTGTACAGTTCTTTTATATATTCTTGCCATCTCTTTTCTTTCTAGTAAATCCTTACCATTTTTTATTTTGCCCATTTTTGCATGCAACTTTCTTTTGTTATCACTAATTTTCTTGAAGACTCATGTTTTTCTTGTTCTATTCATTGTTTTCATCTGTTTCTTTAACACTCATTTAAGAAAACCTTTCTTTTCTATTCTTTAAAACTCTGCATTCAATTCCCTTTCTCCTTTCACTTTCATTTTTCTTCTTTCCTCAGTTATTTCTAAAACCTCATCACACAACCATTTTGCTTTCTTGCTCTCTTTTTCTTTGGAATGCTTCTTTGTTCCTGCTCCCTGTATAACATTGTGAACTTCTATCCCTCTTCCTTCAGGTATTCTGTCTTCCAGACCTAATTCCTTAAATAATCCTTCAGGTATTCTATTTACCAAATCTAATTCCTTAAATCTATTCATCACCAGCACTTCATATTCATAAAGGATGCTATATAGGTCATACTTATATGGTCTGATGATTTTCCCCTACTTTCTTTAATTTAAGTTTAAATTCTGCAGTAAGAACTTTTGTAATTTAATCTGCTTTCAGGTCTTGTTTTAACTATCTATATAGATTTCCACCTTTGGTTGCAAAGCATAAAATCAATCTGATTTTTATATTGACAATTTGATAATATCCATGTGAAGAGTCGCCTTTGGAATTGTTGAAAAAGACTGTTTACTCTGACCAGTGAGTTATCTTGACAAAACTCTATTAGTCTCCACCCTGATTCATTTTGTACTCCAAGGTCAACTTTCCTGTTATTCCAATTATCTTTTTATTTCCTGCTTTAACATTTCAGTCTCTTATAATGAATGTGATATTTGGGGAGAGGGTAGGTAATATTTCTAGAAGATGTTGTAGGCCTTCATAGAATTAAGCAGCTTTGGGCTTTTCAGTATCAGTGATTGGAGCATAGACTTGTATTACTGTGATGATAAATGGTTTGCCTTGGATTCAAATGGATATCATTCGGTCATTTTTTGAAATTAAACCCTAGTACTGTTTTTCTTAACCTTTTATTGACTATGAGGGCCACTCCATTTCTTCACAGTAGTATATGTAATAATCACCTGAATTAAAGTCACCCATTTCCATCCATTTAAGTTCACTGACACCCAAGATGTTGATGTTTAATCTTTCCACCTCTTATTTGACATAGATCTTACATTCCAGGTTCCTATGCAATATTGATCTTTGCAGCAGGAAACTTTCCTTTCATCACCAGATGCATCTGCAGCTGAGTTTCCTTTCAGCTTTACCCCAGCCATTGTACTCTCTAAACTTACTTGTAGTCATCTTCCCTTCTTCCCCAGTAGTATATTGGATATCTTCTGACCTCAGAAGCTCATCTTTCTATGCCATTTCTTTTATCATTTCAACACTATCCTTGGGGATTTCTTGGCAAGATATTGGAGTAGTTTACCATTTCCTTTTCCAGTGGATCACCTTTTGTCAACATTCTCCACTATGGTCTATCCATCTTGGGTAACCCTGCACAGTCTAATTCATAGCCCTTCCACCATGAAAAGACAGTGCTTCAGGAAGGAAGGAAGAATCTTAAGACTCACCCAATCCAACACCATATTTTACAGTTTAGGAAGCAGAGGCCCAGAGATGTGAAATATCTTGCCCAAAATCACACAGAAATTCCAAATTCTGGGATTCCAAATCAAGTCTTCCCATTCCACCACACTACTTCTCAGGGAAGGTGAAGGGAGACAAGTCCCACCCTGAGAGCTCTACCCAAAGGACCAATGGGGACCTGAACCCCAAAGGATCTCTCTCTACCTGTGGCCTGGGCTGTGGGCCAGGCTAGCTCCAGAGAGGGTATAGCCACATTGAGAGGGGGCCAGGCTTTCTCATCTTAAGTGCCTTATTGATTTAGCTGAGGCTAGCAGCCTGCCGCTGCCTATAAAGTGTATGATTACATTTATGGTTGTGTTCTTATTAAGCACAAGGAGAGGCAGAGATGAATCATGGATTCTGGCCCCCATCCCCTCCAGGCTGGCTTAGTGACTGGGGAAGGAGCTGTAGAGTCCCCACTGGCAGAGTTCTAAATCTCAGAACCTCATAAAGTCACATCCACTCAAGAGCAATCCTGCTTCTTCACAGATGTGAATACAAGATCAGAAGTCTTCCCAGGAGACATAAGGGAGGGAGAGAGGAAGGCCAGAGATCACTTATTGCTTGGTTCTGTGGCCAGGAAAACTTAATCCATTCCTTGCATCTGGTGATGGTGGAGTAATTTGGAATGGGAAAGAAGGGGAAGGGAAAAAGGGTACAAAGATCAGTTCATAAGTCTTACTGATTCTACCACCAAAACATCACTCATATCCATCCTATCCCTTTCTCTCCACTCCTGCCACAATCACCCTAAATCAGACCCCCATCCACTCTCACTTAGGTGGAATAGACTCCTAATTGGTCTTGCTGAATACAGAGTTTCTTCTTTCTAACTCCACACAGATGCTAAGAGGCTATGCTTAAAACATAGATCTGACTCTATAAACACTTCTACTTAGGAAGCTCTGGTGTTTCCATATTGTTGCTGTTGTTCATTCTTTATTTTTAAAGAGAACCAGTGACATCATGGGGTGATATCTTGCTTAACACATGAATTGGATTTAAGTGAATCAGAGTTACATAAAATCATCAGCCTTATTCTCTTTTATAGAGTCATTGAAATCTAGGAGAAGACAAGTCAGGATGCCTGGAAATGGCCCAGAATGCCAATGACTTTGGTACCTTTGGTGACTGACCAAGTACTGAGAACTCCCCACACCTGCTTTAACTGCCTTCATGGCTGTTGGAACAAATTGTTCTCATCCCTCTATTTATCATGAAAAATCTTCACATGTTTGACTTTGAGGGCCATCAATTACCCTTAACCTAATTTAGCCTGTCTGCTAAGATGATTTTACTGGGATGTGGCCATTGCATATGCTACAGCTTCTTGGAATGGATAGGATGTTCAAGAGGACCAGCACCTCTGGTTTGAGGACTTGCTAAAAACTTTTCAGGGGTGCTCAACCACCTTTGGTGTCTGCCTGTCACCCAACTCTCACCTGTGGCTCTCCATTGTCTCTCAGGTCAAATAACACTTCTGTTTAAAGCCCTTAACAATCTGGATCCCACCTAGCTTTCCAAGATTATCACCAATTAGTTCTTCTTACAAATTTTTATATTCTGTCCAAAAAAGTCTATTTACTGTTTCCAATAACCAACATTCTCTCTCCAACCTGCCATGTTTGGAACGTCCTCCCTCCTCACTTCTCTCTTCTAGGATTTCTAGCTTCCTTCAAATATCAACTCAGAAGCCATCTTTTACATGAGACCTTTTTCCATCCTACTAAGCATCTATGCCTTCCCTCCCACCCCACCCCACCCCAAAATCACTTTGTATATGCTTTGTGTATATTTTGTAAAATCATGTTTCCCCTCACCCAATAGAATGTAAGTTCCTTCAGGACAGGGATTGTTTTGCATTTTTCTTTATATCTCCAATATCAATAGATAAAATAGATTAATATAGATTGACAAATGATAGATGATAGATATAGAGATAGATTAATATAGATAGTTATAAATTGGTAAAGTAATATTGATATAGATAGATATAGATACCCACATATATGTATCAAGCATTTAATAAGTGCTCGTTGACTGATTTATTGATTGAAGAATCAATGAGGACTCCCAATTTAGGAATATAGGTGACTGGATGAATGGTGGTACTCTCAACAGAAATAGAGAAGTTAGGAGGATAGAGAAAGTTTAGAGGAAAATTTCTTTACTTTTTGTTTCAAATATGTTGTCTGAGAGGCCTATGGGCCATCTAGGAGATGTCCAGCAGGCAACTGGAAATATGGGACTAGAGATCAGAGAGAAAGAGGGCCAGATATATAGAAGTGAGAGTTGTTTGTGCAGAAAGGACATGTGAGTCTAAGGGGACTAATGAAATACCAAAAAGAAGAATGGAGTGAAAAAAAGAAAAGATGGCCCAGGGCAGAAGCTACATGGAGAGGATAGAGCCTGGATGTTGAGCTTGCAAAGGAAAGCATTTGACAAGAAACACAATTCTGGGGGCAGCTAGGTGGCACAGTGGATAGAACACCAGCCCTGAAGTCAGGAGGACCTGAGTTCAAATCTGGTCTCAGACACTTAACATTGCTTAGCTGTGTGACCCTGGGCAAGTCACTTAACCTCAATAGCCTTAGCAAAAAGAAGAAAAAAAAGAAACACAATTCTGAATTAGAAAGGATGGACTATGTCCTTACCCAAGAGACACGGTTTAGGATTTGAACTTAAAGTTTCTTGAATTTTTCCCATCCTGACCTTACAAGAGAATCTGAAGTCAGATATGAAGGGTGCCCACTGAGACACCCAGAAACACCCACAGAGAGCTTTCTTTCTCTGTCTCCAAGAGAGCTACTGCCTCTCCAAAGATGAAGTTAAGTGTGTGTGTGGGAGGAACTTCTTCCCATTTATCTTGCTTCAAAATTACTCCTACAGTCATTTCTGTCTGGTTGCCAACTGCCTTCATGGCAGCTATAAGCTTACACCATTTGTCATGCCGGTGCTCTCGATGATGGAGCTGGTGCTCCATCATCCACCAAATGGTGAATTTGGAATGAGCATGGGAGCACTCATGTAATGAGCATGTGCATCCTCCTAGGGAAGGAGAGAATGGGAAGGAAGCAGGTATCAGTTGACAGCTCAGAGAGGGAGTTGTCTAATGGATGACTCCGAGAGATATGAGGAAAGGAAGACTGAGGAGAATAGAAGAAAAAGAAGAAATCTCCTTTAAGGCAGATAATTTGTTAGAAAGAACCCTGACCTAGTAGCTAAGAAGCCTGAATTTTAGTCCCAGTTCTACAATTAACCTGGGCAAGTAGGACCTTGGGGCAAGGCTTTCTTACTCAGCAAGATGCCTAGTATATAGTAAGCACTTACTAAGTGGAGTTGATTTGTTGATTTTCCCCTCTGTAGACATCTCTAAAATGAGGGGGCTGCACTGGAGGGTTTCTGAGGTCCCTTAGAGCACCAAGAATTCATTGTTCTACATAATGATACTAAATTATAATTTCATATTTCTTGGTCAAAATTCTGATTTTATTGATATAAGGAACTACTGTAGAAGAACTTTATGTACAAGGCATATATCCATTTGAGCAATTTAAGGATCTTAGAATTTTCTGGGACACTGCAAAGTTAAATGACTGGACCAATGCCACACAGCCAGTATAGTGTGTATTAAGGATAAAAAATTTTCCTGACTCCAAGGCAACTATTTAATTCACTACATCCATCATTACCTTGCACATAATAGACATTAATTAAATGTTCACTGAACCGAATTAAACATGCATTAATTCACCAAGCACATATTAAGCGCTTATTGTACACCATGTGCTATGGATACAAAGACAAAAAAAAAATTTCTGACTTCAAGAACCTTACTGTTTATACCTCTTTAATGGATTTATTGTTCATGCTAATGAGGATCTAGTTTTATATATGTCTTGTATGTTATATGGATCTTTGTGCCCTTATAGGCAATTAGGTGATACAGGGAATAAAGCACCAGCTCTGGAGTCAGGAGGACCTGAGTTCAAGTCTCATAAACTCACTAGCTGTGTGACCTTGAGCAATTCACTTACCCCTGTTGACCTTAGTTTCTTCATCTACATAATAAACTAGAGAAGGAAATGGCAAGCCACCCCTAATATCTTTGCCAAGAAAACTCCAAATGGGATCATGAAGAGTCAGACATGACTCAAATGGCTGAACAACAACAACATCAAGCCCTTTTCTCCCTCTTAATGCTTTCATTTCTCTCCTTCTCAAACACTTCCCCCTCATGAAAACTCCTTGAGAATAGAGATTTTCATTTTTGCCTCTTTAGTCTTATTACTTGCCTGGTACATATTAGGCACTCTATAAATGCTTGTTGATTGCTTGATCGTAATAAACACAGAGAGAATCTTATTTTTTTTTACTGAGATCAGTGGATCTAATCAGAAACCTACTCTTCATGACCAGTTCTTCCTGGGACAGTTTGTATTTGATATGTTTGTTGATCAATTTTGGTTGCTTCAGGCATTTATTTTCAATGTCTGTATTTATCTCACCATGACCTGTCTGCCCTACTTGAAAAAGATTTTTCCTTTTTGGCAAAAAAGAAAAAAGATTCAGATTTAGCTACTTCTAGCTCCTCCTTCAAGTTCCTAATGCTTCAGAGGGTTGTGTCAATGAGACTATATGGGAAGGTCAAGAAGTCAATCCCTTTGGACCCCAGCTGGACAGATTTCCCCCACCAGCAAAACCTGGTTGAGGGAAGGCAAATAAGGAGAGATCAGTTGCAGATCCTTCTGAACTCAGAAAGATGATATAGTTTAAAGCCAGAGGAAACCACATGGATTCTTATCCCTTTATCCCCTTATTCACACATGGGGAAACTGAGGCCAAAGAAAGGGAAATAACATCCAAAATCATGCAACTTGTCAGTTGCATAATTTGGATCTCCCAATCCCCCTCATATAGAGAAAAGGCATGAAGACAAGAGAAGAAAGACAGAAACATCACCATTGGAATAATTTAGCTACTCTACTCTCTTCTCTCACTTAGCCCAAAATGATTCTGGCAATTGAATTTTATTAGTGCCATGTGAGAAGCCAGAAAAGATGGAGGAACACTGAGATAGGGATAAAAATGGTACCCAAACCTTTCCCCATATATCTCATACACACATAATAATTTCCTCTCTTTCCATCATGGTACAATAGAAAGAGGGATGAATTTGGAGTCAAGTCCAAATCCTAGATCTATCACTTCCTATCATTATATGGTTGTATAGCTCACTTATGTCTCTATAATTCAGTTTCCTCATCTGTAAAATGAGAAGATTCATATAAATCAATATTTCCCCAAATTTTTTTGTTCCATGAATTCCTTTCAACAACAAAACAAGATGTATTGTGAACTCCCTGGGTAATACAATGTGTTCCTTATGATTTTTTTTCAATTATTTACTACTAAGGCACCATTAAGTGGTCAAAGGATATAAACAGACAATTTTCAGATGATAACATTAAAGTCATCTATAGTTTTATGAAAAAATGCTCTAAATCACTACTGATTAGAGAAATGCAAATTAAAGCAATTTTGAGGTACCACCTAACACCTCACAGATTGTCTAAGATGACAGGAAAATATAATGATAAATGTTGGAGGGGATGTGGGAAAACTGAGACCATAATGCATTGTTGGTGGAGTTGTGAAATGATCCAACCATTCTGGAGAGCTATCTGGAACTATGCCCAAAGAGCCATAAAACTGTGCATATTCTTTGGCTCAGCAGAGCCATTAATGGGACTGTATCCCAAGGAAATCTTAAAGAAGGGGAAAGGACCTACGTGTGCAAAAATGTTTGTAACAGCTCTTTTTGTGTTAGCAAAAAAAATTGGAAAATGAGTGGATGCCCATCAACTGGTGAATGGATGAACAAGTTGTAGTATATGAAAGTAATGGAATATCATTGTTTTATAGAAAATGATGAACAAGTTGATTATAGAAAGTCTTGGAAAGATTTACACGAACTGATGCTGAATGAAACAAGCAGAACCAGGAATACATTGTACATAATAACAATAAGAATGTGCGATGATCAACTATGAAAGACTTGGTCCTTCTCAATGGTTTACTGATCCAAATCAATCCCAATAGACTTTGGACAGAAAAGGTGATCTGCATCCAAAAAAAAGAACTAAAGAAACAGAATATAAATCAACACATGCTATTTTCACTTCTTTTTTCTGTTTTTTTTTTTTTTATCTCTCCCATGGTTTTTCCCTTTTGCTCTGATTTTTCTCTCCCCATATGATTCATAAAGCAATGTGTGTCAAAAATAAATAAATTTACTACAATATCATTTTTTTTTTTGCTTTTTTGCTGAGGCAATTGGGGTTAAGTGACTTGCCCAGGGTCACACAGCTAGGAAGTGTCTGAGACCAGATTTGAACTCAGGTTCTTCTGACTTCAGGGCTGGTGCTCTAACCACTGCGCCACCTAGCTGCCCCTAAATTTACTACAATAAATGAAAAAATCACTATTAAAGAATTTTTAGAACTGATCTCTTGGGTCATTGTTTTGATCCCTTTAGAATCACTGGACTACAAGGTTTCCAAGGGCCTTTCAAATATGAGATTTTCAGATTTAAAATATACTACACCCATGTAAAACAATCTCTCCAAACCTTCTCATTTTGTATAAATCTTGTAGGTATCTTCTTAGAGAATCTCTTAGCATTCTAGATGGAGACCTTCCTTGGGTTTTTTCAATATGTGGCCCAATTCTAATAGAAAATCAACTTTCTGGATAACAATTACAAGTGAAGGATACCAACAATTTAGAGGTCTAAGAATACTGTAATTTTTGATACCCTCTATCCCATTTTCTATACCATACAACTGATATATTACTACAGAGGTCAAAGGGAAATTTGTTTCATGAGTTGCCACCATTAAAAAAAATTCATCACATTTTATCCAGGAGAAGAGGTTCCTTCCAGTTCTAAAGCTGTAATCTGTGTTGACAGCTTTATGTGATTTCAGGATAACTTTTCCATCACTCAGCATCAATGGGGGCCAGTGACAAAGGAAAATCAGAAACTTCCTCATTTTACATATGAAAAAGTTGAGGCACAGAAAAGTTGATTTGCCCCAGGTTGCACAGCTATTAAGTGTCAAAGGTAAGTTTGGAGCGGCAGTTAGATGGTGCAGTGCATAAAGCACCAGCCCTGAAGTCAGGAGGACCTGAGTTCAAATATGATCTCAGACACTTAACATTCCCTAGCTGTGTGACTTCCTGGGCAAGTCACTTAACCCCAATTAAAAAAAAGGGGGGAGGGGAGTATGGAACCTAGGTTTCCTGATACCAAGCTCGTAATTCCTTCCACAACTCCATGTTTCTCTTCCTCTCCTAAGGGTTAAAGCCAAGATTGGTCATTCCAATCACACAGGGGAGGACTCCATTTTCATTTTCTTTTTATTTACATTACCACATATTTCTTTCTTGTTTCTATTTATCTCAATCTGAATTAATTCATATAAATCTGTCTATATTTTTCAGACTTCCTCAATTCCTCCTTTCTTATGACAGTAATATCCCATTAAATTTATAATTTTTCTAACTATTCCCTAATGAATGGGCACTCACTTCCTCCCACTATTTATTATCCTCCAAAAGTATTGCCATGGATATCCATATGATATCTTTTTTTTCTGACTTGGACCTTGTTGGAAACATATGTCACACCTGTCATTATATGCCTGCTCTAATGCATGTGGTACTTAATAAATGTTCATTAAATTAAATTGGATTGGATTGAATTGAAATGAATCGTGGTACTGCCTCATCACTGGATTCAAGAAAAGTACAGTTAAATATGGGAAAGAATAAAAATAAAAATAAACCTTGCATACAATATTCTGTGCCAGAGGCCCTTAGCTAGCCCTTCCATGACCCATTAGCACTCATTATGAGCTCAACAACACATGATTCTGGGTTGGATGAAGGAGGCAGACAGTCGTGGGTAGATCTGGTCCCTGTCCAGGACAGAGGATTATATTCTGAGACACTCCAATAACAGCCAAGTGCCAAAGAATGATATTCTAACTGATTCATAGAATCACAAATAGGAAGGCTGCTTAGGAGGTCAGTCTAATCCATGAAGACCTCCAGGGAGAGGGAGCCCACTACTTCTTGAAACAGCTCATTTCATTTTCCCATATAGCTCTAATGTTGTTAGGAAGCTTTTCCATGCATTAAATCTTAAACTGCATCTCTACAACTTGCCATACAAAACTTCTTATTCTGCCCTCTGGGACCAAACAAACTAGTCTAATATCTCTTGGTTGTGACAGCTCTCCAAAAAATATAAAGATGGCTACCATGTCCCCTACATGCTCTTTTCTTCAGGCTAACTGTTCTCAATTCATATCGCTTCAGATGGAGAGAATTCAAAAATCTATACCAGTTTCTTTGCCCTCTACTCAACACTCACCAACTTATCAATGTCTTTCCTAAAACATGGCACTCACAACTGAACACAATATTCCAGATGAGGTCTGACCTCTCTAGACCTGGAACTTATGCTTCTCTAAATATAGCCTAAAAAGAAAAAAGACATTTGAGTGGATAATTATAATAATAACTAGTATTTGTAAAGTGCTTTAAGATTGGCAAAGCTCTTTACAAAATATGAATACATTTGATCCTCACAAAAATCCTGAGAGATAGATGCTATAATTATCAACATTTTATAGTTGAGGAAACTGAGGCAGACACAAGTTAAGTACCTGCCCAATTGATAAGTGACTGAGGCCACATTTGAATTCAAGTCTTCTCAGTTCCAGATCCAGTGTTCCCTAAGACTCCTTCCTGGGTCCATTTTGTCCCCAGGAAAAGTTTCTCCTAAAAATATCAGAATTTGGCTAACATATAGTTTTCTGCAGGGAAGATAAAGTAAGTTCAGCTCATGTGCAAACACTCAGGCTAGCAAACACATCATGTATAGAAGAGCCTTTATAACCTGGGCAAAAAAAAATTTTAGAAAGCATCTGAGCCCATTAAATAGTCCAAACAACCCACTTTCTCTCTCCAGTGAGCCTTAGCAGCCCCAAGGAACAATTTAGAAGTTCAGACTTAAGGCTGTGGAAGCACACTAAAACCCCACTGCTCCCTCTTTTATAAATATTAAGAAATCACATTTTCTCAATGTCTTGGTCTACAATACTTGGTCTCACTTGAATGAAAGCTCTAATCAGTTTTCCCTTGAATAGAACCAATGCCAAGGAGACAGTGTCCTAATCTAAAGTCCTTTTCTCCTTTTCATTCTTATCAAAGATTTAACTACTTTCTAAAGGGAGGGGCCCTATCAGTCCAAGAGAGAATTCTCCCTAAAATTGATTAGAGTAATGAGAAGACTCAGAATCTCTTATATTAATTCAATTAAGAGAAGCTTCTCATCAGTTCACCTTTGACCAGGTAAAGAGCAAAATCCTTAGACAGAGTGCTTAAAGAAGAATTAAATGGTTTTAAGGAAATGATTCTCCAGTGTGCTAAAAATTAAGTGACTGTTGTTTTCTTTGATGAATAAAAACTCTTCTCTGAATTTTGTCCTCCTCTTTAAGTCTGATTATGGAATTTTATTGTTTTGTTCTGAACTCTATCAAACTCTATCACATAGAAAATGGCTTGGGCAGAGAGTTTGAAAAGTAGGGTGGATTTTCTTTCTTGCTAAACAAGAGACTTAGAATAATTAAGTTAATAAATTTGTCTCTAGTAGATTTGTGCCCCCTAAAATGCAGTCATGAGGGTTTCTTACCTAGTATCTTCCTGGGATTGAGTACCCATCCTACCCCTAGAGAAAGCACTCAGTATTGCTAGAGAAGGACCCCATTCCTCTAGAGAGCCCCATTTCTCAAGATCTTCTGTATTCCTCCACGTTCATATTACTAGCCTGGCTCTACTCCCACACAAGGAAATCATTGCAAAGGGTTAATAAAGAATCAACCCCCTTCCCCTAGACCACAGTCTAGAGAGCTCACAGCATCAGGGATGAGCACAATGCCCCAAAATTTCTTTCCCGTATCTGAAAATCTTGAAACAGGAATGTTTCAAGACATTTAATAAAGCACCTCACCAATCAAGCACTGCCATTGTCATCTTCTGTAGTTGCTCTCCTCCTGGAAGCCTTGTGGGGTTTGGGAGCCCATTGTTCACTGAAGAAGCCATATGGCTCATAGCAGATTTCCCTCCAGGGAACCAAGTTTCATATGTCCCAGCTCTCTCTGCGTATTTGTGTTTTTCACTTTGAAGATCTAGTCCTAGGGCATACATTTCTCAGGTGAATGAACTTGTGAGCAAACTATAGAATTGTATATAGATTTCCATATAGGGACAAAGACTTAGAGAAAGATCAAGTCAGTTGACTAAGTTAGTTGTTCAAAACAAGATACTGAGCCACTGAACTGAAAAACTGATAAAAATACCCCAAAACAAGAAGTGGGCAAAAATTAACTGCAAGCACTGATTGCACATGCTTAATGAGTTCATTAATATTAAATTCTCCTTCCCAAAAGAGAAGATTTCCACCATTTTTTAACATGGGCTGTATGATGAAAGAAGGGGAACATGTCAAGGAGGAACATGCAGCGGGAGGACCCAAAAGTCTATTAACTTTGTCATTCCCAACCAATTGGGGTGATGAGGGAAGGACCTTGCACTTCAGGATAGGAAATTAAAGGCTTATTCCCAAGTCTATAAGCAAGGATCTGCCCAAGGACTGTCCCTAGGTGGATTGTCCATTTCTTGCAAGAACTAAAAATAAACTAACTTACTTCATATATTCCTAAGTCTTTTCATTTTTGTAGCATATTTCTAACACAATGACCATGAACCAATTTACAATCTCACTATGGGGTCAACAGGGAAACCCAGGACAAGGTCATGAAGGCACACCTCACCAAGAAGTTATAGATGCTAGTTCAAGGTGCTTACTTCTGGAACTTCAGGAGGTACTTATACCTCATCTTCTAGGTGGCAAAGTGTTCAGAGCCCTGAGCCAGAAAATCTCCATCTTTTCAAGTTCAAATCTGGCCTTAGACTCTTACTAGCTGTGCGACCATGATAAATCAGTTAACCCTGTTTACCTCAGTTTCCTCATCTGTCAAATGAGCTGGAGAAGGAAATGGCAAAGCACTTCAATATCTCTGCCAAGAAAACCCCAAATGAGGTCACCAAGAATAGGATACAACTGAACAACAAAAATGTATATGTGTATATGCAAAGAAATTATCATAATTATTTATTAAATGTTCACTTTTTCCAAGAGTCAGACATAACAGAAAATTACTGATCAATAACAACTCCTTGTGTAGGGAGAAATAATCATTTTAGAACAAAGTCTTCAGCAATGAAGAATAACGAGGAAACACAATAATGGGCGAGTGCCTCTGCTATCCAATTTAAAATCCATTGCCCATTTATGTATCACTGTATAAATGTGTCCTATTCCTATCATTATGACTTCTAGGAGGGGGATTTATACAGGAGGTATAAATGAATCACAGCTTCATATAGAGTTAGAGTTGAAAGGGGTCTTAGAGATATCAAAAGTTCTTCATCTAGAGTCTATGAAGTTTTTTTAACATTTAAATAATTATATTTCAATATAATTATTTTTTGTAATCCTATGTATCTTATTTTATATATTTAAAAACATTCTTTGGAAAGGGAATCCATAGTCTTCACCAGATTGCCAAAGGATCTACAAAGCAAAAAAAAAAAAAAAAAATTAGTAAGAATCCTGATCTAGTGCAAGCCCTTCATTTTATAGCAGAGGCAAATAAAGCCCACAAAAATGACATAAATTTCATAAGGTCAAAGAGAAAATTATTAATAGAGCTGAAATTAAAGGAAGAGGCACAAACCAATGGAATGCATCATAGAATTAGGACCAGAGGATACAAGTTCAAATCTCAATTCTGCTATTCATACCCAGAGTGTCTTTTTGGATAGGTCATTTAACCAGTCTGGGTCTGAGTTTCTCATCTGTAAAATAAGGACCACAAATCTAAATCCCGGATCTAAAGCAATGATCCTATAAGTAAAAGCCCAGACATTCTAATTCTTATATCAGTATGCTCTCCACTATACCCATTGGAGAAGTCTGTTTGGTTTCCCAGACTGTCTGCCAAGTGTTCATGCCTGTCAAGCCATGACAAGGTTAAACCAGCCTTCATTGAATTAACCTTGGTGGTGAGTATACTCCAATAGAGACTGTAAGGAGTCACTCACAGTCTGGAACCAATCCTAAACAGCCAGAAAATTAAAGATCTTTCCCAACTTCCCTCCCTTGCTCCCTCCCCACTTCATTACACTGATTACTATTCCCATCATCTTTTCCTCTTTTCCCTTCCTGTAGAAACCCATGCACTTCTGAGGACTAGAACTTGGATATTTTCCCAACATTTTGGACTGTTAATTAAAACTAATAATGCTGATACTTAACGTTGGATTGAAGAGAAGAATGAGAAGGGATGAAAGTGGAAGAAAGAAAAGAGGCAACTAAGCTCCACACAGGAACATGGGCAAAGGTCTCTCTTCTCCAGTTTTTTCTATTCAATTATTGCCTTTTCTAAGCAATTAGAGCCTCCTGTCCTGAAAAAGCTCTTACTGTGGAAAACAACAAGGTTGTTCCAATGGGAACCTTCCAATAAAAGAAATGGATGCATGTCTCTCTCCCCTGAAAGTCCCTAACTCTTCTTTCTCTCTTCCATCTCCACACTCCTCTTCCTCATTTCCACAGCTCCTTCCATACTGCTCCTCCCCAACTCCTATTGCCAACAGTTCCCTTTTATCCTGGGAGAAGGAAGCTGGCAGAGATGTACTCTCCATGCTCTGTCTCCCGGGATAAATTCAACTGCCCCTTTAGTAACAAGAACCAAATATCATGAATTGTCAAAGCCAAAGAGCTTTGTAGTGGCAAAAAGCTCTGTTCTTGGCCAAAGTTGGTCCTTTCCAGCTTGGCAGGTGCTATCAGAGCCAAAAATCTGCTGCCACAGTCTTTAAGAATTCAGGGTGACCTCCATCCAGTTGTTCCACTGATAATGTCTGCCAAGACTTGTCGCTGGCATATCTGGAATGTTTAATCTCCCCACCACTTCAAGACTCAGTCCATACCCCATCTTATGCAAAAGGTCTCCTCCAACTATAGATTGATAGGTAGATAGACAGATGATTGATAGATAGACAGATAATAATTACATAGGTAGGTAGATAATAGACAGGCAGATAGACAGACAGACTGACAGACACAGACAGATTAATAGATAGGTACATGATAGGTCTATAAGTGATAGAAAGATACATGAGAGGTAGATAAATGATAGACAGATGATAGGTATATTGATTGACAGATAGATAATAGGTAAATAGGCAGATAAATTATAAGTAGAGAAATAATAGACAGGCAGATAGACAGACAGATGGATGAATAGATAGATAGACAGATACATAATAGGTAGATATGATAGATACATACATGATAGGTAAGTAGATGAGAGGCAGATAGGCATATTGATTGATTGATAGATAATAGGTAAATAAACAGATGATAGATTATAAGTAGAGAGGTTAATAGACAGGCAGATAGACAGATAGATACATGATAGATAGATGATGGGTAGGTAGATGATAGATGATCGGTATAATGATTGACAGAGAGATAATGTAGATAAGCAGATAGATTATACATAGAGAGATAATAGAGAGAGAGAAATAGGTAGACAGGAAGAAAGATACATGATAGGTAGATGATAGAAAGACAAGTGACAAAAGCATTTATTTAACACTTACTGTCCTATGCATTGTGCTAAGCAGGAGGAATACAAATACAAGTAAAAAGACAATCTGGGCCTTTAAGGAGCTTACCATCTAAAATGCTGTAGAGCCTTCTCCTCTATGGCCATTTTCCAGCCACTTTGTAGATATCCTGTCTATGCCTAACAGTTTCCATGTTGTTCCCCCATTAGAAAGTATGCTCCTTGAGGGCAGGGTCTGCTGTTGCCTTTCTTTGTGGCCTCAGGGCTTAGTACTGTGGCTAGCACACAGCAGGTGCTTGAATGCTTAGAAGGGCAGAGTTGATGGTGGTGTGCTGATTGGCATTTGGGCAGCACTCTTAGAGTTGGCACTTTACCCCCTTCATCCTCCTTGAACCCCACAATCACTCTGTGTGGTAAGTTGCCATTGACCATCTTTCTTTTTCGGAGGACCAATGACATCACAGGGTGATATCTTGATTAGTGTGGAAGGCAGAGATACACAAAGTCATCAGCCTCATCTCTCTTCCAGAGTCATTGAAGTCCAGTGGATTGGCTTTACAGACTTTATTATCTCCACTTAACAGATGAGGAAACTGAGGCTCAGAGAAGGGACTTGATCATAAGGGTTCTGATGAGAATCAAATGAGATTGGATATTAGAAAGAGCTTTGTCAGTCATTCAGTGCTGTATAAATATGTGGGATTATTATTATTGTTGTTGTTGCACTTAATACAGACACTCCTTCCTCATCGAATTTAATAAAACTGATGTCCTAAACTAAATCCCTTAGTTAGAAAAAAATCTGAAAGGACAAATTAATTCTGTGAATGCTGTGTTCTATTGTGTTCTCTTTGGACACAGTATTTATGGTTGATATTTATTTCTTTGAAACTAGTATTTTACCAGAAATATGAGGGGAGAGTCCAGAACCTTTGAAGCTGTTGAACTGGGACAAAGTTCTTGTTCTTTTAGGCAATAATCTATACAGGAGAAGGGAGGAGAAAGGAATAATACTTACTTATGTTTCATGAATTCTGAAAAGCACTTTTTAGAAATATTATTTCATTTAATTCTTACAACAACCCTGTGAGATAGGTACTATTTTTATCCCCATTTTAGAGTTGAGGAAAGTAAGGGAGAGGTTAAGTAACTTGCCTGGGATAACTCCTATTCTAATATTCTATCTACTGGACCACTCAACTGCCTTCAAAAAGGCATATATAAAAAGCTCTGGATTTGGAATACAAAGACCTGGGTTCAAGCACACTTATTACCAGTGTGTCCTAAATCACACTTAACTTCTCTAGATCTTCCTCAGTTTCCTCAGATGTAAAATTAAGGAGTAAGATTGAACAACCAACAAAAGGAAATTTTTAGCTTTACTTCTATGATCCTGAAATTCAGGGATGACTGAAAAAAAATAAATAATTAAGAATAGGCACAGGTGAATTTTATTATGAAGAGTCAGAAGCACCACCTAATTGTGTGGAGCACTGGATTGGAAGTGAGCAGACTTGGGTTTGAGTCCCAGTTCAATGTGTATCCTAGAAGGCTTGAATAAGTCTCTGAAACTCTGGACCTCAGTTTCTCCTTCAAAATGAGGGGTTTGGACTAAATGCCCTCCGAGTTCTCTGAGGTCTTTCCATGTTTGTGTGACAATAACATTATAGATTTAGGCCCTTACATGCCACACAATCCAATATGCTCATTTTCCAGATGAGGAAACAGACCCAGAGAGGTTGAAAATTGCCCATGTTCACACAGACTGGATTTGAAGCCAGATCCTCTGCTTTCAAGTCAATGCTCTTTCCACTGGACCAAGCCACCTCTCTAGCTCTCCACTTTCTAATCCTACACCAACATCAATTAGTCCAACTTCCCCCCACTCCACGTTTTACAGAGAAAAAAACTGGGACCCACAAAGGTAAAATGATTTTTCCATAATGTCATAAAGCTTAGATTCATACACACACACACACACACATACACACACACACACACACACACACACACACACACTGCCTCAAGCTGAGACATCACTAGGATGCTCCCATGTTTCAAAACAGCAACAAAACAACAGGATAGATGGGGGAAGCCGGGGGCAGAAAGGGTTTTAAAATGATGAAGTGCATGTATTTTTGCAGGGCGCCTATTCTCCTTCTGAGACACAGGAACTCTTATGAGCAAATTTTACTTAAAATCCAGTTAGCGCCACTGTGATTTAGTGCCCCGCTTTAATTAGTTCCTCACCATATCTCGTTGCTGGAACTTCCCAGCTGGGATTTCAGGATGCTATGGGAAGGATGCTCCCACTGACCAGGAGCACCTCAGCCTCTGCCTTCTGAAGACTGGCTCTGGGCAGCAGCCAATACCTCACCACCTGCAGGGGACGGGCAAAGCCCACCCACAGTGCCACTGGCTGTCTCTGTGTCCACAAGACAGAGTTTCAGGGAAGAAAATGGCTAATTAGAATTCTAGTTCCCAGCCCAATCCTCATTGCCTTCTGGTGGAGGGTCAGCAGCCAAGCTCTACCATTTTTCAATCTCAACCAACTTCTAGGAAAGGTTCCTGACAATGTTCAATAGGGAGAGATATTCATCCTTGCCACCTGTACCCTTCAGATCCCAAACTCAGGGCACCTGATTCTGAGTGTTCAGAACTATCCAGCTAGACAATCTACAAAGAATTAAACTCTTGAGAGGAGGAGCAGCTAGATGGCTCAGTGTATAGAGCACCAGTTCTGAAGTCAGGAAGACCTGAGTTCAAATCCATCCTCAGATACTTAACACTTCCTAGCTGTGTGACCCTGGGTAAGTCACTTAACCCCACTTGCCTAGCAAGACTTGGGAGGACCAGGATGAAGAGAGATATCAAATGCCAGAACTAGAAGGACCTCAGAAGCCATCTAATCCTTCACCTTACAGCTGAGGAATTTCCACCGAGACTCAGAGAGGGGAAGCAATTCATCTTAAGTTGCTAAAGATTATTAGCAAAGAACCATGTGCATGTGATTCCAGTTCTCAAGTTCAATGTCAGGTTCAGAAGCTTTGTCTGTGCTCTAACACTTGTCCTTAGAAGTTTCAGTATATAGGTCAAAATCCATTCAAACACCTTGGTCTTCCAACACTCAAACCTCTGACCTCAGCTTTGTTCTATCCCAGACACTCACAGGGATGGGCAGAACTCAGATCTCACTGCCCTCCATACCAGGGCTACTGCCAAGATTCTGAATCTGCAGTTAACTTCTCTATCCATAATCTCCTTCTATATGACCCTCATACAGAATGTACATTCTGTATCCTCACTACCTGGCTCAAATCTTCATCAATCCCTGTTTTCCCAGATCTGTTCAGAAGGGACATCACAGCATGGTCTTCAACCTGGACTAAGACAATCATATATAATTATATAGATCTATAATCTATATCAATTAATTTGTATATATGTGTTAATTTGTATTTTACTTGGTATACTCATTTATGTATACTATGATATGTAATCAAGTAGTTAAACAATTAATGTATATAGATCTCAATTTATACATAAATTTATATGATATATAATCTACTAATTAAGCAATTAATATATAGAGATCATTTATATATAAATTTCTAAGATGTAGTCAGTTATTTAAGCAATCTATGTAATTTCATAATCTATTTCTATTTATATAGATAAATGTATATATAAATTTCTAAAATGTAATCAGCTATTTAAGCAATCTATATAGTTTCATAATCTATATCAATTAATTTATATAGATAAATTTATGTGCTATGTAATCAAGTAAGTAATTACATAGATCCATGATCTATATCAATTAATTTATAATCTATATCAATTAATTTATAAATATATGTGATATATAATCAATTAGTAAGGCAAGTAATCAGTACATTGCCCTTGACCCTTGAAAGCCTTGTTTCTTTTTTTTTTTTTTTTTTTTCCTGTTCACACCCTTTCAGTGTTCAATCCTGGATAACACTCACCAGTTACTTTCTCTGCTCCTGTTCCCATTCTACTGAACATAGTTGAAGGAAGTCCCACAATCAAGGCCCATTAAACATCATGCTACCTGTCCCACATGGACATTCACAATTTCATGTAATCTTTTAATTTCTTCTTCATCAATTCTGTTTCTCACTCTCCTTAGCAGTTATTCCAGACCTTTTCTTCTCTCTCCAAGACCCCCAAAGGAACTTCACAATGGGAGAAGAGGACTGACACGGTGAAAGGATACTACAGGTTAAGAAGATCTCTGGTGAAGAGGTAGGTTCTGGGGTGAAAAGGTGGCTGAGGCATGAAGGCAAAGTCCTTAGAGGAAATGAAGTCTGTTCATGGATCCAAAATGGAGGCCCTGAAAGTAATTCGTCAGTGGGTGAAGGGGGCAAGAGGGATACTTCAGATGCTGAGGAAAATTAGAAAGAAGGTGAGACTTGAGGGCAATATCTTTTAGAGTCAGAAATAGACAGGAGGGGAAGGAAATATAATTTACCTGAGTCCATTCCCAAAATGGAAGCTCTATTCAACCCGAGAGCATATGTTACTTTTCCCCCCCCTTTATCTTTGTATTCTCAGCACCAAACAATAATTTGCACCTAGTAGGCACTTAATAAATATTTACTGAATTAAACTCAATCACAAATTAATTTTAATTAAATCATTAAAATTTAATTAAATTACAAATTGGCTTCCATAATGAAGGCTGCAAAAATAAATGCTTCTGACAAAAGGATTAACCTTATAGCAATTTTCTCCCAATTTCTGATCTTCCAATACTAAAAACTTTGGGGCAGCTAGGTGGTGCAGTGGATAAAGCACCAGCCCTGAAGTCAGAAGGACCTTAGTTCAAATCTGATCTCAGACACTTAACATTCCCTAGCTGTGTGACCCTGGGCAAGTCACTTAACCCCAATTGCCTCAGCAAAAAGCAAAAAAAAAAAAAAAATACTAAGAACTTTCGAAAGCAGTTAGGTGGTACGGTAGTTAGAGTGCTAGACTCAGAAAATCCTGAGTTCAAATCCTGCCTCAGAAGCTTGCTAATTGTATAGCACTGGTCAAGCTACTTCATCTCTTGACCAAAAAGAATAGGATAATAATAGTGCCTACTTCACAGGATTGCTCTGAATTTTAAGTGAAATAACCTATGTAAAACACTTTGGAAACCTTAGAGCTCTATGTTATTACTGTTATCATCTTGAACCTTTCATCCTCTAGATTCCAATAGCCTTTCTCCAGACAAGAGAGCAAAGATGATTGGGGAATTGACTGAGGAAGAGGAGGAAGAGGGAGAAAGGGCAGGAACTCCTGAGAACAGGGAGAGAAAGGGGAACTCAGAGCTCCTACCAGCCTTGACCTTTTTTCTGAAGAAGGAATTATCGACAGCCACAATTGAGGCAAATACATTTTTAATTGAATCCTTTCCTTCATTCTTTGCTCAAGGGGCAGAGAATCCTTTACAGAAGAAGTTTGAAAGGAAAGAACACACACACATACACACACACACACACACACACACACACACACACACACACTTTCTCCTCTGACTGAGAAGAGAGATAAATAAAGATGACTCCCCTGTCTAGTGCTCCACAGTGCTAGGAGGTAGGTGCTATTATTATCCTCATTTTATAAATTATTTTATAAATTAAATTTGGCAATATAAAAATATTTTTATAAATATTGTGGCCAAAAGGTGAAGTGGTGGGCCTAGTGTCATGCAATTGGCAGGATTTGAACTCAGAACTTCCTGACTTCAAATCCAGCATTTTAATCATCACCCACAAAGGGTTAGGCAGTAATTTGCCTTTGAGAAATCTTAATACGAGTCAAATGGGTGCAACAGTAATTTAAACAGTCATGCCATTGTTGGCTGTGTTAAGAGCCATAATTTACAGGAATATGGTGGAGAGATTGACTGCTTTCCCAGCTCTTGATTCTGGCTTTCTCACCCTGAAGATGCTTCCAACCCTGCATTCCCCTCCTCTAGCTGGTGAGTTCCTCTCCAGAACCACCATTTAAGGAAGTGCCCAGGCCATCCACACTTACTTCCCTCCTGGCTCAATCCCTGACTATTGACCTTTCCACCTTGCCCCCAAGAGTACACCCTTCCCCTTTCTTCTTAACCCACTCCCCCCTTCCTACTCCCTTTTCCTGTAGAGTTTTCTTCCTTTAGAATTAAGTTCCTTGAAAGTAGACACTGCCTTTGTTTTCCCTTGCATTTTTATTCCTGGGATACAAAGTGACTGATACATTTATTGTTGCCCAATTGTTTCAGTCATGAAGCTCTATAACCCAATTTGAGGTTTTCTTGGCAAACATGCTGAAGTGGCTTGCCCTTTCCTTTTCCAGCTCATTAGACAGATGAGGAAACTGAGGTAAACATGGTTGAGTGACTTGCCCAGAGTCACACAGCTAGTAAGTTCTGAGGCTAGATTTGAACTCAGGGAGATGAGTCTTCTTGACTCTGTCCAATAATCCACTGTGTCACCTAGTTGTTCTCTCTCTCTCTCTCTCTTTCTCTCTCTCTGTGTGTCTCTCTCTCTGTCTGTCTCTCTCTGTCTCTCTGTCTCTCTCTCTCTTTTTCTTTCTCTCCTCATTTATCTTCTTTCTATACTCTACCCTGCTAAAGCTAGACCTAAAATGTTCAGTTCTGGGTATCTCAGTTTAAGGAGGATATTGATAATTTGGAAAGTACCCAGAAGCGGACAATGCACATGTCTTCACATAAAGCATCAAGTTTATTACATAGCAGTATGGCACATCATCAGACTCTGTTGTTACTGATGGCAAGGTGGGGCTCCAGGATACTGCTCTTCTCTCCCGCTGGTTAGAAATGCTGTTCCTACTGTGCTCGTGCCTTCTATGAGATGAACTTCCAGGCACTTCCTAAGAGACAGCTACACAGTGAGCCATGCAACTGGGGCCTTGTGCAAAATCTCAAAAGATGATTTTAACCTTTTATTTTTCTTAATTTTATTTATTCATTTTATAAATTGATATACATAGTACAGTCTCCTTTTTTTCTTTTGCTGAGGCAGTTGGGGTTAAGTGACTTGCCCAGGGTCACACAGCTAAGAAGTGTTAAATGGTCAGATTTGAACTCAGGTTCTTCTGACTTCAGGGCTGGTGCTCTATCCACTGCACTACTTACCTGTCCCCATTGATCTCTAAACTTTTAATCATCTGCCATCTTCAACAGACCTCCCACCTCCTTGATACTCTTCCTGGATTCACTCTTCAAAGCTTTATCTCCTCCTAACCTTTCTTATTTTCCCTATCTCAGTGGCAATGAGCCCCTGACTCTGAGGGTCTTCCCAAACCAAGCTGTCTGTCCTCTTGTTCACATCTGTCTCAACCCTTCTCCTCAATATTCTATCCAGATCTACCCAACCATTCTAATATGCCCTTCTTAACTTACAAGTTCCCAATTATATTACACAACTTCTGATGCTCTCCATCTTCTGACACTCTCTGAGACCTGACCTCCCCCAGTGACACTTCATGTCTGTTTGGCAAGACCTCGCCTTTATATGAACCAAAGATCCCATCTTCTACCATCAGCACCAATAGATTGCTCCCAGGATCATTGTTATTCTCTCACTAATCTTCAATGCTTTCTCTGCTCAAGCCTTCCCATCCTTAAAAAAAAATCTCACTTGATCCTGTCTTTCCCAGTATCCATTATTATTCTGTATTTTTCTCTCCTTCTTAGCTAAACTCCTTGGGAAAAAAAGCCATCT
This sequence comes from Myrmecobius fasciatus, assembly GCA_023553655.1. Taxonomy (NCBI): domain Eukaryota; kingdom Metazoa; phylum Chordata; class Mammalia; order Dasyuromorphia; family Myrmecobiidae; genus Myrmecobius; species Myrmecobius fasciatus. The sequence continues at coordinate 227,621 of JAJPUD010000871.1, forward strand.
AAATTCAATGTCTCCACTTGCTTTCCTCATTCTCTTCTAAACCCTCTGCAGTTTGACTTCTGACCTCATCATTCAACTGAAACTGCTTTCTCCAAAGTTACCAATGATCACTTAACTGCCAAATCAAATGGCCTTTTCTCAATCTTCATCCTTCTTGACCTCTCTGCAGCATTTGACCCTGTTGGCTATATTCTCCGTCTGAATACTCTCTTCACTGGATTTTCAAGACACTGCTCTTTCTTGGTTCTCTTCACACCTATCTAACCACTCCTTATTCTACTTTGCAGAGTCTTCACCCATATCCCATGCATTAACTGTAAGTGTCTCTCCCTGCTGCCCAAAACTTCATCCCGGGATTTTGTCTTTTTTTTTTCTCTATACTTTCAGATTTGGTCAATTTTATCTGCTATCATATTCAATTGTCATCTCTATACATATGGCTCCTAGATCTCTATATCCAGTTCTATTCTCCCTTTTGAGCTCCAATTCCATATCACCAGCTGTCTATTGGACAGTCCAATCCAGATGTTCCAGAGGCACCTCAAACTCAATATATCTAAAATAAAATATACTACATTTCACTAAAACAAAGACTCTTTTGTCCCCAGAGGCGAGAACTAGGAATGGTGAATGAAAAAGATTTAATATCAGGAAGAAAAAAAATAACTCTTTCCAAAAGTAAAATGAAATGTTCCAAGAAGCAGTAGTTCCTTCTCCTTGGAGGACCTGAAGCAGAAGCTGGATGAATCGCTTGTCAGGCTTGTTCTAATGGTGATTCCTTTCATGTATGGATTAAACTATAGAGACATAAAATTTCCTTCCCAACCCTCAAATTCTCTAATTCCTACCACCAACTTCTTCTCCCTCCTGGGGTGTCTTGCCCTCTCCTTGTCTCAATCCCTTTCTCCCTTTCTTCTGTCACTTTCTTTCCTATATTGCTGCTCCCTGTCTCTCACTGTTTATTCCTAGCTCCTGCTTCTATCCCTCACCTTCTGTCTCTCCTTCTCTCTCCTTTGCTCTCTTCTTTCATTGAGCAAAGTCTATCCTGTTCCCTGATTTATTATAGCAGGATAGTTTATCCTCTCTCTAGTTAGGAAGCTCCAACTCTAATCCCTCATTATAAAAAGATCGGATAGGGAAAAAAAATTTCCTCCCAGAGCTGATGATACTTCAAGAAGTCTAGGACATTACCCTGGAGAGAAAGGGTCTGATAATCTACATCAGTTTTATGACTGCATGGTATACTGCAGGGCTTCTAAAACCATTTCTACTTCCTCCCAGAGTTGATGATACTTCAGGAAGGACTTCCCAATTTTAGGAAGTCAGGGATATTACCCTAGAGAGAAAGGGTCTGCTCAATCTACATCAGTATTATGATTGCATGGTATAGGGCAGGGCTTCTAAAACCAATTCCACTTCTTTCCAGGGCTAATGATACTTCAGGAAAGACTTCCCAATTTTAGGAAGTTTGGGACATTACTCTGGAGAGAAAGGGTCTGCTCAGTCTACATCAGTTTTATGATTGCCTAGTATACTGCAGAGCTTCTAAAACCATTTCCACTTCCTCCCAGGGCTGATGATACTTGAGGAAGGACTTCTCAATTTTAGGAAGTCTGGGGCATTATCCTGGAAAGAAAGGGTCTGATCAATCTATATCAGTTTTATGATTATATGACTGTATGTGCAGGGCTTCTAAAACCTTTTCTATTTGTGACTCTTTTTTGCCTGAGAAATTTTTGTACAACCCCGGATATATAGATACATAAAATAGATATACAAATCAAACATTTGCCAACAATAAATCATCATTTCCCAACCCCCACATTCAAAATTGTGGGATCTTAACCCACAATTTTCGAAGGTGGGATATAGTGGAAATAGTACTTGTTCTAGATCAAAGAATCAAGGTTTAAATCATGTCTGTGTCACTCCATAGCTGTGTGACTTTGTTCAGTTCTTGCTTCTCTTTGATCCTTATTTCCCTTCTCCGTAAAAATGAAGGGCTTGGATTAAAAAATCTCCAAGATTTTTCCAAGTTTTAAGTGCTATGATCACAATCTGAGCCATCAGCAATCCTTTCATTTCAGCTCAGAATTTAGTGTTATGGCCCCAAGGAAGCAGTTTGGCATGTTAGAAAGAGCCCAGAACTGGAAAGTTGGAGAGATGGGGTCTAGAACTGGTTCTTTTATTAATTTGCAGGTAAATGATTTCCCATTTCTGGACCTTAGCTTTGTTCTATATAAAATGATAAGGTTGGATCAGATGAGCTCCAAATTCCCTTCTTTCTTTAACATTATAGGATGTTCTGACCAGGAACAGATAAAAATAATGAGGCAAAATTTTCTAGGGTCTTTCATTCTGTGGGGTGCCAATCAACAATGTCTGACAGCTGTAGGTCTCGGTGACCCAGGGAGATCTGGAGCCATTTAGAATGGAACTGGGGAAAAGGAACAAAAAACGTTCAACCATTAAGATCAGAGGCATCTGGAAGCAATTCTCACAGTAAACTGTGGGAAGAGAGGAGTCAGAGATTGAGTGGAGCAAGGAGGGAACACACTCAGCATAGTGCCAGTGAGTTTGTGATCTCATCGATGGGACTATTTCATCCAACAATATAAATTGCACCCCATCCACACAATCCTGAACTCAGTATTCATCACCAAGTCCACAGCCTCATGACAAATCCATTTTCTTTTTATTTCATTCATTTCTCTGAAGATGTCTTTTATACCATTTCTACTGTATCACTCTTGGTTGCTATCTGTTCTGTATGATTTCTAGTTGCCCTTTGTGGGATCTTCGACAAATGTTTGTCATATCAAATGGTGTTGAATAGAGGAGGTTGGAAAATAGACCAGGTAAATTCATGAAGGATTCTTAGAAAAGGTTGGGTCTTTTTTCTTTTCTTTTTTTTTCCCTCCAAAACTCCAAAAGGACTACAATCTCATTAGTGTGGATGATCCCTTCAATGATGCATATTGCAGCCCAATCCTGAGCTACCTATACATTGTGAGACTATTGTCCATGTTTTCTTCTGAATCCATCTGACATCCAAGGACAGGATGGCCTACCCAGAATTCTCTCAGTATTGTAAATACCAGTGAAACAGGGAGGTTGCTCATCAATTATTCTTCACTTTCACTCCCTAATTATTCCTGGTTGGGTTTTTTTTCTTCTTCAAGGACATCACTTTGAATCCATTCCTTTGTTTTTGAAATGTTGCTGCCTATTCACTCCCACTAAACTCTTCTTTGGCTAATTCTTGGGAGACCATAATGAATGTTCCATAACCCACAGTCATACCTTAGTAGGAAAAAAGAAGGAAGGAAGGAAGGAAGGAAGGAAGGAAGGAAGGAAGGAAGGAAGGAAGGAAGGAAGGAAGGAAGGAAGGAAGGAAGGAAGGAAGGATGGAAGGAAGGAAGGAAGGAAGGAAGGAAGGAAGGAAGGAAGGAAGGGAGAGATGGAGGAAGGAAGGAAGAGAGAGAGGGAGAGAGGAAGGAAGAGAGGGAGGGAAGGAAGGAAGGAAGGGAGGAAGAGAGAGAGGGAGGGAGGATTAGGATACTTACTATATGCCATACACTATGTTAAATACTTTATGCATATCTCATTTGATCCACAAAACAACCCTGGAAATTCAGTGTTATTATCCTCATTGAGGAAATTGAGGAAGACAGAGGTTAAGTGATTTGCCCAGTTTCACACTCCTAAAGAGTATATAAGGGCCAGATTTGAGCTCAGGTCTTCCTGTTTCCAGGTCCAGCAGCCTCTCAGCTGCCTCTAACAATGGAGTTTAAAATCTCTCCCATTGTTTCAGAGTGAAGTTTGGAGTCCATGTAATTTCTCAAGCATAATCCAACTGATCTCCTATTCACTCTCACTATCAATCTGAAATATCTATCAGAGATTTGGGTACTAAGGGTTCATTTCTGAGGTTTGTCCTTCCAACTGCATATCATAATGTGGACAACAGACAGTACAACATGGTGAGTAGAGTTCTGGCCTTGAACACTGGAAGATCAGGTCTGAATATGACTTCTGACCTTTACTAGCTTCGAGCAATTCATTGAAAGTCTCTGTGAGCCTCAATTTTCCCATTAAAATGGAGATAATGATATGACTAGTATCTATCTCAAGATGCTCTTATGAGACTAACAGTAGATAAAGTATGTAAAGTGTTTAGCTAAATCTAAGGCACTAATATATGTCAATTATTATTATTATTCATCTACTTGGTTTTTCCTTTGGGGACAATTAGTGCAAATTCTTTTGAGTGACTATGGATTTTATTTAGGAGCCTCTGCAATGCTCTAAGTCTTAATGCAATGTCAAATAGCAGCATTCAGAGGACCTCATCATCTAAAAGAAATCCTTCAATTGGACTCTGCCCCAGGCAAACTCTGGGAAAATGGAAGACACCTTTGGCAAGCACACATTACCTGGTGATGTAGTTTTTTATGGAAATTGTGTCAAATACCAAGGCAGATGATTATCAATTGTATGATCCTGGGCAAGTCATTTAACCTCCTGGATCTCAGTTCCTTCATAAAATGGAAGGAAGGGGATGGATTGAATGATCTACAAGGTCCGTTCCACCTGTGGTCCTATTTTATGCCTAGTTTGATATTAAAAACTAGAAGGTCATTGCACAGAAATTATTTCTGATTCAGTATCTTTCAAGGAGTCTTGACACATGCATAGGAAAAACCTTTAGGCAGTGTTTTGCTCTACTGAATCAAATGCTTTTTTATAATCAACAGATGAAATAAGCACAGTGGGACCTTGTATTCTCTGTGCCTCTCAGTCAGTTATGTGACTGTAAAGATGTGGTTTGTCATAGAGTCTTATTTTGAAAGCCTCTCAGTGCTTTTCCCATATTATCTTCTTCTTTTTAAGACTGTGTTTTAAAGGAAAAGGAAGGTGTTATATGGAGGTAGGAGGACATTCTGGACACATCAAAAAAAAGTTAATAAAACATTGAAAGGGGAGAGGAGAGGAAGAGAAGGCAATCCTTTTTACCCAGTGAGAGAAAGAGAGAAAGAGACAGAGACAGAGACAGAGATAGAGACAGACAGAGACAGAGACAGAGAGGAGAGACAAAGAGAGACACACAGAGAGAGATTCAGAGACAGAGACAGAAACAGACAGAGATAAAGACAGAGAGAGGAGAGACAGAGAGACAAAGACAAAGAGACAGAGATAGAGACAGAGACGGAGAAACACACAGAGAGAAGAGAGACAGAGACAGAAACTTCCAAAACCCAGGTATATTGAGACTTTGATGGAGAAAGGATTATGCAAGTCACTTAACCTATCTATGCCTCGATTTCTTTTTCCATTAAATGAAAGTATTGGGCTTGATGAACTCTATGATTACTGCCAACTTTCAATCTATAATCATCTGTATCTGTGTCTTATGCCAACTTTATATTATCCTCATTGTCTAGCTTTAAGTTACATTTAATTTTTGTGCAAGGCATTTGACAATATGAATATGAAAAATTATCTAGTCCCTACCTTCAAATAGCTCACCATCTAAAAGGAAGGTTAACATATATAGCTACATGATTAAATATGATACAAGATAGAATATGATTCGTTATTTTTGTTCAGTCATTTTCAATCTTGTATGATCCTTCATAAGCTCATTTGGGGTATTCTTGGCAAAGATACTGGAGTGGTTTGCTATTTCCTTCTTCAGCTTATTTGACAGATGAGGAAATTGAGGTAAACAGGATTAAGTGACTTGTCCAGGATCACACAAAAAGTAAGTGTGAAGCCAGACTTTAAATCAAAGAGAAGAGTCTTTCTGATCTAGACCCAGTACTCCATTCACTGCATCATCTAGCTGCCATATAATGTGATAGATGCCTTCCTTCTCCCTTCCCACCAAAAACCTAAGTAACATGCTATAAGAGCAGCATCTCAGAAGCTAAAGAAGAGAGAAATATTAAGAAGAGGGTGGTCAACAGAAGAAAGGTCTGGTAATATGAGTCTTGATGCAAGCTGGTGAGATTATGCCCAGAGAAGAAGAGGTGACATATGGGGAAGGAACTGATGAATATCCATGAGTGCATCCATGACAAAGAAATTCTGCTGACCCCTACAATTAACCTTATCTAATCTCTTATTGACTAATGCATTCAAAGGTGCCTAGGGTTTATTAGCCCCAGATTATAGCATGTCTCCTCTTTTTTCTACTTCAGTATAAAACCACAAAGCCCCTAACATCCACAAGTCATTTTGTGACTAGGGTATTGTCAATGGGGCCATATTCTGGGAGCAATTACCAGGATAGCTTCATTTGTCTCAGTCAGAAACAAAAAAAAGGAATCAACTGGTAGCAGGGAAGCAGATGTACACATGTCTTCTTGTATTCTTATTGTACGGGTTAGTATACACATGTGGATTATTTGTTATTCAATAAGCTTTTTCGTTAGATAAATTGAGTGAGAAGCATTGTCTGTTCCTTAAATACTCAAACTCAAGTAACATAAAAATTAAGATGAAACTATTGGATTTTCATTTAAGAAGTTTTGGAAAGAAAAGTTTCAGGAGAGAAGTGACAGAAGTGAGATTGCAAAGGTATGACAACCTTTTTTAGAATTTTAGCAGTGAAGGAATAAGAGTTATATAGGGGAATGACAAGTGGATAATGGGGTCAGGAGAACCTTTGCTTAGGGTAGAGAAGAACTGATGGTGTACGAAGAGAAGAACCAGAAGAAATGGAGAAGTAGAAGATAAAATAGGGGGAAAAAATCAGTGGGGTGAGTTCCTAAGGTTGAGATACAATGGGATAAAGGATGGAAGTGAGAAGGTTAATCTTGTCTATGAATAAAAATCACCTCATTTTTCTGAGATAAAAGGGGGGAATAAGAAGATAAGTACCTGACGTTTTAAGCTACAGATAAAAAGAGATGAGGAAACGCAGGACTTCTCAACAAAACAGAAGACAAACTACTACTAAGAGAGGAAGATTAAGAACATAGTTAGGAGTTTGAGTAGAGAAGAGAATGCTTGGGCCAGCCATTCTGGTGAGTGTGATGAAAGAAATCAGAGACTAATAGGACTTCTGCACAACAATAGGGGCCCAACTGAGATTAGATAGAATGAATTTTTAATGTTCGTAACACAATTTTATAACTTCCTCTGATAAATCTTCACTCCTGGAAGTGACTCACCTCCCTTCCCTCTCCAAAGGCTGGATCCCTAACACAAGAGAAAAAAGGCAAAGGACCTCAGCTAATATTTCTTATATGATGGAAAGGATCTATCAAAAAGATGAGGAATGGCCTTATTGCACTTAGATAATTTATTCATTCAACTGCATATCTGGGCAAAAAACAGAATGGTTTAGTGAATACAGTGCTGGATATGGAGTCTGGAAGACCTGAGTTCAAATTCTATTTCTAACCCTTCCTTGATGTTTGATCATGGGTAACCAAAGACCTCTGTGAACCTCAGTTTTCTCATTTGTAAAATAGGAATAATATAATCCTCACAGGTTATTAGCAGACTAAATAGTAGAATAGGAAGTAGACCCTACAAGGATGCATAAAAAGTCCTTATGACTCTTCCTCCTCCCAATCTGGTAAGACCTGATGTCTGATTGTGGAGTCCAACTTAAGAAAGAGATGGAAGATTTTGTGATTTTTTTAGATGACACAGTGGTTAGATGGCTAAGTCTGGAGTCAATTATTAGCTAAATGATCTTATACAAATAGCTAATTTCTGTCTGCCTCACTTTCCTCAACAGTAAATATAATCATAGTACTTACCTCCCAGGAGTGTTTTGAAGATCAAATGAGATATTTCTAAGGTACTTAGCACAATGTCTAGCCTATAGTGAATGCTTGAAATATATTTATTCCCTCCCTCTCTTGTGTTTCTCTCTCCAAGAAAACACCAGTATCAAGGGCCCTGACTAGGGCCACCAATTCTTGGAGTTTTCCTTCTGAAAGGTCAGAAAGAAGCACAATCCTCCCCTCCCACCCTGAACTCAAGTAGCAGCTGCTGATTTCACCACTAAAATATGAAGCTCTGGGGACCCCTACTCATTAGCTAATGAACTGCCCTCTTCGCTGTTGGTTCTATGTTCCATTCCTCCTCTGGGACTCCCATAGCATGACTGAAATTCTCCTTGTTTCTTCTTCACTGCTGTGATGGTTGTAAATACTGGATTGCCCTCCCTCCTTCCCTCCCCCCCAATCATGGCAAGGTGGGGAAAGTCTGGAGACAAGAAAGAAAGGGAGGAAGAGCTAGAAGCATAACTAGGGATTCCAAGCCACACCACAGGATCCTCAGTTCATGAAGAAAAGTGATCAGGAAACATTATCCCAAGAGGAGAAAACAAAGATACCTTTCCAGGGAGAAGGAAGAAGAAAGTGATATGCTTCCTATTAATCTAATTATTTTTGTTCTTTAGTTGCTAAACTACTATTTTTATACTGCCAAAGGACTAAGAGCCCTAAAAATTCAATACCCTGATTCAAAGCTTCAGCTACCTAGCTTAGTTATTGCTCTGAAAGCCAGACCTGCAATTTCATGTTTCTTAGAACTCTCAATGAGACAACTCACTCTACCAATGTAAATGCAAACCTGCTCTATAAGTTAGCATCTTACAGTTAAGATTCAAAACCTGTTTCACTCTGACATCCCTTGGCTTTCGGGAAAATTTCCCCATATTCTTTATTCAATGTGAAAGGAAATAAATTCTAGAGTTAACCATATATATACACCTAAGTGACATGGGTTAGTTTCAATAGGATAGCATATTTATCAAATATTCCCTATGCTTATTAATAGGTTTCTTATACTTCCTCTCAGTGGATATTAAATAAAACCCAGATTGGGAGTCCTATCATAGAGCAGAGGTTCTTAACCTGGGTCTGTAAATTTGTGTATGTACATGTGTGTACATATATGTATATTGTATATGTATGTGTCCATATGTGTGTATGTATACAGATACATATATAAGTACATATATATATATATAACTCTATTTCAATATAATTGTATTCCTTTGAATCCTGTGCATTTTATTTTATACATTTAGAAACCTTCCTCTGAGAAAGGATTCATAGACTTCACCAAAATACCAAAGGAGTAAGAATCCCTGTCTCAAGAGTGATCAGTGGTACCAAGTATCTTTCAGAGGGGAAGCTGACCTTCCCAACTCAGAAACTAGCTCTCTATCCACTGTGCCACCTGTGTCACTGGTTTTGGGAAAAGAGGGGAAAGGAAAAGAAAGGCAAAATAAAGAAAAAGGGAGATGGAGCAGAGGGATGGAGAGAAGAAAAGAGAACAATAATTAACACCATTTTAATGCTTTCCATACATTATCTCCTTTGAAGTTCATAACAGCTCTGTGAAACCAGGTAGACACCTTGGGCATTATTATGCTTGTTTCAGAAATAAGGAAACTGAACCACAGAAATATTAAGTGATTTATTTATCATCACATAGCTATTTAATATAAGAAGCAGAATTCTCTCTCAGGTCTTACCTGACTTTAGGGTCAGCATGCTATGCATTGTACCATGCTGCCCCTTCAAGAAAAAGAAAAGGAAAAGATAAAGGGAGAGAGGAAAAGAGACAGGAGGTGAACAGAACAAGAGAGGAAAAAAAGAAAGGAAAAGAGAAAAAATGTAAGAGCAAGAAAGAGACAGGAGGAGGACCGAACCAGAGATAAAAGATAGAAAAAGGAGAAAAAAGATAGGGAGGGGAAAAAAGGAGAAGAGAAAAAGAAGAGGAGAAAATGAAAAAGAAAGAGAACAAGGAGAGAAAAAGAGTAAAAAAAAAGACAAAAGGAAGAGAGGGAAAGAGAGTGGAGGAGGACAGAACAAAAGAGAGAAAAGATGGGAAAAGAAGGGGAAAAGAGAGGGAGGGAAAGAGATAAGAGGGTTTTTGTGGGTCAAGGGTCCCTTAGGAAATCCAATGAAACTTATGGACTAATGGTGTTAAGTATATAAAATAAAATGCATGGCACCAATTCTATTGAAATCCAGTTATTCAAACATTTAAAAAACAAGGTCAAGGTTACCAGTATATGAGAACAGCACACCCAGTACAAAGGATAGGACAGTGGATTTTCAATCAGAATAAATTCTCATTTTAAGCATTTAATTGTTTGACCCTGGACATGTCACTTCCTTTCCTCTGTGGTCCAGTTTCTTCTGTAAAACCTGGGGTTGGACTTGTTGGTTTCCAAGGTCTCTTCCAGATCTAAATCTATAATTCTATGATTTTTTTTTCCTTTTTTTATCCCTTGCCCCTCCTTCTTCCTCATTGACCCCAAGGTGTCAAGAAAATACAAAGCAGCAGCCTTGGTGGGGATCCTTAGGACAGGTGTCAGCCAGGACCAGCTAACAGGTAGCTAGGAAAAGTATTGGTTCTTCTTAGAGAATCCTTCCATTTCTGAACTTCTTTCCCTGATTTCAAGGCATAATTCAAGCAGAGTATAATTATTACCTAAGGCAGAGCATAAGCAGCCTGTGACATGGGCCCAAGAGGGCCTGTAATTTAGCTGCATCTAGAGGATAATTAAAACTAGCTCCTACAAATCCTATAAATAGGAGATCCTGAAATAGGGCCCAGTGGTAAGACCATGAGAGCCAAGAGGTCTGGCAGAGGTTGTAGCCCAGAACTCAGAAGTGGGGGGAGGAGGGTAAGAGACAAAACAGGTAGAGAAGCAGGCAAGGCAGACCCATGGACTTGGTAGATGATATAGTTGGTAGAGAAGCAAGAAAATCTGAGTTCGAAACCTGACTTCAGGAATTTATGAGCTGTGTGATCTTGGGCAAATCACTTTTCCTCTGTTTCCTCAACTATAAAATGGGGATCATAATGGCACCTACCTACCAAGGTTGTTGTGAAGACTAAAAGAGATATTTTTAAAACACTTAGCACAGTGCCAGTTTCATAGTACATGTTTATTAAATGCTTGTTTCCTCCTTGCTTCCTCTGAAGCCCAGACTATGGGAATTTATCTTATTTTTTAAAATTTGTTTTCCACTTACTAAGTATTTTATTTTTTCCAATTACAGGTAAAGATAGTTTTCAACATTCACTTTTATAAAGTTTTGAGTTCCAAATTTTTTTCTTTTTCCTTCTCTCCACTAGATGGCAAGCAATATGATAGAGGTTACATATGTACAATCAAATTACATATAGTTATACATTAGTCATGTTGTTAAAGATGAATCAGAATGAAAGGATGAAATATGGAGACTTACCTTTCCATCATAGAAACTGTAGCTCCCAGGATAAACTTTCCTTTCTATACAGTTCTTTTAGACTACCGAAGAGTGATTTCATGATTGCCTTTTCCTTTATAAATAAGCCATGAGGATACTGGGATATGAGGGTCAGAATAATGATTAGAACGGACAGCTCAAAGTATGGAAGAACCTGGATTCAAATCCTATCTGAAATAACTTTCTTCTGTGTGACATTCCACCCCAAATCCCCAACAAATTACTTAATCTCTCTGAGCCTCAGTTTTCTGAGGATAACAACAGCATTTAACCCACATGGTTGTGATAAAGATGAAATGACATCATGTGTGAACAGTTCTTTGCAGGCCATAAAGCATTATATAAATGTAAACTATTCACCTTTTTTTAAAAAAACTAAACCTATAATTTTATTGGTTCAGGGAATTCCCAATAAGAAAAATCACCCCTGCTGGTGCAGATTTGTACATCTTGAGAGGTTAAAATGCCCTATTCATGGTCAAATATGTAACATTTCCAAGGAGGGACTTGCACCAAAGACATCACAATTACAAGACCTTCTCTCTATCCATCGCATGACACTGTATGTCAAAGACCTCATTGTCTTAAGGAGGAAGGGGACTACATTAATACAGCTATGACTGGGCATAGATACAAGAATAAGGCAACAAGGACTAAAGGAAAAGCATTAAACTTTGCCTCTGGGGTCTATGACCTATGCTTGTCACAAGATTGAGGAAAGATAATGTAGGGTCTTTGAAAGACAGAGGAAGAGATAGGAGGGAAAGTGGGAAAAGGAAAGAGAGAGGGAGAGGAAGAGGAAGGAAAGAATGACAAACTAGATGAAAAAGAGAAGGGGAAATGAAAGAGACAGAGGGAGAGAGACAGACAGACAGACAGACAGACAGACAGAGTCAGAGAGAGAGAGAGAGAGAGAGGAAAAGAGAGAGAGAGGGAAGGAGGGAGACATTGTCTAAGAGGAATCTACTTTCAATCTTCTTCCAGTCCTGATATTATATACAATTTCCCCTTCAGAGGAGACACTGTCTTTCTGGTTCTGTTTGGATGTATAGAATGGTGAAGAGAAAGGCTGTTTACAAATGAAAAATCTACAATTCTGAATTTAAATTCAAAATGTCAACTCCATAAGTAAGGAATAGGAGAGATTCAGCTTATCATAAGAAAAACATATGAAAATATATTAAAAACTTATATGAAATGTATAAATATATAAAATACAGAGAATATATTTTTAAAAGAAAAGTGTATATTAAAAATAAAACTAGATGTTAGGTTGTTAGCTGACCATAGAGTCCATATGAGTCAATGGTGAGAAACAGCTGCTAAAAAACATCAATGAAATCTTTGGTATCATTAACAAAGGAAGAATAATGAATCAGCAGGTACTTATGAAACAACTGCTAGGAGCTGAGAACTATCCTAGGTACTATACGAACTACAAAAACGAAAATGAAGATTTTATGCTCTTGAGCATTCATTCATTCTACCATGAACTTACAGTTTATCATTCAATAAGTACACAGAATTATATACTAAATATATGCAAAATATAAGGTAATGGTGGAGAGGGAAAGGATTAGCATCTGAGGGATCAGGAAAGGATTTGGTGCTTGAGTGGAGCAGAAATTCAAGCTTTCTTAGGGCAGCTAGATGGCACAGTGGATAGAGCATCAGCCCTGAAGTCAGGAGGACCTGAGTTCAAATACATCCTCAGACACTTAACACCTTGTGACCCTGGGCAAGTCACTTAACCCCAATTGCCACAGCAAAAAAAATTTTTTTAAAGATTCTAGGAGCTGGGGAGGGAGAGTATTCTAAGTATGAGGGTCAGTTTGTACAATCTAGGAAGACTGGTAATAGAATATCTTCAAGGAGAAGCAGCAGTAAGGTCATTTGGGCAGTACTGACCAGTTAAGGAGATATGGATAAGGCTAGAAAGGTAGATAAAAGCAAATGTGCAAAGGACTTTACGTGACTAACAGGAGAGTTTGTATTGGATCCTAGAGATAATATAAAGCCATTGAAGCTTAATGAGCAGGGGGTGGGGGTGATGTGGTAGGACTTCTACTATAGGAAAATCACTTTGGCAGCTATATGGATGACAGATTGGAGTGGGGAGAGACTTCAGGCAGGGAGTCCAATTAGAAACTATCACAGTAGTCCAGGAAAATAGTGATGAGGAACAGAACAGGGATGGTAACCATTTGGATGGAAAGAAAAGGAGGTAGATTTGAGAGTGTTGTAGACTAAGCCTAAATGTGACCTAATCCCAGAGGTTCAAGATTTTCCTTATTTAAAATGCAGTAAAATGCCTATGAATTATAAATATCTAATTTAAATTAACTTAATATTTAAAGTTAATATTCAAACCACAGGATTAAAAGATTGGTTGCATGTAGTGGATTTCCTACCATCTAGGGGAGGGGTGGGGACTAAGGGGGAAAATTTGTAACGGAAAGCTATGTAAGGGTCAATGTTGAAGAATTACCCATACATATGTTTTGCAAATAAAAAGCTTTAATAAAAATAAATAAATAAAAAATAAAAGAATGGTTGCTTTTTGGAAGCCAGGTACCAGAAGAAGCAGTCTGAAGGTAGTTCAAGTCTTGGAAAACACTTCTGACTCCTTTTCTGCCCCTTCCTCCCTCCCTCCCACCACCCTAGATTAATCCTTTGATAATTTAGACCACCCAGTGGTTAAGGCTTGTTTTGAGGTAACAGAGGATAGAATTAGGAACAGTAGATGAGAATTATCAGGAAGCAGGGTGGAATAAATATAAGGAAAATTTCCTTACAGAGCTGTCCATCAATGGAAAAGGCTACTTACCTCATCAAGTGAGCTCCCTGCCACTGTCTGTGTCTAAGCAGGATGGACAAATCACTGGCCAGGAATAACCTGGAGTGGTATCTTTGCACCTGTAGGAGGCTAGACTACCAGGTCTCTAAGATCCCTTCATCACTAAGTTTCTATGATTTGGGGGGGGGGGGAGGGAATTAAAAAGTGGTTTATTTTCAGGGCCAGAGCTTCAGAGGAGGCAGTAAGCACTCTGCACTGATTGAGTGGCCCTAAGCTCCAGGCTTTCTTTTTTCTACAGCTCCTTTCATAACCTCCTGATTTTCCCCTTTCCAATCTCATTTATTCCTAGGCTCACTAGCATTGCCAATAGCTTTGGAAGGGTCAGGAGTTCGGGGGTGCACACAAAGGCTAAGAGTATAGCCTTGGCTGACAGAGTCTGTCCCCCCCAGCTAAATGACAATGAATAACCCCCTATGACCTTTAATCAAAGGCTCCAGAAGAGTAAGCACGATGAATGGAGACTGTTTCTTTAGCTCCAATTATGCCAGTAACTTCCCCTGTCAAGAGGCAGATGGAATTGGAGAGTGGCTACTGAGATATAATGACCCCAAGAAAGATTAAATGGCAAGGTCTCAGATGGGTGCCAGTGAGGGGTGATGGGGGCTGGAAAGGAAAGAAGGTCACTCTCACTCCTCACATCCCTCTGCAGCTAGGACATCTATAGAATATCTCTGAAAATGCAGCAGGTGAAGGGTTCCCTCCAGACCCTTTCCCTCTCAATCCCTTCCCTTCCTCTGAAATTAGAAAGGCAGGGAATATAGAGTAGTTATGACCAAAAAACAAAAATTTATGGAGAGGAGGGAAGAAAGATTATAAATGCTAACACATTTGAACCTGGGAAATCCTATGAAATCAGTGCTACTGTGAGCATTTATTATATAAATGAGGAAATTGAGGCTGAGAAAGGTTGCCCCATCTTTACAATGAGAGTTGTATTGAATGGTTTGGAAACTTTCTTCCCAGCCCCACAGCCATGAT
This sequence comes from Myrmecobius fasciatus, assembly GCA_023553655.1. Classification (NCBI taxonomy): domain Eukaryota; kingdom Metazoa; phylum Chordata; class Mammalia; order Dasyuromorphia; family Myrmecobiidae; genus Myrmecobius; species Myrmecobius fasciatus. Next base: position 242,711 of record JAJPUD010000871.1, read on the forward strand.
CTAATGGGCCTCTAATAGAGCCCACTTAGATGAGGGAATTCCCAGACTAAATGTTTATAGAACTGGAAAGAATCTAGAGATTATCTAGGACAGGGGATTTTAACATTTCTTATATCATAGACCCCTTTGGCAGTTCTGCAAAGTCTTCTCAGAGTCATGTTGGTTGCCTACCTTCCTAATTGATAGAAGTGTGCCATCTCAGTGATTACTGAAAATAAAGATGGCAGGTCTTTTTCCATTCAGGATCACAGATCCCTTGAAATTTTTCAATGACCCTGTTGGTTGAGAACTCCATATCTAATTCATTCCCCTCATTATACAGATGAGTACCATAAAGGCCAGAGAGATAGCCTCAAAGGTCCTGTTGTGATTTCCCCAGGGAATATAGAGAGAACTGTGAGCATGCTGGTTGGTGGAGTGGGCTTGGGGCCAAAGGATTCCCCAAGAAGGGATGAGGTTCCAGAGAAGGACAATCATTCTTCCTGGACAAGATTGACCACCACTGTTCCAAGTTATGGTTCTGGGATTTAGAGGTAGAAAGAAATTTAGAGATTATCTAGTCTAATTTCCACCACCAACCCTCCTTTTTGTTTGGTTTGGTTTTGTTTACAGTGGAAGGAATTGAGATTCAGAAAAATTAAATGCATTATGGAGGTAATTCACACTGCCAATTAGAAGGAGGCAATGTTGGGAATACTCCATCTACTGCCCCACTCTCTGGGATCTCAAACTGTAGATTTGTCCTTTGGTAGGGGAGAGCAGCAGAAGTATGAGACTTTGAGGGACACTGACCTAAAGCATAGCCTCAAGGAAATGGGTAAAGAAGTGGGGATCAGTATATCTAGCTCTAATTAGAAGTAGGTGTGTCTTGATATCCTGGAGGGAGAACCTGGGAAGAAGAAGCTGATTGCTCCTCTCTCCCAGGTTCTGGCCAGGGCTGGATGGACCTTAAATTATATTTAGTAGCAACCTGAAGACTACAGAGGGACCTCCCCCCCCTCCCAACCAGAGCAATGTCAGCTGTGTTTCTCTCAACTACCAAAAGGACCCAGCATTTCTTTCCCACATCCAGTTTCCTTGAACCAAGCCCACTTTTCCCCTAGAGCTAGCTTCTTCAATGGAAAAAAGGATCTGATTTAAAATTGGAGTGCAGGAGGTCTAATATACACTCTGATAGGAATCACATCAGAGTGTATTAGACTTCTAGTACTGGGACTTTAAGGAAAGAAAGAAAGGGGTGGAGTGTTTATAGAGGGGATCAAATTGGACATAAAGGAGAAACAAAAACATCACCTCTGCCTTCACTTATGAGGCTCATAGACCTAGAGCTGAAGGCCATCCTCTTCAGAGTCCATTATCTCATTTTACAGATGAAGAAAAGTGTCTTGTTCAAGGCAGAACCAAGTTTCTAATCCAGGTCCTCTTTTTCCCCTGCACCTCATATATGAGGGCTTTTTAAGCAGTCATCTGATTCCAGATTCAATCCCCAAAGTCCTTTTAAGAAAACTTCTCCCAAAATTGGAATACTAATGCATTGTTAGTGGAATTATGACCGACCCAACCATTCTGGAGAGCAATTTTGAACTATGCCCAAAGAGCTATAAAACTGGGCATACCCTTTAATCTAACAATTCCAGTACTGGGTTTATGTACCTAAGAGATCATAAAAGAGAAAAAAGGGTCTATATGTGCAAAAATGTTTTTAGCAACTCTTTTTGTGGCAAAGAATTGGAAAATGAGTGGATGCTCATCAGTTGGGGAATGGCAAAAATAAGTTATGGTAGATAAATGTCATGGAATATAATTATTCTATAAAAAATGATGAATAGGATGATTTCAGAGAGGACTGGAGAGGCTTACATGAACTGATGCAAAATGAAGTGAGCAGAACCAGAACATTGTACAGAGTAAGTAGCAGCAACATTGTACAATAATCAACTATAGTAGACTTAGCTCTTTTCAGTGATACTGTCACCCAAGACAACTCCAAGGCACCCAGGATGGAAAATGCCAGACACATCCTGGAGGAATGATGGAGTCTGAATGCAGATCAAAGCATTCTATTTTCACTTTTTTAATGTTGTTTTAGTCTTTTCTTTCTTATGGTTTTTCCCATTTTGTCCTGATTATTCTTTCACAATATGACTAAAATGGAATTTTAACATGATTGTATATGTGTGATCTACATCAGATTGCTTGATGTCTTAGGGAAGGGAAGGGGGAAGAGAAAGGAGGGAGAGAGAAAAATTTGGAGCTCAAAATCTTACAAAGATGAATGTTGAAAACTATATTTACATGTAATTGGAAAAAGTAAAATGCTACTAAGTGTTAAGGAAGAAAGGAAAGAAGAAAGGAAGAAAAGAAGGGAGGAAAGAAGGAAGGAAGGAGAGAAGGAAGAAAGGAAGGAAAGAAAAAAGGAAGGAACAAAAGAAAAGAAAAGAAACAAAGGAAGGAAGGAAGGAAGGAAGGAAGGAAGGAAGGAAGGAAGGAAGGAAGGA
>JAJPUD010000871.1:245608-346116 GCA_023553655.1 Myrmecobius fasciatus
AGGAAAGGAAGGAAGGAAGGAAGGAAGGAAGGAAGGAAGAAAGGAAGAAAGAAAGAAAGAAAGAAAGAAAGAAAGAAAGAAAGAAAGAAAGAAAGAAAGAAAGAAAGAAAGAAAGAAAGAAAGAAAGAAAGAAAGAAAGAAAGAAAGAAAGAAAGAAAGAAAGAAAAAGAAAGAAAGAGAAGGAAAGAAGGTAAGAAAGAAAGGAATAAGGAAGGAAGGAGAGTTTACCCTCTCATACACAGAGGAACACATCTAATATTTTCAGATACCTTTTTATTCTCTCCATATCTCCAGGAAAGAAAAAGATGGGAAAGGGAAGAATGGAGCCTAAATATTTTCATTCTTACTATTTCTTCTCTTGGTCTCTGAGCTGATAGAAAGACAATATGGGATCATGCTTAGACTTTGCCTTTGAGTCAAAGGCACTTCTGCACCTGATACTTATAGCCTATATGACCTTTTGCAAGTCATTTTATAACTGAGTCTCAGTTTATCCATTTGTAATCAATCAATATGTGCCAGGCACTGTGTTAAGTTCTGGGAATGCAAAAAAAATAGTTCCCTTAACTCAAGGAGTTCATAGTCCCATGTGAACAAACAAGTAAATGGAAACAAGCTAAACAGGCTAGATATAAAAAATATATATTTAGTAGAAAACATTAGAATTAAAGAGGTAGGGAAGGTTTCTTGTAAAAGATAGGGTGTTTGTTGGGACTTAAAAGAGGCCAGAGGCAGCTGGGCAGCACCAAAGTGTACAAAATGCTATATCTGGAGTTAGAAAGACTCATATTCCTGGGTTCAAATCCAACCTCAGACACTCACTAGCTGTATGGTCCTGGAGAAACCACTTAGCACTGTTTGCCTCAGTTTGCTCATCTGTTAAATGAGCTGGAAAAGGAAATAGCAATCCACTTCAGTATCTGCAAAGAAAATCCCAAATAGGGTCATGAAGAGTCAGACACAACTGGAAAATAACAACAAAAGAAGCCAGGGAAGCCAGTAGATAGACGTGAGGGAGGAAAATGCTCCAGTAGACTAGATGCCCCCGAGATCCTTTCCACCATTAAACCTATGATCTTACAGACTTGGACAAGTCACTTGACTTCAGTTTCCTCATTTGTAAAATGGGGATTTGAACTTTGGACTCCCAATACTCATTGATTAATTAAAAAGGACTGAGATCAATGCTGAAGGAACACTAGAAAGGAGGGGCACAGTATCAAGCCCAGCTTCCTTCTGGGTTTTCTCTGACTGAGAAAGCATTCCTCCAAGAGCTGACAGATTTGCTGGTGAGGCTGGGAGCACAGTATGAACAGCCTATTAATCTAATCCTAAAACAAATTTACAAAATCATCAATGGATTTGCAGGAAGCTGATGAAAGAGGCTTCAGGGGAAACTGACAGTCATTTTGGAGATTTGCATCTGGCTGAGGAAGGTGGGATGGAAAGAAATGATGGCATTACTTAGGAACAGCTTCAACTCTAGCTAGCTTTTGGGGATGGGACCATCACTCTCAGCCTAACCTCCACCCCCACCTCCCAGAGCTTTTTCTCTGACGCCAAAGATGCTAAAAGGACAGAAGAGATTTAATACCTGCTAGCTGACATTTATATAGTCCTTTAAGGTTTGCAAAGTGCTTTGCCTAATATATATTATCTTGAGTCGGATCTAGAAGAGAAATGCAGGTCTTCCTGACTGAGAGCCCAGTACTGTGTCAGCAAAACCCCATCTTCCACTTATCCTAAAGCATATATTCACTACCACTCCAAGTTCACCACAATATCAGGTTTCCAGGCTAATCCTCTGGTTTAGGGCAGCTCTACATCTGTGTCCTGGGGCCTTCCCTTTTAACTCCAGCCACTAAAGAGATCAATCATCCCATATTTCCTCTTCAAAGCTTTCCCACTACCCTCCTGCCTGTCCAGTTGTGTCCCCATGCTAAGAAGCCAATCCAATGGAGATGAAGCCATTGGACAACAACTGGGAGACAGCAGTACTAAAGCTCTGGGATTTTGTAGGAGTCTGCCATATTGAGTTTGGTGTTCAATGCCTAGAGACAGAGTGGTATTGTGGATAGAGAACTACCCCTAGAGTGTACAAGTTTGAATCCTTCCTCAGACATTCCCAATCTTGTGACCCTGGGCAAACCATTTAATATCTCTGTGCCTCGGTTTCTATATCTGTAAAATTAGAGGGAAGGGAGAACTAGAAGGCTCCTACAGCTTTTCCAACTTTAAGTCTTTTTTCCAATGAGCCATAGAGTGTCAGAACTGGAAGGGATGATCTAATCTAATTCCCAAAGAAGGGCAGTTATTTGTCCAACCTCATCTAGCAAGTTTCTGGCACAGCCACGCCTCTTGAGTCCCAATCTGGGACCCTTTCCACTCCTCCAGCTACCTGAGCACATCTACAACTCATTCCCTGGAGGATAGGATTCAGGATGGATCCGCCTTGGCCAGCATCCTTCACCATAGCAACCAGCATCAGAGCCAAACTGCAGTGTATTAAAAGGAGTGGCCAAGAATCGACCTGGGTCTTGGCCAGAGGGGAGGTAACCAGAGAAGCTACAGTGTACAGAGGAGAGAACCCTGCTGGGAGAATTTCAGGAGAACTGGTGAAGGTCACATTCTCTGCATTATGACACTTCTGTCTCTAGGCTGACTGCCCCCCTACCCCCACCTCATAAAAAATTAGAAGGTTCCCCTATTCTCCAGAGTCCCCACCCACCCAACTCTGACATTCTGTGAAATCTCCCACTGAGTCAGGAGTTTATGTGCACAAACCTTGAATCTCCCCAAGGAGTGAATCTTGTTAACCTGTTTAGAAATCACTGATCAATAATAAAGGGGGGAAAGGGGGAAGAGTCCAAACCAGCCTAGCTTGCCTGGCCAACTTCTCAGCACCAGCCTGAACTGTTTCCTAATTAGCATCTTAATGTGACGAGCATATGCAATGAAGCATCAAAGAGAATTTAAATTCATTAACAGCCATTGAAAGTCTTTCTTCAACACCAAGGTGGAATTATCACTTAAACGCTTTTAAGGTCCCTACCAGCTGTGCACCAGCACCAGGCAGTGAAGGATGCTGTGCTGGATAGGGCTATGCTAACTGGCTAGGGGCTGGGACACTCCCAGAAGCCCATATTAACAGTCCTTCTTTCCTTCTTTCCACTGGGAAAAAGCTTCCTGTTTATGGAGCTCAGTTGGAGTCTCTGAGAGAAACAGGCAATAAAAATGAGATGCAGTCCCTACCCTCTGGGAGCTTACAATCTAGGAAGCTCAGAGCTAACCAACAAGTTCAAGACCTGGTGCTAACACATCTGAAAAGGACTAAATGATTCCTTTTTTTTTTTTTTAACTGAAGTTTGAGGTGTTTTGTGTCAATTTCAGAGCCCCTTTTCCTCCAATCCCAACTTTATCCCAGAAAGTTCATGGCTAGGAAAACATGATCCAATCTACCTTTAAGATGTTTCCATTCTGACAGGGAAGACCTCATAGACCTCTTAGTTTTACTGGAGAAAGTTGTTCCTTAACTGAGTGGATGCCCATCAACTGGAGAATGGCTGAACAAATTATGGTATATGATTGTTATGGAATATTATTGCTCTGTAAGAAACGACCAGCAGGACGATTTCAGAGAGGCCTGGAGAGACTTGCATGAACTGATGCTGAGTGAACTGAGCAGAACCAGGAGATCATTATACATGGCAACAACAAGACTATATGATGATCAATTCTTATGGACATGGCTCTCTTTAACAATAAGATGACTGATACCAGTTCCAATGATCTTGTGATGAAGAGAGCCATCTATACCCAGAGAGGGGACTGTGGGAATCGAGGGTGGATCACAACATAACATTCTCACTCTTTTTTGTTGTTGTTCGTTTGCATTTTGTTTTCTTACTCATTTACTTTCTTTTTTTAATTTGTTTTTTTGTGTGTGTGCAGCAAGAGAATTGTATAAATATGTTTATACATATTGGATTTAACATATATTTTAACATGTTTAACATATATTAGATAGCTTGCCATCTAGGACAGGGGGTGGGGGGAAGAAGGAGAAAATCTGAAACACAAGGCTATGCAAGGGTCAATGTTGTCAAATTATCCATGCATATGTTTTGAAAATAAAAATCTTTATTAAAAAAAGGAAAGTTATTCCTTGTTCTCTGTGAATCTTCCAGTCTGTTGAGAAAGACACAGCCCTTTCCCTTATAGAGTAAGTTAAATGTCTTAATAGAGAGAGCTCTGCTTGGAGTCAGAAAGAACAGAACTCAGTTCCTAACTCAGATACAAGTCATTTAACTGTTCTCAACCTCAGTTTCTTCATCTGTATAATGGGACTGATAATAGCATCTATCAGAGTTGTTGTGAAGCTCAAATGAGATAGCATAAAAAGCTATATCAAGAAGTACTAACTGGATATGTGGAAAATCAAGAGTTAGATCTTGAGATCTATGGGGAGAATGTAGCATTAACAGGATCTCCCCTCTCAGAGTCAGGTGCCTCCCTTCTTTTCCCCATCCCCTCTACCCTGTTGAATCTGGTAGATCCCCATTCTGTAGTTTACATACCGAATAAGGAGAGTTAAGAGAAAAAGCTGCTTTTGAAGTCAGGTTCCTAGGAATAAAAAAAAAAGTAACATTTTGGTGGACCAGGAAATCTGGCCTTAACGAGTGCTTCGACAGTTCAGGTCCATGGTAAATATAGACTTTATCAGCAGTCTCACAAAATTGTCTTGACCACCCAGTGGGGGTTGGATGGTAGGAGTAGAGTAGTGCATAATGAGTGTAATGAGATGTTTAAGATGTTTTGTGCATTCTATATTTGACCTGTGTTATTGGGAGTCTTTCCCTTCTTATTCAGTTACTGTGGTAGAGGAAATAAATAGCTTTCCTTTATTTCATACCCACATTACATATGGAGTACCTTTTCTAGAAGGAACCCTCTTATTTATTTACATTTTGCTGAAGATCCTAGACATGAGCCATATCCCAGGTTTGTTTTAAAGATTTCCCTGGAGTTACTCTAGGATAGCAGCAGTCAGAGACAGAAACTGGACACACACACCCTTTAGGGTCAGGGTCCCCAAGATCAAACTCAATCCATGTGAACCCAGAGCCTCTTGGGGGTATACTTGTATATGCTCTCATAATAAGAAGAGCACTGGTTTGGGAAGATGTCTGAGTTCCAACCTTGTGTGATTCTGGACATTCTAAGGTCTGGGGAAGTAAAGATACAAAATGATAGGGCCCATTCCAATACAGTACAGGTCGCCAGAGCTCCTTACCCTACATGCAACTAAGAGATGATTTTCTTTTCCCTGAGAAGTGGCCAAAAGCTGGAAATGAGAGAGATCTGAGAATTAAGAATATTTGAAAGACAGTGGAGATGAAAGATATCTCCTATCCTGGAATCCCTTGGGATATAAGAAATGGACAACCATCTAGTAAACAAAGAAGATTAGGAAACAGATTACTTCTAATGACAGAGATTTTGGTTCTAGCTTTTTCCTTGCTCACCCCCCTCATTCACACACACCCTTCAGAAAAACTGTCCAGGATATAAACTAGGTTCTCCCACTCCATAGCTTCAACTAAAGGATTGGGGATAATAATCACTGAAAGTAGAACAGTGAAAAGAAAACTATTTATTTATTTTGTGAGGCAACTGGAGTTGGGTGACTTGCCCAGGATTACTCAGCTACTAAGTATTAGGTCTCTTAGACCAAATTTGAACTCAGATCCTCCTGACTTCAGGATTGGTGCTCTATATGCTGTACAATTTAGCTGCTCCCAAAGAAAACTAAGTTTGGAGTCAAAGAAATCCGGGTCAAAACCAAATTCTACTAATTACCTGTGCAATCTTGGACAAGTCATTCACTTCTATGAGCATCAGTTTCCTCATGTGTAAAAGGAAGATGTATATGACCCATATGGCCCCTTCCAGTTCTAAATCTATGATCCTATATCTTTATTATTCTTATCACTCTCTCACTCATGTTTCCAGGCCTGTCTACTTAAACCAGTTTCATATTATCATGTTTTATGTTAGACTTATTCTTCAACTAGAACCTCCCCTTTTTTTAATTTTTCTAATGATTGAAATTAACCAAGATGGAGAGAATGAAGGCTATCCAAGAATCTAGAAGAAATAGCCAATGAGAAAGTAGAGTTGGAAACTTTCCTTCCAAGATCCTAAGACTGTCCTCCTTTTGCCCCCTTCAGTAACATCATCTTCAGCAGCAATAACATCATCATTATGATTGCTAACAATATTCCTATTTTACAGATGCTAAAACCAAAACTTAGTGATTTTTTTCCAAGCTAAATAGCAAAGCCAAGACTCAGTCCATCACCCTCATAACTGTATTTTTAATGAACCGAGTTTCCTCCCTTGGAAATGTGAAGTCACTCCCTATCTGAGGAAGCCTCAGCTGGTTAGGATTTCTCATTGCTGATAATTAGTTTCAACACCCCAATGAAAGCTGATTGAGTGCCAGGCAGTATTGAGATTCTCTCAGTATTGACTCTGGAAGAAAACAAAAAGTGATTCTCTCTAATAAGTCCCCTTTGCCTTTGATGTCTAACCCAGCAGACTTTAAAGAGAGAAACAAAGGGATCCTTTCTGGTTGAAATGTTCTGAGACCATCTTCCTTTTAGAAGTTTGATTAAACCAGCCCCAATCACCTGCAGAACACTATCTCCAATCACCCCAAGTCATCATCCCAAATCACCAGTGTCAATCATACCAGATTAGCCCCAACTATCCCAAATCACTAACTGCAATCATCCCCAAATCTTTAGCTTGGCTGGATCCAACACCCTGAATCAATAGCTGCAAACACCCCCACAAACACCCTAAAGTCATCAACTCCTGTTACTCTAAGTCACTAGACAGCCCCAATCATGGCAAATTATTAGTTTCAAAATGCTTAATCCTCAGAAATCATTAATTACCTCATTCACTCAACAGGCATTTTCTTAAAGTGCCTATTATGTACAAGCCATACAAGATTCATTCTAGTACAGTGAATAGAGATCAGACCTCAAAGTCCAGAAGATCTGGGTTCAACCTGTCTCTGATACTTCCTGTCTATGTCATCTTTGGAAAGCTAATTAACTTCCCAGTGGTTCTAAGTAACTCAAATCCTCTCGGTTGAAGAACCATTCTCATTTTCCATTGGTAAAGAGAATGTTCCCTGTGAAAGTCCCATACAACAATGATTTTTCAGCCCACCAAGCACCCTAAAAGGTGCTGATGGCACAAAGACAAATTAGTGAAAATATTCCTGTCCTCAAAGAGCTTACATAATATTACCTACTATGAGGGGAGAGAGGAAATTTCCATTCACCGCTCATCTTACAATCATTTTAAGATCAGTTGTCATCCACATCAATCATGACAAATCATTAGCCCGTTATCCCAGAGAACCCTAGTCATTTCATATTACCAGGCCAATTCATTCCAAAATCACCAATACTAACCACCAGTTCTCATCACTCCAAGTCAAGTCCAAAATGCCATGTTCCTATCACTGAATCTTGCTCAAGTGGGAATCTTGGGTGTCTTCAGCTTCATCACTGGCTTCACCAACTCAAGAAGTTTCTGGAGGTTCCCTGACCTCATTCCTCAGCTATTCTTTTGGGGTTGTCCCATCCTGGTTACCAAACATCTGGCAAGTGTGAAGTTGTTTTAGCAAATATCTGCCATTTGTTCCCTCCTGTATTCACATTTTCTTAGGATAAATCCTAGGACTATAGAAGGACAGTTTTAGATTGAACATCTAATCTGATCACTTTTCAGAGGAAGAAAATAGAGATTGGTTTTCTTTATGATTTGTTCCTCGTTTCACAACTGTGATTAATATGGAAATATATTTACATGGTAATACATGTATAAACTATATCAAAATGCCTACCATCTTCAGAAGAGGGGAGGGGAGGAAAGAAAGGAAAAAAATTTGGAACTCAAAATCTTGTAAAAATGTAACTGGGGGAAAAAATACTACTTAAAAAAAACCGAGATTATGTGCTTTAATCAGTATCCCAGAGATAGAGACTTGCAACCCTGATGTCCTCACCCCAAAACCGGCATTCTTTACATTATATCCTGTTTGTCTCTGATCCCCATCTTCCCCCAATAGCCTTATTTGTAGAGAATAATCATTAGAATCAGATATTGATCACCTTAAATCAGTTGCTCTTTCTGGATTCTAGAGGATGAGAAGAAAAGCCACCTAGAACTAAAAGGCATAATTTCTGGGTTCTATCTCTAGCTCTGCTAGCTCCTCAAATTGAGGAATTTGCCAGTTGAACTTGGACAAATAGAGATAATCATCATTCCAACTTGCCTTCCTTCTGAGAGGAACTCAATTAAATGATATGTTTAAGTTCCCAGGACTGTAATTTGAGAGCTCACAGGGGCTTCAAGATCATCCAACCTCACCCCCATCATTTTACAGATTTAAAAACTGAGAACCAGAGAAATTAAAAAGCTTACTCAAGAACGAATATAATTACGAGAGCCAGAATCTGAACCCAAGACTCCAAATCCAGTCTTCTGTTAACTCCATGAAACTCCTTCCCAAATTAGATATGGCTCATGATCACAACCAGGTAGGGACATCTTCACCCTAAGAGCTGAGACCTATCCCCAGAGAGGTCAACCCATCCCTTCTCTCCCTAGAGCAAAAACCCAAGACAGGATCCTCTTATTCCCTGGCATTTAAAAGAGTATCACCAGTCCTAGAGAGGTCCTCTGGGGTCTTACTGCTAAGATGCTAGCAGGAATAGTAGATGATTTACAGCACATGTGATTAAAGCGCCCAGTCTCATATTCCCAGCCTTGTTTCTCTGAGGGCCTGATAGACACCTCGCTGTGTGAAGATTGAAAACTGATAAGCCGTGAGCCGGTTGTCCTCTCCTGCCTCCCGGGTGTCCTGCAAAGTCATCACTTCGGAGCGGGAGCCAGTGCTGCTGCCATCTAATTAGCCATTGAAGTAACGAGGGCCCTGGCAGTTCTCAAGCATCCCAGGAGCGCCCGCTGCCCCCACCACCGTTCTAGGACATTAGCTTCCTATTAGGAGATATTTCACAGACGTAAACACAAACATAGCCCTGGGAGAAGGATTGGTTTGAGGGAAGGAAGGGGAGAAACAGAGGAGGGAGGAGAGAGAGGGAACCTTTGGGAAAGGAGGACACTACTGGAATTTCTTTATTAATTCTATAATTAATTCACTCTACACTATAGCAGAGAGACAAAGGCTGGGACATGGAAGGGGAGAGAAGACATGGGTCTGGGTAGAGAGGACTCGTATCCAATGGAATTAAAGGCTGGAGACATGAAGTTAGTTAAAGGCAATTTGTAATGTCTGGGGCAAAAAGGGGAACTAATGTAATAAGAAGAAAAGGCCCTGACAATAAAAGCAGAATAGAAAAAAAGGGGGGAGGGAGATTTGTCCACTTTTACAATAAACTATAGAATTCTAAATACTAAAAGGAAAAATAGCGGCATAGCAACTTTCTCACTTTAAGGTCCTTGTCCTGAACCCCATCATCATCGCCATCATCATCATCAGCCCCTCAGTGCTTTGCACAATACTTGGCTCACAGTAGGAACTTAATAAATATTTGTTAGTTGCTGACTAGGGCAGAGTCACACAGCTAGTAATTATCAGAAGCAGGTCTTATTGATTCCAAGCATTGTACTTTGTGCACTCCACCAGGCTATCTTACGTGAAGAGGAGTGGGGAGGGATGTGATGTGGAGGGAGGAAGGGATATGAGGGGGTAGGATACGATAGGATTTAAGGATATGGCACAGGGAGAAAGCATGTGTAGAAGGGATGTGACAAAGGAAAAGGATGTTATATGAGATGGGGAATTATGTGGGACCAAGATGTATCTAGGAGAGAAGGTGATATAGAGACTAGAGTATGGAGTAGGAATAAGAGGTATAGAGAAGGGCCTGCTATTTTTCTTTTGTGGAAACAGTCCAAATTTCCATTTTGTCCAATTAATTGTCCCACTCTGTCACTTGATCTTGTATAATAACTGGTTTGGCTAGCATGGAGTAGATACAGCTTCCCTCTGCCTCTACCTCTCTGCATCTATTTTTCTCTACTTCCCAATCTCACTGAGATGAGAACAGGGGAGGGGAACCCAATTATAGTTTATGCTTGGAGTACTTGGCCAATAGGGCTTGGGGAGGGTGTGATGGGAAATGAAGCCCTCTGATGGGTGGTCACAGGAGGAAGAAGTCAAGAAGAAGGGACCACAGGGGAAGAAAGACAGGGTCCCTAAAGGATGGCATTGGAAAAGGAAATCAAACTCCCAGCAGGATACAAAATGCTGCTGTTTCCTTCCTGAAACAATTCTCACTCTCATCTCTTCAGGCAGAAGAGCTATGGATGTACCAAGTGGATTGGCTCCCCCTTGAAGTTGAACAAATGTTTCCCTCTTGTTAGGAGAGATTGAAGGCAACAAGAGAAAGCAGCTGACAGCCCTGGTCCCATCATTCTGCTGCTCTGAAGCAAAGAGATGGGAAACACAGGTGCACACAGAACAAAGCATGCTTGGAAACATTCAAAAATAGTTGGCTATGCCCAGTTACATACACAAAAGCAGGTACAAACTAATGCACATGTGAGCTCAAGAACACTTGGACTCGACAGAGTGAGGGATAAGTCCTGCAATCAACAAAATGAGAAGGCTTGTCCTCCCGACAGGTGGAGAAGGGGAGAAGGAAGCAGACAGGAGCAGGGAGATCAGAAAAAAAAGGCAAAGGACCTCCAAGTTCTTTATTAATTTCTTCATTAATTCTATAATTAATTCACTCCACACTGTAGCAAGGAGAAAAAGGGTGGGACTCGGGAAGGGAAAGGAGTCATCAGCTTAGGTGGAGAGGGCATGTACACAATGGAATTAAAGGACAGGGTACATAGACTTGGTTAAAGACAATCTGTGCTATCTGAGGTGCAGCTAATTTCCCATCATTCTTTTCTCCTGCTCTCAACAGGGGTGCACCAAAATCCTGCTTTCCCATAATGTAACCAGAACATTGAGGGCAAGCCTAGATAGGAACTTTCCCATAGAATACAGAACCTGAGAGCAGGAAAAGACCTTAGTAGTCAGACACCCCTTCTTTCCCTTTTCCTTTGGCTAAAAAAGAAAAGGGAAGTCCAAAGAGAGAAAGTGACTTGCCCAACTTCTCACAGTTGGAAAAGTAAGACTGGAACTCAAGACTCTGTTTTCTTGGTTAATAACAATATCTGATAAGAATATATGTTTTACATGATTTCAAATTTTGCATGATACCACATTGCTTACCATTTCAGGAGGTAAGAGAGGAGGAGGGGGAAAGAATTTGAAATTTGAAATGTAAAAAAAAAGAATCTTCTAAATAAATACATCATTTTAAAAAAAAATGATCTGGAGAGTTTTCCAGAAGCAGAAACCAGTTAATTTCTGAATAGTCTGAATTTGTGAGCTGCCCTTTGTGCCATCTCCTTCACAGGTCAAGAATAAAGCAGAAACTCAAGCTTCTCTTTATCAATATTGAGTAGAACTAGTGGCTTCCATCTCCCTTCTGATTCATTCACCCAACCAGTTTTCTAATAAGCAAACATCACGAGGAAAACCGAGTGAGAAAATATGAATGGTTCAACGGAAGTCATCACCATGGTTCAATCAACTACTCAACAAATGTGTAGTAAACACCTGTATCAGGCATTGTTCTAGGCAATGGGCAAAGAAAAAAATGAAATAGTCCCTGCCTTCAAGGAGCTTACATTCTATGAAGGAAACAATATATCCACAGGTATAATATACACCCAAGTATACACACACACACACACACACACACACACACACACACACCAGAGGAGTCTATAGAGACTAAAATTTGAGGCAAGAAAACACCAAGATTCAATATTCAGGACCCACCCCCACTGTTTGCATTGGAGTCTTCCTCAGTCCTAGGCAAGATTGTTGACTTACAACACTCGTTTCCCTCACTTGAAGAATCATCTGAATTATTATCTGGCTCAAACAGCCTCTCTACAACTGGCAGGCAATCTTTTCTCCTCTGTTTCTGCTCAGCTAATTGCCCATCATTGCTTTTCTTCTGCTCATCAGGGAGTCAAACTAATTCTCCTATGTGCAATAGATGGTTTCTACATATAAACATACACATATACATTTATATAAATATAAATCCAAAATAATTTGAGGAAGTTTTAATAACTGGGGGATGGGATGCAATTCAGGAAAAGCTTCAAGGAGGAAATTTTCAAAAAAGCCAGAGATTCTAAGGGGTGCAAATGAAGGAGTACAACCTGTACCTCCCCTGTAGCCCCAAAAGGTAGGAGATGAAAGGAAGTATTACATGAGAAACAGCTAAAAGGAAAGTTTGCCCAGATCATAGAGTATATGAAGGGAAGTAATAAATATGATAAAGCTGAAAAGGTAGGCTGGATCCAGGTTGTAAAGGCAACTAGGTAGTATAGTGAATACAGTGTTGGTTCAGGTACTAACTAGCTCAATGACCCTGAGCAAATCACTTTAAACTAACTCAATGTGATCCTTTATTAAATAGGGTTAATGATAGTATAGGATGGTAACAGTCTTGTTGTGAGGGTCAAATGAGATAATGCAAAACCTTAACTCATTATATAAATGCCAGCTATTATTACTGGTACTTTATGCCAAGCAGAAAAGTTTATATTTGATGCTAGAAAGAAAAGCTTAAAAGTGTAAACCTTGCTGGTGGGAGATTAGGAATGAGAAGAATAGTACACAGCTCTTAATTTTATCCACAGTAAGAGTGTTTGAGAATCATTCCTGTGTCTTCTGTACCACAGCTTCCCAATGGAGGGGATCCCCTTCTTTGAGAGGTGAATGAAACAAATGTCACTTCCATCTCCATGAAGTCACCTGCCTGTTGACTTTGGACAGGTCCTCTCAGTCAGTTGAAGAAATAGGAGCCTCTGTCCAGCTTCCTGGCCTCTTATTGGCACTTGCTCCCAGTTCCCATTCCCAATGGTCCTTGGTCGAAAGCTCAGCATCTGACTTGGGATTTGGCTGCCAGCCTCTGTTCTTGGTTTCTATTCCCTGACTGTGCCCAGTCTAAAACCCTTCTGGGTTTCTTCCTGGACTGGTGAGGAAATTCTCAAGGCCTCCCTGAGCCACACTTTCAAACCATAATTAATTGTGCAGTAACGAGGATCTAATTGCCTTCCCCTTCCAGTGCCCAGAGATGATGGGGGTATACCTGGAAGAAGGTGTGTTCAGACAACAAGTTAATTAACACTCTGAACAAAGAGGCTAATTACCTTGTTGCTACACTCAGGAAGCTTTGAGGGAATGGTAGCCTGCCTGGGGCTTGTTGGAAGAAATTCTGGGCTCTAGGGGCCAATTCCCACCCATTCATGGGAAGCTACAATAAAAACAGAATTTCATTTGTACAAACCAAAGTTCTTTCAGCTTTCTACGTAAGGCGCTGAGCATCTGAGGTCTTTGTCCTTTCCTATGTACAGATAGGTTGATTGGTGAGTCAATGCCCCCAGGTCAGGAAAGGCAGCAGGAGACAGATATGTTTTAAAGAATCCTGGATTTGGAGTCCGGTCCTGTCATTTAATTCAGTTCAGAGACTCAGTTTCTCCTGTTAAAGGATAAGATGGGCCCACGAGACTAAGTTTTCTTCCATAGCCAAAGTTATAATCTCACAAGAGCCTAGGACTCTGAGCTCCCAGCTCTGGATTTCTTCCAACTCTGTCCATAAAGACAGAGATGCAGAAAATGAGAGACTAGAAATGCACAAAACCCAGAGACCATCTTTTCCAACCCCCTCTTTTTACAGCTGAGGAAACTGAGATTCAGAGAAGTTTAATAATTTGCCCAAAGTCAAACACATAGAATTTGAACTCAGAGAATTTGAGGATGAGTAGGGATCTCCAAAGCAGTTCCCTCTATCTACTCTCTAAAGGCAAAGATGGGTATTCTCTTCCCACTCCCATAGGTAGAGGGTCCTCTCAACCTTGCTTGATGGTATTAGAACCCCATGCTTCTGCCAAGTTCTGAAATAAATCAAAGCCTTGAGTTGAGGAACAAAACATCTTTAATTGAGATAACAGGATAGCAAACCTTCCATCCTGGAAGATGTCCGATGGATTTCCCAACTCCAAAACTCACTCAAAAGCTTATTATATTTTAGAGGAGAGGAGAAGGAGGCAGTATGAGATAGCCCTAGTCATGAGACCCTAATGACCCTTGGCAATCCAAGCAAGGAAAGTTACTTCATTCTGATTGTTTTGCCCTTCATGCCATGAATCTCAATGAAAGAAAGTGAGGAGATCCAGCTTGAACTAGGTTCCCCCACAAGACACAATCCCTGGATGAGGAGACCTAGAGTACGAATCAGCTCTACTTAATCAAAAGTACATATCTGAAGAGTAGAAATGTAAAGACATTACTGAAATTCTGACATTACAAGGATAATTTAAGGGAATGGCAGTCCATATTACATTTGGTATTAGCAATTTCTGTCATCATATCTATAATTATATTAGTAATGTTTAGTCACTTCCATCAGAAGACCCAGACCCTTCTGTCAAAGGCCTCATTTCTAAAATAGATGGAGAATTGATTCAAATTTATAAGAATTTAAGCCATTCTCCAGTTGATAAATGGTCAAAGGATATGAACAATTTTCAGATGAAAAAATTAAAACCATTTCTAATCATTGAAAAGGTTCTCTAAATCATTAATGATCAGAGAAGTGCAAATTAAGACAACTCTGAGGTACTACTACACACTTCTCAGATTGGCTAAGATGACAAGAAAAGATAATGATGAATGTTGGATGGGATGTAGGAAAACTGGGGTACTAATACATTACTGGTGGAGTTGTGAACTGATCCAACCATTCTGGAGAGCAATATGGAACTATGCCCAAAGGACCATCAAACTGTGCATATCCTTTGATCCAACAGTATTTCTACTGGGCTAGTATCCCAAAGAGATCTTAAAAGAGGGAAAGGGACCCACATGTGCAAAGACGCAGCCCTTTTTGTAGTGGCTAGAAGCTGGAAACTGAAAGGATGCCCATCAGTTAGAGAATGGCTGAATAAATTCTGGTATATGAATGTTATGGAATATTACTGTTCTGTAAGAAAGGATGATTTCAGGGAGTCCTGGAGAGACTTACATGAACTGATGCTAAGTGAAATGAGCAGAACCAGGAGATCATTGCACATGGCAACAGCAACATTATACGATGATCAATTCTGATGGATGTGGTTCTTCTTAACAATGAGATGACTCAGGCCAGTTCCAATGAAGAGATCCATATGCACCCAGAGAGAGGACTGTGGGAACTGAGTGTGGAGCACAATATACATTTTCACTCTTTTTGGTGGTGTTTGGTTGCTTTTTGTTTTTTCTCATTTGTTTTCCTTTTTGATCTGATTTTTCTTGTGCAGCATGATATTTGTGGGAATATGTATAGAAGAATTGCACATGTTAAACATATATTGGATTACTTGCCTCTAGGAGAGGGGGTGAGGGGAAAGGAGGGAAAAAATTTAGATTAGGTTTTGTAAGGGTGGATGTTGAAAATTATCAATGTATATATTTTGAAAATAAAAATTGAATTAAAAAATAAAAGTTAAAAAAAGATACAAACCCTACAACATGCTCGACCTACTCTGCCATTGTCTTTTCCATCCAAGTAAAAATCTTTCCCTTTTATGAATAAATATGACCCTTGAAGTCTACAATACACAATCATTCCTTAAGTCCTTGTCTTCCATTAACCTCCAGTGGTTCTTGCCATCTCTAGAGCTTCAGCTTCTTGAGGTTTGGGAGTATACATGGTTGAATTTTCTACACACCTTCCACTAGGAAACATAGTATCTTAATGAAGGTGATCTTTGAAAACCCAGAACCTTATAGAGAATAAAGAACTAATAATTAGATTTAAATTAACTCTAAAAAGACAATCCTTTTCTGAAGTACTAATAAGTCTCTTGAATGAATTAGAAAGCTAATAACTGCCATTGGCCAAAGAATGATTGTCCGTATTTCTGTGATCCTTAAAAATCAGAATAGTTTGGGAATGAAATAATTTCTATGGATCTAGACACAAACCAGATAAGAGTAAGAACTCAGCTCCTGATGAAATTCTAGAAGACCCTGGAGGCTGAAGAAAGGGAGACTGAGGAGCAGCTAATTGGTGTAGTGGATAGAGCACCAGCCCTGAAGTCAGGAGAACCTGAGTTCAAATCTAACCTCAGACACTTAACACTTCCTAGCTGTGTGACCCTGGGCAAGTCACTTAACCCCAATTGCCTCAGCAAAAAAAAAAAAAAGAAGAAGAAGAAGAAGAAGGAAGGAAGGAAGGAAGGAAGGAAGGAAGGAAAGAAAGAAAGAAATTAGAAAAGAAAAAAAAGGGAAACTGAGAGAAGTTTCATAGAGCTGGGAGAAGGTATCCACCAAGAAAGGGTGGAAATCAGTGAAGCAGACAACTGGAAACAAGATTATGTGAACTATACACAGGTACCAGGAATACCACCCACCCTTCAGAACTACAGAACCCAAGGCAGTAATTCTATATTTCCTTTCTTTCCTTGAGCCCCAGGAGCCTGAAGTCTTTTTCTCGGGACATAAGGAGAATCTGCTCATTTGTCATTGCTTTCAAACATTTATTTTGTTTTTATAAACAATATTAGCCATAGATATTTGCTAGTCTAGAATACTTAGGAGGAGGTAATTGAGTGGGAGCATCCCCAGAGAAAGAGAGATAGATGTGATGTTGAAGTATTTTTCCAGAGCACTCACTGTCTCTGGCCGGGGGTTCAGAGCTAAAATGTGAAGGAATTATAGATCGTTTTGTTTCAATTTCCCAGAGCAGAGCAGGTATGTTTATACCAGAAAATCTATATAGACAATGAATGAGTAAGGGGGCAGGGGTAGGGAGAGAAGAATTCAAATAGGAATGGATAAACAATTCTGCTTACCATAGACTACAGTAAAAACTTATGAAAAACTGTATGAATTAAGTGTGAATTGACCCCATTATGAATGGAGTGAATAAAAAACTTTTGTTGTTGATTAAGACAGATTCCCAGGACACATCAATAGAGAGGATAATTTGGAAGGACCACAGAATCCTGAAGCAATTTTTCAGAAAATACCCCAAAGCTGTGGAATCATGGGAAACTCAGGATGTCAAGATTGGTTCCTTATGCTCTCTCACTGCCCCATCTCTATCTCCTCTCCCAATAAAGACCTTCTAGATCTTTTCCCATAGCATCCTGCTAAACTCTACATTCATTTTTTGGATAGGGGTGGGAATAGATCTTATGCTCTTCCAGCCTTCCCCTCCCTGTCTTCCACCCTAATAATTTTCCATTAGACTAGCTGAGCTGGAGTTTTCTCTTTTACATAATATTTTTATTCTCTTTTGTTTTTATATCACCTACATGGGAGCATATTTTAAAACATTTTAATTCAACTGAAAACAGTAAGAAATATTTTCTCTAGCCTAAAAATTTTTGCCAGACTTTTCCCTTCAGGAAAATTATATAAAAGGTCAAGAACCAAGGTTAAGGTCCACAGAAATGAATTAAGAATGGAAACTAAACTTAAACTCTTCTCTAGCTAAGATCATTGCCTTCCTCATTCCCTGAAGTGACTGGTGCCATGACTCACCCAAAGGCAGTGTTCTCTTTTCCATTCAAGGATTAAACCATTGATCACAGAAGGAAAACTTCTAAGTCCTTGAGGGGAGTGGTCATAAAAGTAATTAAGCAATTTTAGTTGCCAATTAAATGACTATTATTCAGGAATGTTCACCCCAAAACTGTATTTTGATGTAATATAACCTTTTTTATTTTTTAAGATCCCTATAATGTTACCTCAATTGATCTTAGAGTAGAAAAAAGTCCAATGGCATAAGGAAACTGTCACTTTGGGCATTCTTTATAGGAGAATGTTGGGTTTGGAATAATATTAAATTAAATGGTTTTCTGGCAGACTTGCACTACAGCACAGAGTATAGTACTAATATTTTTCCTTTGATGCTTACATTTTTCACTGTATTCCTTCTTTCCTCCTCTAGAACCCTTTATAATATTAAAAATAATAAGTTCAGAAAAATTAGCCAATGTACTTTTTTTTTTTGGCTGAGGCAGTTGGGGTTAAGTGACTTGCCCAAGGTCACACAGCTAGGAAGTGTTAAGTGTCTGAGGTTAGATTGGAACTCAGATTCTCCTGACTTCAGGGCTGGTGCTCTATCCACTGCGCCACCTAGATGCCCCTAACTAGCCAGTGTATTTTTTTTTAAGTCTCCATAATTACCTACCTTTGCAAAGAAGAGGAAGGAAGAGGTACTGGCTCTTTGGGGCCATGTATGATCTTCATTTTGATTATTCTTTTCATTTACATTGTTGCAGTCCCTGTATTGTCTCCCTAGTTCTCTTATTTCACTTGGTATTAGCTCAGAAAAATCTTATTCTTCTTCGTATTTATTATATTCAACATTTCATATGACACAATAAGATCAGGAAAAGCTTCCTAATATATAACAGTGCTTAGTTTCAAAGGTTTTTTTCCCTTCTCATTTTCCCTGATCAAATCAAAGTAAGGACTATTTAAATGTATGTCAGAAGTCAAGTAACAAACAAGAGAGAAAACAGTAGTCCTAAGGGAAGCAAATAGAGGAGCATGGGATAGTGGTCAACACAAGTCCTAGGAGAATTAGAGCCTCTTCCCAGGGGCCTAAGAAGAAAAACTATTTGCCCTTCCTAGAAGGAAGGGTACAGTAATGGCCAAAGCAAAGCCTATGGATGGGCCCAGCATGATAGGATCAGAGAGAGAGAACAGACCCAGAAGTCATGGCGTTTTGAGAAGAATACTGGATTTGGTGTCAGAGGAGCTGGGCTCAAGTATTAGCTCAGCTTGTGAGTCTTTGAGGGAATCACTTAATCCCTGTGGACCTCAGTTTTTTTTTTTCATCTGAAAAGTGAGATGATTGGCTCAGCCATCCTCCAAGGTCTTCTCTAGCTCTAACTCTTAGTCCAACTATCTTATTTTGTAGATAGGGAAACTGAGGTCCAAAATGGTTAAGTGACTCATCCAATAATGTCAAGGTAACACAGTAAGTGATAAAGAATGGATTTGGATTCAAGTCCCATTAATAATAGTCACATTTTCCCATAGCCCTGCAAAGCCAACAAAGCAGTTTAACTCTATAATTTCTTTGGAGTTTCCCAACCACCTCAGGAAATGTTTGCTGTTATTTAGTCCATTTTGCATATAAGGAAATAAAAGCATATGGAGTTTCAATGATTCATCTAAAGTTATATACTAGTAAATGTCTAAGATGCAACTCTAGCTCTGTTATGTTTATCCCTTAGTGTAGTGCTTTAACCTATGTACCACACTGCCTCTCATCCCCCCACCCCCCAGAAACATGACAGTGATCTCCCATCTGTAGCCTTGATCTGGCCAAGTCCTCAATAGATACCCTATCACTAGCCCCAAATCCAAACCAGTCCCTCCTACATCTTGCTACATATAATCTAATGATCTCCAGAAAGGTTCCAGAACCTCTGGAACTGTACATAGATCCTCTTCCTTCCCTTCTTTTCTTCTTTCCTTCCAATATTTCATCCTTTTTCCCTCTCTCTCCCTTCCTTCTTCACTTTTTTTATTCCCCTCCCTTCTCCCCCTTCTCTCCCTTCTCCCCCTCCCTTCTCCCCCTTCTCTCTCTCTCTCTCTCTCTCTCTCTCTCTCTCTCTCTCTCTCTCTCTCTCTCTCTCTCTCTCTGTTCTTGGTCAGATCTGAAAGGTTTGAGTCATCACTGGCAGAAAGAGATTTGCAGGTGAGACTGCATGAGTATTAAGCTTCAGGAGAGTAAATTTGGGGGAATTTAAAAATCGAGTTGGTTTGGGGCCCAGAAGGAATTATTAAAATCCTCCCTTGCAGGAGACAGCGGGTGTATCTGGAGATAGACTGTCAGGAAAGCTGTGCTGAGATTTTGCATTTGGTGAGAAAATGGAAAATGTTTAGCTAGGTAATAGCTTGGTCTGAGTAAGGGACATAGGAAAACAGAAGTGGCGGAAATAACTGAAGGGCATTCGAAGGGAAAATGAGGAGTGCACCACACTAGCCCCTTGATTTGTGATTCCTGTATCAATCATAATTAAAATTATAGCTAGCATTTACATGACATTTCAAGCCTTGCAAGGCTCTTTACAAACATCATACTTGATGGTTTACAAAACACATCCTTCACAACAAACCTCAACAGTTTGTCTAAATAGTATTAGACCCATTTTGCAGATGAAAAAAACTGAGGATTGCACAGCTGCTAAGTTTCATAACCAAGACCAAAACCCTAGTCAAAGTACACATCCAAAGTTCTTTCCACTATACCATGTTACTTCAATCATATTCAATAATTGAATAACAGTGTAGAGAGATGGTCTCAGGTCACTTGGTCTATTTCTCTGTCTCAGTGTCCAATTAGAGGGAGTCTGTATTCTTAGAGTTCTCCAGGAAAGAAAATAACCTAATCAGGACCATGGGGGGGGAGTCTTCAGGACCCAGGAAAAATTATTCCATGTTGTCACCTTCCCCATCAATGCCCCCATACAATTTTGCTCAAATCAAAACTGGTTAACATGAATATCAAAGACAATCTTAACTAGATAATAAGAGAAAGCAAAATGAACAGGAATAACAGTGGGTATGTGTATTGTAGGAGATAAGTAATTAAGAGGGAGAGGGGGCTTAGAAAAAAATAGAGGGAGTCCCTTTCAATTTTGACATGCTGTGGTTCTAAAAAGCCCATGTGCAGTCTGAGGGGCGAACCTGGAAGAAAGAGGGGGAAGATGTGGTTGCCTTGGTGATGGTGGAAGGGTGGGAGGGAGAAGGAAGCTTACCTACTGATGATATGTGAATGCCTCAGGTCACTTTTAGCTCTAGAAGATGATGTCACCTCCTTCTGATGACCCAAGTCACTGTTGTAGCCCCAGATACCCAGCTGCCAAAGCAGCAAAATCCTCCCTCCTCAATGTATGGGACTCAGGGTATCACTTCTTCCCCATTGACTGTATTCTAAGGACTTTTAGCCATTTTATTCCTTCTCACTCAATAAAACCGGTGGCCCAGCCTATCTCATTTCCTCCTTCCTTGTCTAGCTTCCATACTTCCTGCTTCTTTGAAGGACAAAGAGGGCCAGAATCTGTTGCCAGGACAAAAGGAGCTTTAATAGGAATGAGAGGAGCCGATCAGTCTGCAACCAATATAGACCTTTTATCGGTCACATTCAAGGAAAAGCTATGTGACTCAAATGGATCTCTCCAAGGGATCAGGAGGCAAGAACAACAAAGGAAGAACATTAGAAAGGCCTGCTGACCCTTCCCCTTTTAGACAAGGACCATGACTGGAGTCTCTAAATTAATGCAGTCCCTCAGATCCCTCCCAATAGGGCTGGTCTGACCCTCCAAGGATTGCACAGTGACTGCTCCCCTACTGGAGCTAGGACTGACATCCCCAAAGTCTAATGCCAAAGAGCAAAGAATGGCAATGCAAAGAACAAAAGAGACAAAATAAAACCTGCTCGCTCTGTAATTATAGAGACCAAGCTTGGCTACAAAGAAGAGATAAGAAAAACACAATTCCCATCCTTCTTCGAAGAGGTGAGGAGCTATGAAAAGTGCTTGCTCAGGTGACGGTTTGATTAGCTCCCAGAACTAGCTTTGTTTCTTTCTTTGTTTGTTCTTCATTACAGGGGGAGGAATATATTTGGAAATAAATGTGATGTAAAGCCAAAAGATATCAATAAAGGTTTCAAAGGGGAAAAAATTGATTAAGGAAGATGCAAAATTAGAGATGCTGGAAGAAAATCCTACTATGGTAGTCTTCAATCCATGGCAGGAATCTCCAATTACAAAGACTATAACTATAACCTAACAGCTCACTAGTGGATCATGGCCACTAAGGTACCTAAGAGTGAGTGAGGAGAAAGTAGGCCCCAAGTGGGTCTGATGTTTGCCATCCCTAAGGTAACATCCCTAATACCTAATGTGATGTTTGCCATCCCTAAGGTAATGGGCAAAGAGATGAGTCATCTGGGAAACAAGATGTTTCTAGCTTGGTTTGGCCCAAGTGTAGATATTTCCAGAGGAGAAAGGGGGAGGAAAGTTTCAAAGAAGGAGCAGAGAATAACATAGAAGAGAAACTGGTAAGGAATGGAGGGGAATGACCAACAATAATAATATCTAGTATTCACATAGTATTTTAAGGTTTTTAAAGCACTTTACAGCTATCATGTCATTTTATTCTCACAACAATCCCAGGAGGCAGGTGCTGTTCTTACATGCATTTTGCAAATGAGGAAACTAAGGCAAACAGAAGTTAAGTGACTTACCTGGAGTGTCCAAGGCCAAATTTGGACTCAGTTCTTCCAGATTGCAAGCCCACAGTTCTATTTAATGGAACCACCTACCCTAAGGAAGAAATATAAATATAATATATGCCATCATCCATATCTACTGTCTCTTATCTCCCAGAAGGAAAGGAGATGCATTTTTAAACAACTTCTCAAGGGCTAATCTCAACCAGATCTTCTAGTGCCCTACACACACACACACACACACACACACACACACACACACACACAACTATATGTATATATACATGTATAACTATATGGATATGCATTATATTGTATATAATTATATATTTATATCATTAATATAAAATATATATGTTTCCATACATAAAAATAAAATGTATACATTTATATCCTTTATATATACATGTACATAATATGTATATACACATTTGTATATCCATATATATCTAAAGTTAGAGATGGCTAGTCCCTTCCTTAACAAGCTTCCTAATTTCCAGACAAATGACCATTCCCCCCAACCCCCACACCTCTTGAGTTGAGTCCATTTAATAGTCTCAATATAATAATGACACTACACAATTAGTTATTTCACAATTTGCAATCATTAATTAGTGGGAATTGCAGAATGGGGCTGTGAAGGAGGATGAAGTGATTAGGCTCATTTGGAAAATGAGTTAAGATGTTGACAATGAAGGTGATGGCTTGGTCCAATGATAAGAGTCGGGAACTGGGGAAGGGGGGAGACTCAGAGTTGGACACTCTCTCTCCCAATCTCTTCATAGAAAAATAAGCTCAGCGTTAATGAGGCAAGAACAGTATAGGAAGAGTTAAAATGGGCTTGGAGTGAGGAGGGAATGAGAAAAGAAAGAACAAGCTGTGTAAGTAACTTCTCCTTCCAGGTACCCTAGGGAAGATGCTACCTTCTTCCCAGCCCCCACCTCACCCCATATTTCTTCCTTCAGAGACACAAAGGAGATGCAATTATCTCCCCCATTTTGCAAGGAGACGGCTATACCTCTGCTGATATACAGTCCAGCCCCCGAGCCGAGCTCCAGATAATGAAGCATTTCAGAGCTGATGCACCTATGTCATTCTCCCTCCCCCAACCCCAGCACCACCTCTCCTGCCTCTCAGCAAGAATATCAATGAGCAAAGAAGAGGCAAGAACAAGGGGAGCCTGAAGCTCTCAGCTCATAGCCTAACTCCCGTCCCTTTCCCTGGGTCACAATGCACAAACCTAGGATGGGTGGTTCCATGAAGGCAGATTTAGGCTGCATTAAAGAAGAAATTCTCTAACAATCTGAGCTTTTCAACAGTGGGAGAATATATTTTAAGAGGTAGTGAGCCCCCTGTCATCGGAAATATTCAAGCAGAGACTAGCTGGCCATCGATCTGTCAGAAGTGTGTTGATTGAGGGAAAGCACTTGATCCCACAGGACCATTCTAGCTCTAATTTTCTGAGTCCAACTATTTGTAATAGTAACACATTCACTGGGTTCTTCGAGGTTTAATAAGTGTTTTTTCTTCACGGTATACCAATGAGGGGAATAATAAAAGTATTGTCATTCCCATTTTACAGATAGATAAACTGAGGCTCCAAAGGATTAACTAGCTTATCTTGGTTCACAAAACTAGTAAGTACCTGAGATGGGTTTTGACCCCTCATCCCAAGTCCAACTTTTTTCTATTACATCCTATTCTCTCAGAGAAAAAAAGCCACTTAGACCACATAGAAAGTCAGAGAGGGATCCAGGAACTGGACCTGAGTCTTTTAATGTTCTTCCCAGCGAGCAATGGGAATCTGTTCTGCTAAGTTTATCTGTGTGCTCCCTCAGGGGAAGAGCAGGCAGGAGCAGAGAATTCTGACCTCAAGGGGCATTCTCCATTCCATTCAGGGGATGCTTTCCATGGGCTCTGGGCAAGATATCCCACCTGGCTGGGAGGGCTGGATGCCATCCATCAGACCATCCTGCCTAGCCTCTGAAGACTTTAGGTTTGAGCCTGGAATCATAGAGTCGGGGATTCATGGCTAAAGGAAACCTAAGGGAACTGGCCACCCCAACTCTCATTGTATAGATGCAAAAAAGAGGCAAAGTGTAAATTATGAATCAAACCCAGCCCTTCCTAACCCACAGTCCAGACCCATGTAGCCCACTATATTCCCTAGTGGGGCAGAACCAGATTAAAATATACTTGAGAAATATTTATTAAAATAAATAAAAATACAATAAAACATAGATGATGGTAATAGATAGTTTCCTGAGTCAATATGCAACTACAGGTATTCTTACGTACAATTTAAGGTCTCTGTTTTTATTTGAATCAGACTCCATAACATTGTTTTTCCCCTTCAGGATCTTCTGGGTAAGTAAGACAAGAATTCTAAGGGGGAGGGAGACAGGGATTTAAAAGACATGTGACCTAGAATAGAATCATAGATATTAGGGAACCTTGGGCACAAACTTACAGTCTCTTGAGTTGGCAATTCAGCCCTGAACTTTGGGAATCTTGGAACTGGCCTGTAAATAATGAAAGATCACTAACCTGGCTGTCAAGAATTTGGGTTCTAGTCCTGACATCAGAGTTGTAATTCAATGAGGGTATTCAGGGCATTGTTCCAGGATGCCAACATCAGGGAAACTCATTATCTCCCCTCAACAGTCCTCTGCTCGTCTTGCTCCTCAAGATAGCACCATGATGATGTTTTGTTCAGTTGTTTTCAGTCATGTCCAATTCTTTGTGATCCTAGTTGAGGTTTTGTTTTGTTTTTGGCAAAGATACTGAAGTGGTTTCCATTTCCTTCTCCGGTCCATTTTACAGCTGAGGAAACTGAGGCAAACAGGGTGAAGTGACTTGCTCAGGTTCATGCAGTTAGTAAATGTCTGAGGTCAAATTTGAACTCAGGTCTTGCTGATTTCAGATCCTGCCCTTTATCCACTTGGATATTCCATTATCATTCCTCCTCTGTAGCAATAAACCTCTCCAGAACACTTTGCCCAAACCCACTCTTGAAAGGAATTTGATCCAGTTGATAGAATTCCTAGTTATGACCTTGCCCTATTTGACCACTAAGTTCTTTATGTGTGAGTGAATCTCTTCTCTCTAAACCTCAGTTGCCTCACCTGTATTTATTTTCAAGCCCTCATTCATCCCCAACAGTCTATGATTTCATCTGATTTTCCTCCTCAGGTATGACTGATGCCTTTGTAGTAAGACACAGCGAGGCAGCAAGTCACAGCAACGCTCAGTTACCTGTTTGAACCACCATGCTGATTTGTTCAATGACCAATGAATCCAAACAGGGTAAGGATGATTAGAGCATGACAGCTTTATTCTAAGGGTGACCGCTTCCTGGCCAGCAGGATCCAGCTCCATAACAGTGAGATCAGGAATTGCCTCATTTCCCTTCTGAGGTTGATGGGCTTGGGTAAGAAGGCAGAACCAGAAATAGTAGCGTGAAACTCAAAAACTCACCTGTGGCTTCAATTTCAGGTGTGTGAGCTTTGGGAAAATCTTTCCCAGCTTGTCTTAAAGTTTATGGTTTTATGCTTGACTCTGGGTTGAGATCCCGAGGAAGGAGAAAGTATGGTCACTTCCCTCTGAGGTTTGACCTGATGCCTCCATCAGAAATGGTGTTCCCTAAATTCAGACTCTGTGTCTTCCCCGGCAGAAAGAAAAAATCAGGGATTGGCTCCCCCAGTTTCCCCTAAATAACTAGAACTTCCCTGAGGAGGGAGACTTTCTCTCTTTTGCCAGAATGTTGCTTTTGGAGTAGTTTAGATTTCCTTCTCCAACTCATTTTACCAGTGAGGAAACTGAGGCAAACAAAGTTAAGTATCTTGCCCAGGGTCATGTAGCTAGTCAGAGTCTAAGGCAGGATTTAAACTCAGTTCCTCACAGCAACAAGAAGATAATACAATGATCACTTCTGATGGACATGGCTCTTTTCAACAATGAGATGATTCAGGCCAGTTGTGATTTTAGGATGAAGAGAGCCATCTGAACCCAGAGAGAGAACTGTGGGAACTGAGTGTGGATCACACCATAGCATTTTCACTTTTTTTATTGTTGTTTGCTTGCATTTTATTTTCTTTCTCATTTTTTTCCTTTTTGATTTGATTTTTCTTGTGCAGCAAGATAATTGTATAAATACGTATGCATATATTTAATTTATCATATATTTTTGCCATATTTAACATATATTGGATTATTTGCTATCTAGAGGAGGGAGTGGAGGGAAGAGGGGGAAGAAATTGGAAAACAAGGTTTTGGCAAGGGTTAATATTGAAAAATTATTTTTTAATTTAAAAATTTTAATAAAATAAATAAGGTCTCCTGACTCTGTTATATAACTGCCCACCAGAATAGTAGATCCCTGATGCTCAATGATGACTCAATTCTATCATCCTCTCCAGTCCCAACTTCCAACTTTTTTCCTCAGTTTCTCCTCCAGAAGCTCTTTAGCTGCTAGCCTATCAAGGCTTTCTGGAGCCCACACTGCATATACACAGCCTCCTTACTCTGATCCTTGAATTGTCAAGGATCAGAAGATTTGGCAAAGAAACAGGGTGAAGGGAAGAAGAAATGTTGGAGAATAAAATAATCAGGAATATCTAAATTCCAATCTGGATACAAGCTGTATGACCCTGGGCATACTTAACGCTACTTAATGCTAAAGTCTATTTGTCTGTTGCCTAAACTGTAACATGAGGATAATAATAGCCTCACAGAATTATAGTGAGGATCAAATGAAATGATTTTGCAAGGCACTCACATAGTCTTCTTCTCCTTCTCCCTGAGAATCTTCCACCTGCATGAGATCCCCCAATGTAAAAAGTCAACCCCTGGGGGCACAATGGAAAGATGTGCACAAAGAAGAGATATTTTCAGATAAATACACTATTTTTTTTACTTTTATTTTTCATTTTTTCAAGAAAATTTTGCTCTTCATGGACTAAAGATATTTATTTTTGTGCTTTTTCAAGTTCTGCATGTTATACTCACAAGGAGTCAGACTGGATGGTCCCTGGGCATCCTTTTGGCTCTGAGATCCTCTTTTGCAGCGGGAACCTTCTCCCTATTCATCTTCAGCCACTACCATTCAGTCTCTCATCACTTCTGGCCTGGCCAATTGAAACAGCCCCACCCCCTTCCAGTGTCTCCCCTGCTCCTAATCCATCCTCTGAATAAGCTGACAAACTAATCTTCCAGCACAGGTCTGACTCCATCACTCTCTTGCTCAAGAAGCTTCACCAGCTCCCTAATGACTCCAGGATAAGACACCCACTCCTCATCTTGGCATTTAAAGCCTTTCAGCGTCTGGCTCCAGCCTACCTCTGCAGAAGCTTTTCACATTACTCCCTTTCACATACTCCATATTCCAGCCAAAATGGGTTATTTGCTGTTCTCTGTACTCCACACTCCATCTCCTGTCCGTATGTCTTTTTGCCCCTCCCTGAAATGGATTTTCTTTCCACCTTAGCCTGGTAGAATCCTTAGCTATTTATTTGTTTGTTTTCTAGCCTCTATTCAGGTATCATTTCCAAAGGGCAAGCTTCTCCTGATTCCCTTGGGTGTTTGTTCTTTCTCTCTAATTCTTTGGTACCATATTTATTTCACAAGCTCATAGGATCATAGATCTTGAATTGAAAGAGACTGTGAGTCCATTTTATTGAACCCCCTCATCTTATAAAAGAAAGAAGCTTAAATGACCTGCCCAAAGCCCCGTAGATAATAATCAAAGTGGAACTTGAACCCAGGAACTTACACCAGAGCCAGTGTTCTTTCCACAATATCCTGTGGTTTAAGTTCTCTATATTCCCTTGCTCCATCCCCCATCCCATATTAGTTTCTTAAAAGAAAGGGCTGTCTTGTTTCTGTTTCTCCTGCATCTTATATAGTGTCTAGTACACAGTTAGCAATTAATGAAGGCTAACTGAATTAATTCTATAACACTGGGAGGAGGAGCTTGGGGAGTATGATTTTCTCACTCAAGGGTAAACCCTCAAACCTTGTCAGAGGCAACTACCCAACCCCTACTTGGGTGCCCTATGTCAGACTGGATATTGTTGTTGTTGTTTGTCTATGGCATCAGGGAGATGATGCCATGACATGCAAGTGAATCAGATTTAAGTGGGGGAGGGCTGGGCAGGGTCACCTGCCTCACTTTCTCCTCCAGAGTCACCTGGTCCAGTGGCCAGATACAGATCAAAATGATTGGAGATGGCCCTGGACATAATGAGAGACCTCAGCCTTTTTAAACTGAAGTCTATAACAGGTCTCAGTTTGAGTTAGACAATGCCCATGCATCAGGGTAGATAATAGCTGCATGACAAATGACATAAAGCAAAAACATATTGTGGCACCTATGGGTTTCCTAACTCACCCATCTCCATTATATTCCTGGGGTCTGGGAGGGGAGGGAGCACTTCTGATTCATCTCCTTCCATGCTCACTCTAACTCTGAAAACAGTCATCAATTAAACCCCAGCTTTCCTCATTTAACCTTGATCCAATCACCATTTCATCTGAGCTCTTTTCAAAAAAAACTCCTCCAAGGCTGGCACTCTCCTCTACATTTTGTCTTCTATTAAATTGTAAGCTCTTTGAGGGTAAGAACTATATTGCTTGCTCATATTTTTCTTTTTTTCCTCCCTTCCTTCCTTCTCTTTCATTGCTCCATTCCTTTCCTTTGATTCCTCCATTCCTTCCCTCTTTCATTCCCTTTTTCATTCTTCCATTTCCCTCCTTCCTTCACTTTCATTTCTCCATTCCTTTCCTCTTTTATTCCACCATGTCTTTCTTCCTTCACTTTCATTTCTCCATTCCTTCCTTTCCTTTCATTCCTCCATTCCTTCCCTCTTTCATTCCTCCATTCCTTCCTTCCTTCTCTTTCATTCCTCCATTCCTTCCCTCTTTCATTCTTCCATTCCTACCCTCTTTCATTCCTCCATTCCTTCCTTCCCTTTCATTCCTCCATTCCTTTCCTCTTTCATTCTTCCATCCTTCATCCGTTCTAGAAGCAGAGAGACCCTAAATACAGAGGCCATAATAATCCAGCACAGGCCTGACTCCTCTGCCCTCACTCCACAAGGCCCTGGCCGCCTCCTTTACGGACCAAGGCGCTTTCCCCCTCCGCCCACTCCGGGTCGGCTCCCGAGGATAGGGTGCTACCCGCAGCTGGGTCCGGAGGTGAGAAGCTCAAGAGAAGCGGGCTCTTTCTGAACATCCCTCGGAGAGCCGGGGGGAAGGGCCGTGCGCTTCCAGATGTTCCACCCGGAGCGGTGCTTCAGCCGGGTGGGCCGGGTAGCTGGGGTTTGCCGAGAGCGCTGATGGCGCGGCTATTTAATGGTGTAAAACCATACACTTTACTGCTACTATTAGGCCCGTAATGGCCACCCATCATTCCTCATCTCAGCCAAGTGACAGATGGGGCTGATGGCATAATTAAGCCACTAAGAGCGCCGTAAATTGCGCCGCTCCCCGCTGCCTCCGCCGCCGCCGCCACCGCTGGCTGGGGGCTGGAGGAGCCGGAGGGCGCGCACCAGGTAGCGGTGATGCTCCAGGGCCGGGGATGATGCTCCAGGGCGGGCGGGGGATGATGCTCCAGGGCGGAGGATGATGCTCCCTGGAGACCCGTCTTCATCCCGCTCCGCTGGCCTTCCCATGCACCCTCTCTCTTCCCTCCCTCCTGCAACCTCCCACTTTCACCCTACAGCCCTCCTCCACTACCACCCGCCTAGATTGACCCCGGCTCTGGCTCGTGGAGGCAGCTGCTGATCGAGAAGGTATTGGAGCCATGGTTCTTGGAGGGTCTTGGAGTATTTCATAAAAATCCTAAAACGGTCATATTGAGAGAGAAAATCTACATAAACCAAAGTATTGGGGAGGGAGGGATCCTCAATAATTTTCAAGATTGCAAAGGAGTCCTGACTCTAAAAAGCTTAAGAATTTCTGACTTCTCAAAAGTAGCAACCGAGTCAAGGAAAGAGCCACGGTTCAAATTTTACCTAACACCCCCCCCCCGGGAAGATGTGACCCTGAACAAGTCACTTAATGTCTCAATGCTCTAGGGTGGTTCTCTAATATTAGAAGGTACCAATTTGTATAGATGAAGGAAGTGTCCTTCCAAAAGGACTCTATGGAGAACAGATCTAATTCCCATCCTGTCACAGAGCTGAATTGAGAGGTATTTTTAAAATCACCTGACATAGCGGGGGCAGGGGATAGAGTACTGGGGTTGGAGTCAGGAAAATCTGACTTCAAATCTCATCTCAGATTCTTGCTACTTACGTGATCCTAGGCAAATCAATTTACCCTGTTTGCCTCAGTTTCCCCATCTGTAAAATGAGACAGAGAAGAAAATAGCAAACCATTCCAGTTTCTTTGCACCAGAAAAGCCCAGATCCGGCATGTTTCTCATTCACCAAAGGATTCAGAGCCAGCTGGTGCTTTAAAAGACTTTAAAAGATCATCCAATTCTTTTCCATTTAACAAACATCTATTAAAAGAGTTATGTGCAAGACATTGTATTAGGAAATATGAAGATTTAAACAATACAATAACAAAATTCATTGCTCTGGGGAGTTTACATTCTACTAATAGACACAGGAAGGTAACACAGAGGATAGAATGTTGTGCCTGGAGTCAAGAAGATCTGAATTCAAATCCTCCTTTAGATACTTACTAACTGTGTGATCCTAAGCAAGTCATTTAACCTCTCCCAGCTCCAGTTTCCTTATCTGTAAAAGGGGGGGGTGATGATATTAATAGCATCTCCCTCTCAGAGTTGTTGTGAGGGTTGAGTTAACATATGTCAAATGATTTGCAAAATGCTATATAAATGCTAGCTATTTTTATTATTAGGGATAGATCATGTGCTCAGATAAGTAAATCAAAGATAATTTAAGAAAAGAAAAAAGCATTAATAACTGGGGTGGGTTTCTGGGAAGGCTTCATCTCTATTTATCCAGTCTTTAGCTATCTCTCCTTACCTCTAGACTCCTCCCTCACCAACTGCTTATGGGATATTTCCAATTCATCATGTCCAAAAACAGGACTCATCAGTCTTCCTTCTAATTATGCCCTTTTCGCTGACTTCTTATTTCTGCTGAGGATGTCACCATCCACCCAAGCAAAACACAGCACTGTCATCCTGGGCTCTTCCCATTCCCTCAGCACCCCCTTCATCCAATCAATTATCTAATCTTATCCATTATATTTTTTTTCATCTACTATCCCTTCAAACCACTGCCTTCTCTCCACCTACCCTTAGTTCAGGCTCCAGCACCTCTCATCCTGACTGTTAACAATGTTATTATTCAGTCATTTTCAGTCACATCCAACTACCGGTGACCCCATTTGGGGTTTTCTTGGCAGAGATACTGGAGTTGTCTGCCATTTCCTTCTCCAGCTCATTTGACAGATGAGGAAATTGAGACAAACAGGGTTAAGTGACTTGCTCAGAGTCATACAACTAGCATTTGAGACCAGATTTGACCTCAGGTGTTCCTGACTGCAGCACTCTATCCACTAGTTGACCTAGCTCATAAATATAATTATACATGCTATACATTATATTACACATATAATGTATTACATGTAGCATTATATGTCTATATGCAAAATACTTAAATCCAAGGTAGTTTGCAAGGGATCTGGGGTGATGAGGAAAAGTTCCATGCAGAAGATAGGGCTGAACTGAATCTTAAAGAAAGGCAGAGGTAAGGAAAGAGTTTATTCCGGACATTCAGACTGGTTAGCACATTGAGATGGGAAATGGAGGAAGAAACCGAAAAGCTAGTTTGGCTGCATCACAGAGTGCAGCAAGAGGAATAATGTCCAATGAGACTACAAAGGAAATTGAGGGCCAGATTGTGTAGGGTTTTCAAAAGCTAAATAGAGGAATTTAGATTTGATTCTAAAGGCAATAACAAGCCATGGGAAATGGTCGAGAAGGAAAGTCATGTGGTCAGATCTTCACTTAAAGAAAATTCCTTTGGTAGCAGCATGTCAAATGGACAAGTGGTGAGAAACTGGAGGCAAGGAGACCAATTAGGAAGCTGTGGACAGGAGGTGATGAAGGCTTGAACTAAGATGGCAACTGTGTGAGTGAAGAGAATGTCAGATGGAGAGATGCTTTGAAGGGAGAAATGGCAAGATTTGGATACAGGATGATAAAGCCTGTGGCAGAAATAAGAAAGCTTGAAAGAGAGGAGGGTTGTGGGAAAGGTGCGTTTTAGACATGTTGACATCTATTTTAAAGCATCCAGTAGGTCATTGGTGATCTGAAATTAAGATTCAGAAAAGAAATTGAGCTTACGTGTGTGGATCTGGAAGCCATCCCCATTGGGATAATAGGAGATTGAGAAGGAATAGTAGTAAGACATGCAGAAGTCTACTTGCCCTGTCTACACTTATCAACAGTATAGTATACCATTTTTCAGATGAGGAAATTGAGGATCATCAAGGTTAAATGACCTGCTGATGATCACAAAGCTGTAAATGTTAGAAGCAGGATTAGACTTAAGGTCCAACTGTCTTTCAGTCACCATAAAATCATATATTTAAACCTTAAGAGACTTTAGAGGCCATCAAGTCCAGTCCCTACATTTTATAGTTTAGGAAATTGAGACACAGAGAAGTTAAATGAATTATTCAGTCACAAGGCTATGAGGCAAGATTTAACCAAACCTTGGATCTGAGTATTATTAGTTCTGATGAGCAGGGGAATGGGTCACTGGAACTCAGGAAATGCATCTCTAGCCTTTCTCTTTGCAAAGCTGCTGTTCCTGCATCCTGTCTGCCCAATCCCCCTGGCACTGTGGTTCTGCCACAGTGTTCTGAATGTGACTATTAATGGTCAGCTTGGTCTTTTTCCCACCCCCCTCCCCATTATCCTCCATCCCCATCATCTCTGGCATCACGTCTGCTGGCATTTAACCCCCTGGGCCCTTCGTTTGCTTTTGCTCTGCCCTCCATGGCTGCTTTCCCATAGATTTCTGTCGGGTGCTTATTCTCGTTTCTAAGCAAGGACAATCTGGAAGATTTAATGTTGATGCTTTGCTCTTTGTCTCTGGGAAGAAAACCCTTCCCCTGCTGGGAAACTCATCATCGGGAAGCTTCACCCAACGAGCTCAAGCAGAGCTCCACTTAGCTATTTGAAAAAGGAGGTGGGGGCCATGTGGGAAGACATGTGTAAAGCATGGGGGGATGGAGGTGTGTGGGGACACGTGAGCAGGCATATGAGGCAGAGGGAAGGGGTGTATCAAGATTGAGATGGAAGGGAAGTAGGTGGGGATTTGTGTGAATGGTATATGGAAAATCATTTGTGTTCAATGCTCTCAGTGTATTGGAGTCCCAGGGTCACATCTTAGGGGCGTATCTGTAGTTGGCTTCCTCTAATCTCAAACATAAACAGACATCCATTGACTCATGCATCCAAAGCTGGGAGGGACCTAAGGGCTCCTCATTTCACTGAAGGGAAAACTGAGGCTGAGTGAATTACTGTGGCCTGTTCTTTTTTTAAAAAATATTAAAACTTTTTATTTGCAAAACATATGTATGGGTAATTCTTCAACATTGACCCTTCCAAAGCTTTCTGTTACAAATTTTTCCCCCCTAGTCCCCACCCCTCCCCTAGAAGACAGGAAATACTGTGGCCTGTTCTTAATAAAAAGATGTCACATTCAACTAATGCTTACATAGCATTTCCAATAAGTATCTATTACCTAGGTAGGTATTACCCATTACCGTAGACATCCATTTAAGTCTCTCAGTAATCTTTTGAGGTAAACAGAGAAGACATTATTATTTCTCCATTTTGCAGATGAGGAAAATGAAGAACAGAGAACTCAAGAGATTGATCTAAACCTCTCACTTTATACAGGAAGAACCTCAGCATGGGAACAGAGCTGGGGTTTGAGCCCCGTACCTCTGATTCTAAATCCATTATTTTTTTTTCCTTTTTAAAGACAAAAAGTGTTTCATAATTTCCAAACCGGTGCAAGAACTTCCTTCTCTAAGCTACTAGCGTACTGTCTGAAACTGGTTTGTGACACTGGTCACTTCCTATCTTTGTCTGCTTCCCAACTGGACATAAGCTCTTTGGGTGACTTCCCTTTCTGAGAATATACTCTCAGTACCTAGCACAGGATCCTCAAGAAATGGCAGTGAAATGCATAGATCAATGGATGGATAGAAGGATGGATGAATAAAATCAAACAAGTGTTTCCATGGCCTTGAGCGTGTTGGGAGTTGGCTGAGTCTGTTAGAAGATGAAAGACACACAAACCCAGTCAGTGTTTACGAGTATTTTATTGATCCCTTCCATTCTCTGTCCTTATCCCACAGTATCTATCAGCCGGTTACATTCTGCATTAATTCCAAATTACAGTGTTTTCTGAATTACCAGTCGAGTAATTTATCCTCCTGTTGGGGATGCCTTTCCCCCCTGCTGCTGTCTCCTCATTTCCTTCCCTCCTTTTTTCTCCTTCTCCTCCCCTCCAATCAGATAACATGAAGACAAAATACCCATAAAAGAAATGAAAAGGAAGAGAGAGGGAAGAAGGAAAAAACAGAAGAAGAAGAAGGGGGAGTAGGGATGGAGGAGAAATCCTACCGCCAACTCGGCCTCCCTAATTTAATGATTCTTCTACCTGGCTCTCCTTGTCAGCTCCCATGTTCTTTTATTCCCTCTGATGGCCCTTGAAATGATCTCCCCCATCTTATCACATCCCTCCCCTCCCTTGTTCTCTAAGCTACAGATTACTTTTTCATAAAATTCAATTTCTAGCCGCTCTCATTACTTACCCACTTAATGTGGTAGAAGTGGAGGGAAAGGGGAGGATGAGAAGGGGGAGACAAGTCCAGACTGGAGGACTGTGCTTTCTGCAGCTCTCATCCAGCCTAGTCATTGAAGAGCTAGTAGGTGTGTGGGCAGCAGCCCCTTGTTGGGTCATATTAGGGACAAGAACCTTCTCTTTATTAAACTTGCCTTATTTCTAGAATCTCCTAGGATAGCAGCAAGATAGGAGCAAGGGACTGAGATAGCCCATTAGTAGGGAAAAATAGGTATTCCTTGCCATCCCCTAGAAATGGAGGGCAATCTTCTCTGTTATTTTTCCATTGGGTTCCAGGAAACCTGCTGGTTCTCTCTTTCTGTGTGTGTGTGTCTGTCTGTCTGTCTCTCTTTCTTTCTGTGTGTCTCTCTCTGTTTCTCTGTCTCTCTGTCTCTGTCTCTCTGTCTCTCTCTGGTTTTTTCTGTCTCTGTCTCTCTCTCTGTCTCTCTCCCCTCACCCTTGAATGTCTGTGTGTCTGTGTGTGTTTTGAAATTGGATCTGCCTACCTTTACCAGGCTGGAAGTGTAGTGCCTACTCACCATAGACCAATCCCACTGCTAATTTTGGCAGAATCTTTAGCCTACTCTGTTTCTGGCCTGGGTCAGTTTGTCCCTTCTTGGGCAGACTAGTGGTTCCCTTGCTCATCATATTGGTACCCTCAAAAAAATTCATTCATACACAGGTCCCCCAATTTCTGATCTACATGCAGAGGTTTTTATGCTTGTGGAAGGTTCTAAATATCTCTCATTTCTTTCCTCACACAACACAAAATTTACATTTTAATCACTTCCAATCCATGCTATAAACCATGCCAAATAGCCTCACTAATCAAGACATCTGCCTAAGTCAATCTCCTGCTCAGAAACAACTTAAGTGCCTCCCAATTACCTAGTGAATAAATTTACTCTTTAGCTTGGCCTTCAAGGCCTTCTGAAATATAGTCTCATTCCACTTTTCTTATCTGCAAAATTATCTTATCTTATTATTTTTATACTTGAACCACCAGTCAAATTAGACAATCATAGTGCCCAAATATGTGCCAGTTTCTTGCTTCTCTGCTTTTGTTTATATCACTTGCTAGCCCTGCAATGCTCTGGAACCCTGATCTCTATCAAAGGATGTTCCTGTGCTTTAAGGCTGAGCTCAAATTCCACCTCTTCTATTGAGTTGTCTCTTCTCCTTATCACTCACCTGCACCTGCACCCCCAAGTCAGAAATGATCTCCCTTCCAAGGTATTGTTAGAGCCCATTGTTCATAGCACTCTGAGATTCACACAACTATATAATACAAAGAAATGTGTGATAATTCCTGCCCTCGTGTATGGGTAACATCAAGTATATTAAGTGTGTTTGGATGGGAGTAATGTATAATTATTCTAGAAAGACTGACTGATATCAGATTGTGAAAAGGCTGTAAATGAAATAAAGAAACCTACATTTTCTTTTAGAAGCAATGGGGAATCAGTGAAGATTCTTGAGTATGTGAACTATGGGGTCAGGCCTGTACCTTAGGAGGATCCATTTGACAAGAAAGTAGAGCATGTTTTGAAAAAATGACAGCTGATGTCCAGAAAACTAGGGAGACCTGTTCCAATAAATCAAATGATAGGAGATGAGTAGTGTCTTTGTGATTGGAGAGAAAAGGATAGGTACAAAATGTATAAAAGGGAGTCACCAAGAAAGTTGACCAAACTTTGAGAACTCACTGGATATGAGAAAAGAGAGTGAAGAGTCAAAGATGACCCTGAGATTGCCAACCTGGATACTTGGAAAGATGGCAATACCATCAATGGAAACATAAAGGTTAGAAATAGGAATGGATTTGAGGCAAAAAAATGAGTTGTATTTAGGGTATGTTGAATTTGAGATATTCAGGTGGAACTGTCCAGCAGCTGGAGCCTAGGGGCGCTGGAAATCAGGAGAGGGAAGACTGCACATGTCGATGGGGGATTCATCAGCATAAAGACCATAGTTTATTTGTTAAAGTCATTGAGTTTGTATCATTTCCCCATTAGACAGTTCCCCGTACATAACACTCTACTCCACACTTCTTTGCCTCTGTGTCTTTGCTTCAGCTGATTTCCAGACCTGGAATTAGCTCATCCTCCCTTCTGCCTCTGAATCAGGTGCCATCTACTACAAGAGACCTTTCCTAATCACCCCATCTTCAAAGTATTTAGTATAAACTCATATTTCCTCTTCTGTATACATGTCATATCCCCCCCCCAGTAGAATGTAAGATCCCTGAGAGCAGGGCTTTTTGTCTTTGTGTCTTAGGCTCCCAGTATAGTGCTTTGAACATAGTAGGACCTTGATAATCTCTTATTGAATTAAATAACAGTGATCTCTGCCTCCTCTCCACCTCTCCAAAATTTAGCAGTCCTTCAAGACCCCAACTCAGGTATCACTTCTTCAGCCTTCCCTGACCACCTCAGCTCCCAGTGATCTCTCTCTGCTCCTCTCAAAGTCAAGATGAGGCAACACAACTGATTAGTGTCAGGATGGTAAGAATTCAGAAATCCAAGTCTCTGATTTCCCAGAGTGTCATTCTTCCTACTCAACCCTATCCAAGAATCATCATCCATTTTGCTGTATCCATCTGTATCTCTAACCATTGAATAACACTGTCCTTCCCTGAAGTCTTGACATAGGACACTAGCCCCCAATTAGCAAGTTCTGCTTTATCAACTGCAAAGGTTTCAGAAACAAAGACAAAATCAGCCTTGGGAAATTTAATATGCTGACTTCTAAGTCAGGGCCAAAGGGCAACAGCGGGATGAAGAGAAAAATGGTTCCCAATAGCCATCATTAGGAAAAGGACTTTGAGCATAGACAAGATTAGTTGTACAATTGAATCCGTCAGCCCCCCGCCTGAGATCCCTGCCTATGATCAAACAAGTCTGGCCTGAAAAGAAATTGCTCACCCCATAGTGGTAGGGCTAGGTGGGGGCACTGGGGTCAAGGCAGCTGGAAGGGTATAATTGCC
Source organism: Myrmecobius fasciatus (assembly GCA_023553655.1). NCBI lineage: Eukaryota > Metazoa > Chordata > Mammalia > Dasyuromorphia > Myrmecobiidae > Myrmecobius > Myrmecobius fasciatus. The sequence goes on from JAJPUD010000871.1 coordinate 283,861, forward strand.
ACAGTGAAATCATCATTGGCCCTCAAGCCCCAGTCAACCGATCCCCCAGAGCCCAACCCACTGATGATCAGAACCAGGCAATCACCTATATGTGCCCACACGCCCCATCCTTCCTTCACTGCCTTGCATGCTACCATGTCTCTAATATCTCTCAGTGGGAGGAGGGGTCATAAGACCTAACACATTAAGCATGCAAAGGCCCAGAAAGGTAAGCTCAGGAAGTCTCCACAAAAGGCATGAGGACTGGAATTCATATTTTCCTTTATCTGACTTAGGTTATCATATTTCCTATTCCTCCTTCCCTAGGATAAGTCAAAAAGATAAGACCACTAGATTTAAAGTTAGGAGAATTTGACTTCAGATTGTACCATTATCAACCTATCAGTCAGTAAACAAGCATTTCTTATGTATTTACTATGTGCCAGGCACTGTGCTAAGTACTGGGGACACCAACAGGAGTAAAAAGAAAGGCAGTCTCTGCCTATTAGGAATTTAATTTTTTTCTTTCTTTTTGCTGAGGCAATTGGGGTTAAGTGACTTGCCCAGGGTCACACAGCCAGGAAGTGCTAAGTGTCTGAGACCAGATTTGATCTCAGGTCCTCCTGACTTCAGGGCTGGTACTCTATCCACTACACCACCTAGCTGTCTGAGGAGTTTAAATTCTAATGAGAAGGGCAATATATAATATATATATAAGGAAACTGAAATGTGGAGGAGAGAGGCTCCATAACATGGTAGAATAGTCAAGGCAGTGGAGCCTGGTGGGAAATGAAGCTTACTAACTGTGTGATCCTGGGCAAGTCACTTAATAATAATTAGCCTCATCTTGGCTTTAAAGTTTCTGAAAGGTGGAAGAGATAGACAAAGACAAAGATAGACAGTAATAGAGAGATTGAGAGAGAGGAAAACATACAAACAGACAGACAGGGGGAAAGAAAAGAGGGAGGGAAAGAGAGACAGACACAAAAAGGGAAAGAGACAGACAAACAGAGAGGGGAGAGGAAGAGAGAGAGAAAGATTATCCCCATTTTGAAGATGAGAAGACTGAGGCTGAGAAGTTAAGTGACTTGCCCAGGATCTGTGGACAACAACAAGGAATCCCAGGATTCCTTGGGATCAGGAAGGTCCATCTTCCTGTTTAGATCTAGTCACATATACATATCAGTCCTTACACTCTTTCTTTTATTTCTTTATAAGAAGGTTTTTTAAAAATGGGATCATAGGAAAAGAACTCAGAAGCCATGTAATCCAAGCCCTTCAATTTTATAATTAAAAAAACTGAAATCTAGGGAGTTTAGGTCACTTGCCCAAGTCACAGGTCAGCTAGGTGGTACTATGGACAACACATTGGGCTTGGGATCAGGAAGACCCATCTTCCTGTGTTTAGATCTGGCCTCAGACACCGACTAGCTGTGTGATCCTGAGCAAGTCACTTACCCTGTTTGCCTCAGCTCTTTATCTATTTTTCCCCGTTAGTGCTTTTCTCCCTACAACCTTATGAGGCAATTAGTGTAAATATTATCTCCGTTTTACAGATGATAAAACTGAAAAGTCATATTTGAATTCAGGTCCTCCTGGCTCCAGAGCCAGCACTCTATCCATTATGCTACCTACTTGTCCTGTGACTTTATTAATGGAGTCACACAGCTAGTAAATAACAGTAACAGATTTTTACCCAGGTCCTCTGCCTCTAATCTCTTAAAAGTTAAATTTTCATTTTTATTGAAAATTTAACAATTGTCAGCAAACATAGCCTTACAGAAAGAAAAGCAAGAAATAAAATTCTACATGAAATGTTTGCTTCTGTTACATGCAGGTTTTTTTTTTTTTTTTTCAAAAAAAAGGTATAAATTATGCAAGGCTAGGGACTGAATTCAGGGGCAGTTAAGGGGCAGAGTGGATTGAATTCTGGGCCTGAAGTGAGGAAAAACTGAGTTCAAATCCAACCTTAGACACTTCCTAGTTGTGTGACCCTGGGCAAGCCACTTGACCCTCTTTGCCTCAGTTTCCTCATCTGTCAAATGAGCTGGAGAAAGAATGACAAACCACTGCAGTATCTTTGCCAAGAAAACCCCAAAAGGAGTCACAGAGAATCAGACATAACTAATCAATTAAATAATAACAAAAGGGCTGGACATGTGCTTCTATTAGGGTAGGGAACTCCTAGGTGAAGATTTTGTAAATATCAGTCCTTAGCCTATTTCTTTTATTTCTTTATAAGAAGGTTTTTAAAAATGGGATCATAAGAAGAGAACTCAGAAGCCATGTAACCTAAGCCTTTCAATTTTATAATTAAGAAAACTGAAATCTAGAGAGATTAGGTCATTTGCCCAAGTCACAGGTCAGCTAGGTGGTACTGTGGACAACACATTGGGCTTGGGATCAGGAAGACCCATCTTCCTGTGTTTAGATCTGGCCTCAGACACCGACTAGTTGTGTGATACTGAGCAAGTCACTTCACCCTGTTTGCCCCAATTCTTTATCTTAAAAATGGGCTGGAGAAGAAAATAGCAAACCACTCTAGCACCCTTGCCAAGAATACGCCAAATGGGATCATGAAGAGTTGGATACAGCCAAAATGAATCAACAGCAAGATCACACAGAATCAGAGGTGGATTTGAACCCACCTGCTTTGACTCAAGAGTCAATATTTTCTCCCTCTAATGCTTTCCTCCCTACAACTTTATGAGGCAATTAGTATAAATATTATCTCCGTTTTACAGATGATAAAACTGAAAAGTCAAGTTACTTTCCAACATCATTGGGCTAATCATCCTGGGTCCTGATCTGGCCTTGAAAATGACTAATATTTATTCCATGTCATATAGATTTAGGGCTAGAAGAGATCTTAGAGGTCACTGGGACCAATGCTTTGTTTTGCAAATGAAAAACTGATCCCCAAGGAGGAAAGTCCAAGGTCATAGAGATAGGAAGCAGCAGAATTGGGATTTTAATCCAAGCCCACTGCATTTGTATCATGTCATGACACCTGTTGTGGAGAAGACAATATTATCTGACTAGTTTCTGACCAAGGCCATGCCTTGCCCCTACTTTGTAAACCTGCTGGAACCTCTCCTTTGGGTGCCTATTTTTAGTCCCCATCACATGAAGGGCCATCGATCCCCCCACTGCAGAGCTCAGAAACCAAGCCCCTAGGCCACACCCAGCTTGCCAGCGGGGTAAAGATTGTGTCATACATCATTCATCCCAGAGATGATCTCCCTTCCTTGTGCCATTAGCTTTCAACTCTGATTTATGACCTCAGAAGCACTGGCTGCTAATGTGCCACTTAAACCTTATTGCCCTATTAAAATGATGGAGACAGAATAGATGAATGGATGAATGGATGGATGGATAAATCGGGTGACAAACAGGCAAACATACCATCTGTGGTGGCTTTCTCCAAATTGGATTAAGAACAAACCCAATTCCCTTTCTTTTCAGCCTCTCGTGTCACAGATATTCATTTCCATCATTCATTTTCCTAAAATTTTCTGTGTTGGGAATAGAGGTAGAATCAGGGTGGAGAGTTCGCAGTGTTGTGTTCCAGGGCACTGAAATGTAAAGCCTATTAATGGCACCAATGTAGGGTACAATGCCTTCTTCTCACAACCCAGGCCAGTCCATTTCCCCTCCTCTACAAATCCCCAGCATCTCCCCCAAGTAGCCATTCCTTAAGCATCCCAGAAACCTAGATGTACAATAGATGTGTTTCCTAGCCTGTCCCTTAATTTCCCCTTATCCTCCCACCATCCCTCTTACTCCCTAGACCTCCAAATTCTTAGTTACTGACTCTGACAGGGAGCCAGGTGATTCAGCCCCCTTGATTCCTCCCAGGCCCCATTATATAAATCCCATTTCCCTATTTGACAGCTTAGGAAACCAAGGCAACCTAAGAGGAGGAGCCAGTAGTCTATGGCCCATCTAGGGACAGAGAGAAGCAATCATCAAATCAACTATCATTTTTTTCAGTGTCTACTAGGTACCAAACACAGTACCAAGTACTATTGGAAAACTCAAATAAGTCCTGCTGTCCAAAAGCTTATATTTTGACCTCTAAGCACAAGCCATCCCCTACAAAACTTGGTTTTTAAAGGCAGGGAGATATGTTGCTCTTTCCTGGAATTTCCAGGGTGATACAGGGATACAGGGAAGAGAGAGACAGAGAGAGAGAGAGACAGAGACAGAGACAGAGAGAAAGACAGACAGAGACAGAGACAGAGACAGACAGAGACAGAGACAGACAGAGAGAGAGACACACAGAGAGAGAGAAGGAGGGAGGAAGGAAGGAAGGAAGGACGGAGAGAGGGAAGAAATGGGAGGGAGAGAAAGAGAGACAAAGATAGAGACAGACAGACAGAGACAGAGAGACAGAGAGAAGGAGGGAAGGAGGGAAGGAAGGAGGGAGAGAAGGAAGGAAGGAAGGAGAGAGAGAGACAGAGAGAGACAGAGAGAGAAGGAGGGAAGGAGGGAGGGAGGGAGAGAAGGAAGGAGGGATAGAGGGAAGAAGAGAGGGGGGAGAAGGAGAGAGGGGAAGAAGAAGAGGGAGAGAGACAGAGAGAGAAACAAAAAGAGACAGAGACAGACAGAAGAAGGGAAGGAAGGAGACAGGGAGGGAGGGACTGTCTTACATATTGTGGATACAGACACAAGCAAGCCAGTCTCTTCCTTTAAGAAGCTTATATTATATTGTAATGGGGGAAGATAGGCACACAAAGGGAAAATGTAAATGTGGGAATAGGAAGGAGGTAGGAGGGTGCAGAAGTCACTTTTAATCTACTCAAGAAAGCCAATTGTTAAATTTAAATGCTCAGTGTGAGCATTTACAGCACAGAAATCAGCAAAATAGTACAAATGAAGGCTTGATTCATTGGTTGCTGATTGTCTAGATTTTAAAAAGTGATGAAGAAAATATTAATAACACAGATCAAACTCCTGTGTACAATTTTTTTTTGAAAAGTTGGTTGTTAAATACTTAGTTGCATACTCATGAAAGGGGTAAAAAGTCCTGACAAGCACATGGCCAGAAACTGGAATGGAGGCCTAAGTTCATGCAAGAGAACATCAAAAAATGACCATGAAAGTCCTAAGTTTATAGATTTCCCTTGGGAAAAATATAAAGATGATTCACATGGAGATAGCATGACTAATGGAGATGACATCTTTTGAAAGTTTTTAATGTTCAAGCCCCAGAGTCCCTGTTCTATTAACTATTTGATCTGCTCCCCCCACCCCTGAGTTCTTTTTAAAAATATTATTCATAAGCATAATAATAAATATATATGATATTTAAAATATAAAATATAAAAATTATAATGAATATAAAAATAAACTGAAAAAAATTAAGTTTTGATCAGCATTGAGACTTCTTCACTGCTTTATCTAGAAGTGGATAGAATTTCTCATCATGAGTCCTTTAGAATTATCTCAGATCATCATGCTCTGATCACAGAGCAGCTACACTATTGATGTTACTGTGTACAATGTTCTCCTGGTACTGCTCACTTCACTTTGCATCACTTCATATAAGTCTTCCTAGGTTTGTTTTTTTTTTTTCCTAAATCATCCTTGTCCTTTTTTCCAGCACAATAATAGTCCATCACGATCATATGCCAAAACTTGTTCAGTCATTCCCCAATTGATGGGCACCCCCCAATTTCCAATTTTTTGCCAGCACACAAAAAAGAGTTGCAATAAACATTTCCATACATATGAGTCCTTTTCCTTTTTTAAAAAATCTTTGGAATACAAACTTAGTAAAGGTATTGCTGAGCCAAAGGATATGCAAATTGTTTTTGAGAACTGTTAGACCAGTTCACAACTCCACCAGTGGCACATTAGTGTCCCTATTTTTCCACATCTCCTCCAGCATTTGTCATTTTCCTTTTCTGACATGTTAGCCAATTCAGGAGGTATGAGGTATTACACCTGAGAGTTCTTAAGCTTTTTTCCACACTTGTATCCTGCCTCTCCTATTGGATTAAAAACTCCTACAGGAGAGGAGTCCTTTTCCCAACTTCTGAATTGCCTCTTCTCCTTGTTGTTCATCCTTCACCTTCAAAAATGACCAGTTACTTCAGAGGGTGGTCTTGACTTGCAGATAAATTGGATTTAAGTGAGTCAGAGTTGCACAAAGTTGCCCAACTAACTCTCTCTTCCGGTCACCAAAGTCCAATGGCGAGACAAAGGTCAAAATGGCTAGTGATGGCCCAGGATGTAGTAGACATGTCTTCCACGTCTAACCAAGCTCTAAGGGCTCCAGGGTGAGTGCTTTAGCCACCTTTATGCTGTTAGAACAAATTGTTCTCACCCTCCCATTCCCTCAGGGAAATCTTCACCTCCTTGAGGGAGACTTCTCCTAGTGGACTTGGTGCAGATTCCCCAAGGGGTCTGAGGTGTGTCAGTTGACCCTCCACATGATTTAGTCCATCTTTGAGATGGTTTTACCAGAGCCTGGCCACTGCCCATTCTGCTGCTTCTTGGAGCCACAGGTGAGCGTTGGGTAACGGAGAGCACCAAAGAGCAGCCTCTACAGGGGCTCAGCAGTCCTCACCACAGAGATGCTAGTCTTCCCTGAGCTGAATACCCCTTCTCCCTAGCAGACACGGGTCTCATTCAGATTCATAAGATCATAAGTTTAGAGCTGGAAAGGACTTTTGAGATGATGGTGCCCCACTCCGTTACTGTAACACAGGGAAACTGAGGCTCAGAAGGGCTAATTGATTTGCCCTGCATGAGGCTGGTGGCTATCTGAGACAGATCTTCCTGACTCCAAGGCTGATTTTGAGTGGAAATGTCCACATTTATGAGCAGAAAAGAGAAGGAACAAAGGGTTGGCGACTAGAGGGGAAACTTCTCCCTCCAGAGAAGAAAAAGAGCTTGGTAAGGACCCAGGGGGTGAGGATGAATAATGTTTTTAATTGTTCTTTAACTGAGGTCTTCCTGCCTCCAAATCCCATTTTCCATCTATTAAGTCAAGCTGCCTCTAACAGTCCTTCTCTTTCTCCCCAAGGAGAATAAACAGGAATTTAATTAGCAGATTCCAATAAGCAAAGAGTCCCTTCCCCAGGGAAGCCAGTCCTCCCGCTGCTCTAAGGAGGAACCAGCCAGGGAATCTCTACAGGACCAACATTCACCCATCATTCTTCTGTTCTTTTTCCTCTTCTGCCCCCTTTAGACAAGAAAGTCAGAGTCCCTCTCCTCTCCTAGACTGGAGACCCCATACTCCTTTTTCCCTTTTCCTTCCTACCATGTTGCTTCCAGGAAAGCAGACCTGGGTAGGAGGAAGATGCAAAGAAAATGGCAAGTCATTAAGATATATTAAATCATGGTGAGCCGCTCCTCCCTAGCCCCAGGTGGGCTCAGCCCCCAGCCCATTGCACACACAGCATTAAGGCCAAATTAAATTAGAATAATTAAACTTTGGTCACACTTTTAATTTTACGCCGGAAATAACCTAGCTAATGGAGATTAAATAAAGCTCTGTCTTGGGGAGGGGGAGAAATCGGGCTGGGAGCTGCTGAGGGAGGCTCAGGGCTGGAAGAAAAAAGGAGGCTGGGAACAATGGAGGAAAGTGATGAAGGCAGAGACTTGTAGGTATGTGTGTATGTGTGTGTGTGTGTGTGTGTGTGTGTGTGTGTGTAAGCGTGAGTGTATGTAAGTGTGAGTAAGCCTAAGTTTGTATGTGTGAGTTTGAGTCTGATTGTGTAAGTTATGTCGTATTATGAGTGTGTGTGTGAGTATGAGCAAGTATGTAAGTGTAAATATAAGTGTGAGTGTGGGCTGTGTGTATATAAGTGTGTACAAGCATGTATATAAGTATAATTGTGAATTTGAATGTAAGTCTGATCATGTTGTAAATATGTATAAATATGGGTATGAGTATGAATGTAGGTTGTGTTGAAATCAGCATTACAGGCCATTAAAACAGAAGGAATCCCTAAAGATCTTCGGGCTTCTTTTTATAGACATAGAAACTGAGGCAGAGAGAAATCGTTTGTGGAAGGGTATTAATTACACTTCATCATGGTGCTGTTCTGCTCCTAAGCCATCAGAGGCTCACTATTGCCTCCAGGAGGAAATCTTGTCTCCTGAGCCCCTGAACAAAGACTGACTCATTTTACATCGCTTCTCTTTGGACCCACCATTCCAGCCAAACTTGACTCTCAAATTTGAGCTGCCAGAGCTCTGTGCATTTATTCAGGCTAGAGTGCATGACTTTCTTATTCAAGGTTCTTCTCAGTTTCCACCTCCTCCATGTAGTCCCTCTTGCCCCCTACCACTGCCCATGGCTGAAAGTGTTCTCTCTCTCTCTCTCAATTTTTCTGTGACCCTTTATTGGGTTCTAACCATACCCTACCTCACATTATATCTGTTTGTGCATAAGCCACTTTTAAAAATCACTTTAAAAAGGAGGGAAAGGGACCCACATGTGCAAAAATGTTTGTGGCAGCCCTTTTTGTAGTGGCAAGAAACTGGAAATTGAAAAGATGCCCATCAATTGGAGAATGGCTGAATAAATTATGGTATATGAATGTTATGGAATATTATTGTTCTGTAAGAAATGACCAACAGGAGGATTTCAGAGAGGATTGGAGAGACTTGCATGAACTGATGCTGAGTGAAATCAGCAGAACCAGGAGAACATTATACACAGCAACAAGACTATACGATGATCAATTTTGATGGACATGGTTCTCTTCAACAATGATGTGATTCAAACCAGTTGTGCTGCGATGAAGATAGTCATATACATCCAGAGAGAGGCCTGTGGGAACTGAGAGTGAACCACAACACAGCATTTTAACGCTTTCTATGAATATTTCCATGCATTTTGTTTTCCTTCTTAGGTTGTTTTTTTTCTTCTTGTCTTTCTAGATCTGATGTTTCTTGTGCAGTAAGATAACTGTATAGATATGTATACATCTATTGTATTTGTCATATAATTTATCCTATCTAGCATGTATTAGATTACCTGTCATCTAGGGGTGGAGGGTGGGGGGTGGCGGGAAGGAAAGGAAAAGCTTGGGAAAAAAAAAGTTTTTTTGCAAAGGTCAATGTTGAAAGGTCACTCATATGTTTTGCAAATAAAAAGCTTTATTAAAAAAATCACTTTAAAAAACCATAACTCCTCAAGAGTAAGGACTGTGTCATTTTTCATCCTTATACCCTCCAAGTTTATCACATGCCTTGTACATAATAGGTGTTTTAAAAATGTTTGGGGACGAATGGATTCAACCCATCTCTTTAGCTATAGTTCTGTATTGTTTCCAATACCCACTCATGTATTTTAAGCTTGTGTCTATGGGAGGAAGTTTGCGTGGGTGTGTAAATTATTGTTCAGTCATTTCAATTGTGTCCAACTTTTGTGTCCCCATTTGTGTTTTTCTTGGCAAAGATACAGAAGTGGTTTGCCATTTTCTTCTCAAACTTACTTTACAGATGAGGGAAATGAGGGAACTAGGGTGAAGTAGCCCAGGGTCTCACAGCTAGTAAATGGCTGAGGGCACATTTGAACTTCTGAAGATGAGTCTTTTATCCACTACATCACCTAGCTGCCTTGTGTAAGGTATATGTCTAAATACAAATGATCCCCAAATGTCTCTCAACTGCATTTCCAGATATTGCAACTAATCCAGATTTCCCTCTATCCAGTCACAAAACTTCAAGATGGTAAAAGAGCATTCTACAGACATCAAGTTCAAGACATGGGAATTATGGGACAAGGTGTGACATAGAGTATGAATGTTTCTGTTATAATCATTCCTAATTATGACTAGATTCAGTCCTCCTAAACCTGGGTCCCTGAGAAGTGAGAGGCAGGAACAAGTGAGAGAGTAGATGCTTGGGCCCTTGACTGCTGTTGATGTATTTCAAACCATTTGTTTTATGGGGCTTTCTTGATATCAACATGATTTCTATTTCAAGTAAATTCACTTCCTTGCCACCAAAGAATTATCTGTTTATGTATTTATTTTGTATATTATTTTTGTATCTGTCTTCTCTAATAGAATTTGAGTTTCTTGAAGGCCAGAACTAATTTTATTTTTAACTTTAAAATCCCCAGCACTTGATATAGTATCTAGAACACAGTAGGTGCTTAATTCATGCTTGTTGGTTGTTGGATTGATTAAATAAATTATTCTTACTTTTGCTATAACATGAGGTCATTTGATAAATTCTGGTTGGTTTAAGGGGAAAGATTCAGTGGAGAAGAGGGGCCCTCAGGGCTCAATGTTGATGAGTAGCTTTGAATCCATCTTCCATATGACAGCCCTTCAAATATTGGAAGACAGTTATCAAATAATGTTGAGTTTCAATCTCCTCTTCTCCAGGCTAAACAGCTCTAGTTCTTTTAGTTGAGTCACCATCTTGGTCACTTTCTTCAGGACACAGTATTGGCTATAGTACACCATGCTAGGTCTAAGGGCACCTAGATATGATGGATTCTCACCAATGAGGGCCCTAGGCAGAGAACTAGAACACTAAGTAAGAAGTACTGTTTTAATTATTATGTATATTATTTTTCTGGTTCTGTGGACTTCACTTTGCATCAGTTTATACAAATCTTCCCAAGATTCTCTATATTGTTAATATTCACCATCTCTTACAGCACAGTAATATTCTATTGTATTTATGGACCACAGGGTTTTTTTTAATCACCATTCACCAATCAATGAATTTTTATTTTTGCTACCAAAAGAGTGTTTAGTTCCAATTTAAAGAGTCTTGGAGTAGAAAATGGCAAATTACTCCAGTATGTTTGCCAAGAAAACTGCAAATGGGGTCATGATGAGGTGGAAATGACTGAACAACAACAAAGAGTTTTAGATGTCATCTCACCCAATTGCTTCACTTTATGTATAAAGAAACTATGAAACTGAGCAGAGAAATCAAGTCACGTAGATAATAAGTGATAAAATCAGAATTTGAACCCAGATTCTTCAACCCCAAATGCAGCATGCTTTAATTAATTAATTTAGAATTAACTAATTCCAAAATTTCCTAAAATAGACAACTGGAAATATAACCAGATCAGCTGACACAGCTCACTTCAAAGGAAAAGATCGATTCCAAGCTGACTAGGTCCATTCCCCAAGAGATCAGACAGTGGGAAGTGCAGAATGGCTCAGGCCATTAGGGCTGCTCTATCTCAGGAAAGGGTAAATAGATCAGAAGCTTCCTTGATCCCACCCCCACTTTTAGCCTGTGATTAAGTTCCCTGTTACTCTGTGGGAGTGAGGTAAAGACAGAAATGTCAAACATAGCTGCAACACTCCCACAGAATCAGATTAAAATGAAAATGGGAAGTATTTAACAAAATAAATAAAGATACAATTAATATGCAGACACTAGCTGTGTGACTCTGGGTAAGTCACGTCACTCTGCCTCATTTTCCTCATCTGTAAAATGAGCTGGAGAAGGAAATGGCTAACCACTTCAAGATCTTTGCCAAGAAAATCCCAGATAGGATCAGGAAGAGTCAGACATGAATGAAAATGACTGAACAACAATGAAATAATACCCCATCCCATCCATAGCTTTCTATCCATGCCAGAAAATAATGTATGAGAAATACCTGAGACTCTCACCCAATGTCATCCTTGTATTAGAGAGGAAGCACAACAGCCTCCCAAGGGAGATTTCTGGACTTCTCCAATCAAGATGGAAGGAGCTTCCATTCAGAGAGAAGTAGCTATAGATATATTAACAAAATACCTTCAGCCCTGGCCCTTTCTAAAATTCTGGGACCCCTCTGATAGCTATTTCAAGTTTAAAGCATCTTTAAGATTAACATCACTCAAAATCCCAGTTTCTAAGCCCTCAGTGAGGTTCCTTTTATAGACTAATCAGTAAGTTTTCAAGTTCAAAACAAAAGGCAATCCAATAGTCGAGCAGAATAAATGGCCATAAAAATTTCACTTTTTCATATACAAAGAAGGATCCTCCCCCAGAATCCCATAGAAATTGCCTTCTCGGGTATCTGCTATGGGTCCCATCTCTTCTCATTGCCTTTTTGGATCATGAAAAAGGAAACCCAGGCAGTTAGCCACAAGAAACTACTCTAACTCCCAATTATTCTTCTGTTTTCCTGGCTCAGAGAAAGGAAGCAAGAGCTCAGGCACTCACAGGATGGGGTAAGCAACCTTAATGCAACCCTGTGGCTGCCCTGGGTATCTCAGCACACACTACAGGCAATCACAGGAACCTTGGCTGCTCCACATGACTGACTATGACATCTGTATTCTTGGCTGCCAGATGCGTACACATCCATCCCATTTACCGCCATCTCTTCTGCTGGCCCCATTGGTCCCGAAAGGACCAGAAATAGCAGCTATAACCTTTCCCCAGAAGCTAGGCTCATATCAAAACAAAAACAAAAACAAAAAAAACAACCCACACTCAAAGAGACATCTTGACATGCTATATTTCACACACACAGGTTTCAAAGACAAAATAATAATTATTATTGTCATCACCATCATTATATCTTGTGTTTCTGGCACCCTTGTGTTGTATATTTTACATACTGACCTCCAGGATATAACAATAATAATAATAATAATAGTAATAATACTAACTTGAATTTATATGGTCTTCAAGATCTGCAAAGTGCTTAACAAATACTATTTTATTTGATCCTCACAACCCTGGGCAATAGATAGTACCATTATTCCTATTTTACAGATGAAGAAACTGAGGCTGACTATGTTATTTGAGACATTCTACCAATAAATGAAACTCTCTGCCCCAAAACATTTTGAGGGACTTAGTTGAAAGAATCTTTGCCTTCTCAAATCTGAAGCCCTTACAAATCCACTGGATCTCAGAAAATGTGGTAGGAACTATCTACTAAAATATTACTCCCAACAATCTGGATTAGTTTTTCCTTAGAGAGGAGAGAACGAATAAGCATTTATCGAGTATCTTCTATTTATCAGGCACTGTGCCAAGCACTTTCCAAAAATGAATTCATTTGAATAACCCTGGGAGGTGGGTGCCATTATTACTCCTATTTTATACATTGGGGAAACCAAGGCAGATAGCAAGTAAGTGACTTGCCCAGAGTCACACAGCTACTGAGTGTCAGAGGTTGGATTTCAACTTATGTCTTCCTAACTTCAGTGCCTTAAAAAAAAAAAATCGAAACTGTCCTCGAGTCTCAACTGAGTCAGATAATTGAAATTTAGTCCACTTATGTAGCTTCTTGATAATCTAAGTACAAAAAAGCCAGAGGCATGAGGACTCACTCACCTGCTCTTCCTTCAGACTTTTGACCAGCAGACCACCATGGAGAACACAGGGCAGGGAAGCTATGCTCAGCTGAATCAATACTATGTCTTTGCAAAATATCCTTTCTGTGCATTAGTTAAGTCAACCTCATTCTGTTCATTGTGGGAGGCTCCCATGAGAGTCTCATTTGGTTCCAAATCCAAACGTGACCAGCCTGAGTCAGACTGTGACAGGTGATGTTCTTGAAGTGAGTCATGGTTAGGAGCAGTATGAAGAATAGTCAAATATTCTCCAGGACAAGAAGCCATTGGGATTGTTGATTGTTGGGGGATCCCCAAAATAAGACTCTCAGAGTCTGTATCTGTCTGTCTGTATCTCTCTGCCCCCTCTGTCAGATGAATCTGCTGAGAGATCCAGACAGTGATCTCTCAAAGGATCAAGCCCATACCTATAACTATCATGCGCTGGAATACCACCATCTTTGCCAGATTATCTTTTGACACAGAAATCTGCCAAAGCTCACACAGGGTCAGACTAACTGATCAGCTGAGCCAGGGTTCCTCCTTCTGGGAGTAGCATGTTAGATGAGAGAGAGTAAGAGAGTGCAGGGGAACTCTACCTTCTAAAGACCAACACCCCCAACACCTTTGTTTCTACATAACCACCCAGTTGACATTTCTAAAGCTCAAGTCTGATCCCTTCCCTTCTCAAGTTCTAGCCTCTCTCTATCTCTATCTCCCTTGGTCTCTCTGTCTCTCTCTATCTCTGTGTCTCTCTGTCTCTGTCTCTCTTCCTATCTTTGTCTTTCTCTGCTTCTCTTTCTATCACTCTGTCTTTATCTCTATTTTTCTCTGTCTCTGTCTCTTTCTCTGTTTCTCTGTCTGCCTCTGTCTCTGTCTCTATCTCTCTCTGTCTCTGTCTCTCTGTCTCTCTCCCTACTTCTGATTCTGTCTCTCTATCTCTCTGTCTTTCTCTGTCTCTGTCTCTCTCTCTCTCTTTCTCCTTCTCCCCTCTAGGTTAAAATACATTGGGGGGAGGAGTAAATTTCTCTTTTTATTATAAACTTATCTAGATGATCAAGATTATCATACATGACTTTCCTTCCTAAATTTTATATTCCAGATAAACCAGTATCCTGGCTATTCTCTGTATGGACATTTCATCTCCCATCTCCATGCCTTTGCTGACACTGTCCCCTTTGTCTAGAATGTCCTTTCCTCTCTCCCCTCTCCTCTGGCTCACCGAATCCCTAACTTCCTTCAAAGCTCAGGTCAAGTGTCACTTCCCCTAGGAAACTTAATCCTGACCCCCCTCCCAGAAGTCAATTTTACTGTTAATTTTATATGGATATATTTTCCCTTCTCCCTACCAAGGAAGTTCTCTGAGGGCAGGTCTCCTTTGTTTTTGTCTTCCTATCCCTTCCATCTAGCTCAGTACCTAGCATATAGTAGTCAATTAATAATAATAACTAAGATTTATAAAATATTTTTAAAATATTATCTCATTTGATCCTTTTACAACTACCCTGGGAGGTAGATGTCATTGTTATTTCTGTTTTAAAGATGAGAAAACTGAAGCAAACAGGAGTTAGGAGACTTGTCTAAAATGACACATCTAATAAGTATTTAAGGCAGAATTGGAATTCAAATCTTCCTGACTCAGGTTCAGAACTCTAACACCTATTAGTGTTAAAATTCATAAATAGTTATTGAATGGAATCGAATTATGCTATACTAATTGATTGGAGTAGAATAAAACCATACCCATTTTACAGATAAGGCTCAGAATGGGTAAATTGATTGCCTTTTGTTGCTGTTGTTGTTAAATCATTTCAGTTCTGACTTTTTGTTGTCCCATTTGGACTCTTCTTAGCAGAGATACTGAAGTGATTTCCCATTTCCTGTTCTAACTCATTTTATAGATGAGGAAACTGAGGCAAACAGGATTAAGTGACTTAACTGGGGTCACACAGCTAAGTATCTGAGTTTGGTTTGGAACTCAATTCTTCCTAACTCCAGGCTCAGTGCTCTTGACATTAAGCCACTTGGTGCCCATAGTGACCTGCTTAGGATCACACAATTAATGTGCAAACCTGACATCAATTCTGGTCTTAAGTCCCACATAGCAGGAGCCTTCCCTATTAGCGATCTCAGCATCTATAATTCTTTTCATACAGTTTTCTCAAAATTAGGGCAAGGACCAGATCTTATTCATCACCATATCCTTCACAGCAGCTGATATAAAGCAGGTACATAAGGAGAACTTAACCTGAGTAATTACAAAGCAAATATCTCACCTTCTCCCTCTTCTCTTCCCTTTGCACTGAAAACTACCTAGGGCAGAGCTTCTAGTTCAATGGCTCCAGGTCCAACCCCATGAAGACTCCAGGGAATAGCTCATCACAGACTGCTACACATGAGAGCTGGAAGAGACCTTAGAATTCATCTAATGAGGACCCCAGGAGATAATGTATGCATGGCACTTAGCAAGCCTTCAAGCATTACATAAATGACAGAGCTTACTCTTTTTTAACCCATGTTTCTCATTTTGCAAATGGGGAAACTGAGGTCCAGAGAAAGAATGAGGAATCTGCTCAAAGTCACATAGCAAATGAATAGCAGAGGTGGGAAGGACCTCCTAGTCTTCCTTTTTCCAAAAAAAAATGTTACTGATGCTTTTAAAAATGTCATTTTGTTGATATCTTTTGCCTAACTGGCTATCCTATTTAACAAAAAAAAGATTAAGAAGAAAGTGGGTGGAGAGGAAAGCAGTTCAACAAAATCAAACAATCATTAGCTTTGTCTCATAGCATATGTAATATCCTATAGTCCCCCACCTTGACAAAAAAGGGGGGGTGAGGAAGCTAAAACTTTTCAACTCTCCTCTCTAGTCAAAATTCATCCTTATAATCCTTCAATTTTGTTACTGTTTTTATTTATTTCCATTGTAGTAGTTGTGATAAATATTGTTTTCCAGGTTGTGAAACTTTACTCTTTTGCCTATATCATTTCCAGAAATACCTCCCTCCCCCTTCCCATTTTATAATGAAAGTCCTCCTAATAACAAAAAAATCCAATAAAACAAGATATAATGACCTCACATATCAATGTACATAGCATTCTGCTCCAGTCTGCCTGCGCCTTCCTGTCTAGAGGAGGAAGGAATACTTCTCCTATTCTACTCCAGGGCCATCGCTGGTCTCACAGTGGCTCGGGCTTCAATTTTCTTAATATGATCTTTTCATTTACCTTGCTGCAATTATTGTGTATATTTTTGTTTCAACCCTGCTTATTTTGTCAGTCTTTTCTCTACTACATCATGTTTTATTTATGATGCAAAAAGCTGGCTGTAGCTGGCCAGAACTCTTTGTGGAAAAATGATACAGAAGAAAGGACTAAGCATTGTCATCCCCCATAATGCTCATTGCTATCATGTTTTGGGGTAAGTCTAAAGTTTTTTCCTACCCAGACCTATGAAATATTTGGGGTGATTATTGTTGTTATTATTGTTGCTGTTATTGTCATTATCATTATCTTTATTCTATAATTATAATATATATTCTATTATATTCTAATATTCTATTAATATTATTGTTCTATCATCATTTATTATATATATATATTCTATTACATTCTAGCTGTTTAATATTCTATCAATATTATTCTAATTTTATTATTATTATATTATTATTATATATTATATATATTCTATTCTAGCTATTCAATATTCTATTAATATTATTATTCTAATTTTAAAGAGGAGACTGAAATTCAAGAATATAAAAGAACTGACACACAGTCTCACAGTGAGTATCAGCTCTAGTATTTGAATTTGGGTCCTTCCTGACTCCAGTTCCCTATATCACATTCTGTCAGCCAGCCTTGACCCTGTTCAGTCATGGCTGACTCTTCATGACACCATTTGAGGTTTTCTTGGCAGAGAAACTGGAGTGGCTTGCCATTTCCTTCTCCCATTCATTTTCCTTTTTTTTTTTCCTGAGGCAATTGGGGTTAAGTGACTTGCCCAGGATCACACAGCTGTTACGTGTCTGAGACCAGATTTGAACTCAGGTCCTCCTGACTTCAGGGCTGGTGCTCTATCCACTTCGCCACCTAGCTGCCCCTACCCATTCATTTTCCAAATGAGGAAACTGAGGCAAACAGGGTAAAGTGATTTGCGCGGGGTCACACAGCTAGTAAGTGTCTAAGCCAGATTGAATTCGGGAAGATGACTCTTCTTGATTCCAAGCTGGGAGCTCTAAACGCTGTGCCATCTAACTGCCCTTGACCTTTGGTAGGGCTACTTCAAAAGTGCTAAAGAAGAAGGTGGAAAGTGCTTTTCAAATTTATTCAGCACCACCAATATGCTATAGCAATTGCCCTAAACTCTGTTTACTCATATCCCTTCCCAACCTGCAATTATCTTCACTTCTTCCTCCCCCTCAACCCCATCCCTGGGCTTAGAGACTCTACAAATCCTATCCCTAAAATCTGGTAGCAATCAACAGTTCCAGTACCATCTCAATGGTCAAGTGTCATGGAAACCAGAGACAGACAAAGAGAGACAGAGATAGAGACAGAGAGGCAGAGAGAGAGAGAGAGAGAGAGAGAGAGAGAGAGAGAGAGAGAGAGAGGATAAACTCAGAGCCAGCAAGACAGAGAAAGAGAAAGATAGAGACAAAAGACAGAGATAGACAGAAAGAAAATAGAGAGACAGATCAAGACATGGGAGACAAAGAAATAGAGATAGAAACAGAAGCAGAAATTGAGAGACAAAACATAAAAGAGTTTGTTTCATTTGTTTCTGTTGACTGATTTCCATTTAGCCTGAGGCCTGGTGTCTCTTAGGTTCTGAAGACATTGCCAGGGGCTCACATTCAAAACTGTTTTAAAGTAGAGAATCACCCAGGAAGGGATGGAGCTCTCCCTAAAGTCATTACCACTTCTCTCTGCAGTATCCCTGTCAATGTTGGGGTCACATTTCTGTTGTTTCCTTGCTTTTCAACCATCTAATGTGGGATTATTCTCAAGAAACCCTAGGAACTCATCTGACAGATGATCCAATGAAAAATTGGATAAATGTAGAAAATCAAGATGGGGACAAATAGTATCATCTATCTCTAAAACCACTTTTGGCCAATTGGGCAGGATTAGAGTATGCAGATGGGTAAGTCCTTTTTCTTCTCACTAGTTACCCCAGTTTACAATACACCTGACTGCAATAAGTCTGGTTAAACAAATAAAAATTCATAAATCCTACAACCTTCAGATTAGAGACTCACTGTCCTGCTGTGGGATCTAATCATTAACAGCGTAGACAATGGAGCTATGTGATGGAAAGTCATGTGCAGCAACAGCAGATACAGCTGAAGCATCATGGATGATGGGTAATGATATATAACCAGCGGCAGCTAGGTAGCTTGATGGGCAGAGCCCCACCCCTGGAGTCAGTAGGAACTGAGTTCAAATATGATGTAAGACATTTACTACAAGTGACTTCCCTTTTTTGACTCAGTTTCCTCATTTGTCAAATGAACTGAAGAAGAAAATGGCAAACCATTCCCTTACCTTTACCAACAAAACCCCAAATGGGGTCATGAGGAGTCAGACATGAGTGAAAAATAACTGAACAGCAACAAAAATATACAACCATTCTGGAAAGGTAAACTGGGCACAGGTTGTGAAAGGCTTCAAATGACAAACCTAGGAGTTTGGTCTAAAGACAATGGAGAGCTGCTGAAATTTTTTGAACAAGGGAGTAATACAGAAATTTGATAGCTGCTTGGAGACTGGATTCTAGAGAAGAAAGACTGGATGCCAGGAGACCAACCTGGAGTTCACTGAAATATTCCAGATGAGATGATGAGTCAACATTAAAGTGGTTGTGATATGAATAGAGAAAAGGGGACTGAGGTAAGAGATGTTTTGAAGGTGGGATCCAGAAAATTTGATCACTCAGTGGATTGGGAGCAGAAGGGATGGAAGTAAGAATGATGAATCAAGGATGTCTTCTGAGTTGTAAACATGAATTATTAGAAGGATAATAATGACCTTGACATAAATATGCAGTTAGGAGGAGGGATGGATCTGGGGGGGGGTGGGAAATGTAATGAGTTCTGTTATGGATATGTTGAGATTGAAGTCACTTTAGTATGTCCAGGCAAAAAAAAAAATCCCCTAGACAGAGATTTGGTACTGGCACCAGGAGAGAAAAGAAGGCAGCAGGGAAGAATGCAAAAACCTAGGTTTCTTCTGAGGCCGAGAATGGTGTCTTTTCCATACTAGCCCTCTTTATGTAGATATGTTTAGTGATAATTCTGAATTCATCTTTCCAGGAAGGTCTATAAAGTGCTGTCCATGGTCTTGATCGTTTGGGGCTATCTGACAAAGTAACCATATTCTGGGGGAATGATTCGCCTATGGTGGAATTCTGGTTCTGAAAGTGACTTCCAGAGGTCATTCAGACCAATCTCCTGCCTTTAGACAGCACTGCATCTAAACTACTTAAGGAAGAAACAGGCACCTACCTTATTATCTAAAAGTTTCTAGAGTAAGAGATTCTAAAACAACTGAGTCAACAAGTTCTTCCAGAATCCCCAACTCTTGTTATAAGGCCAATACAAACCTCCTCATTCAGTCTGCTGTGTAGAAACAGAGGCCCATCATCCCTCTCCATCTTCCCAACTCCACCATCACCAATCTTTAGCAGGAGGCATACATGGCACACAGTGAGGGCTTAATTAATACTAATTGAATTGAGTTGAGTTGTACACATAAAGGGCTCTGACTCAGAGAGGAAAAATGACAAGCTTCTCATTGTTAGCTTTGTGCTGATATCCATCTGGGAGAGAAATAAAAATCAGAGTCTAAAGCTAAAAAGACCTGATTTAGCCTCATTTTACAGCCCAGAAACCTGAGTTCAAGCAAAGGCAGAAGTAGGCAGCTTGGGGCAATAGAAAAACCTCCAGATTTGGAGTCAAAAGACCTGGGCTGGAATCTTCACAGTTATTCCTTACTATCTGTGTAACCTTGAACAAAGGGGTCTCAGTTTCTTGAGAATAAGGATGTTGAAGTAGACTAGATCACCTGTAAAGTCCCTTTCAGATATAAATCTTATCCTAAATCTCAGTTCTTCCAACTAGTCATTGTGACTATGGGCAAATAATTCTGTCTTTCTGAGTCGCCATTTCCCTAACTGTAAAATGGCACTTCTACCCAAGATTAAGGTGTTGATGTTGTCGAGATAATCTCTGAGGAGTTTACATGATTTCAAAATAAAATCATGAGCTTAATTCCCTGATTACTAAGTCAAGGAAAGAAATACCAGCTACAGGACTCTTCTAAAAGCTCTTGTTTGCATTAAAAACAATTTCAATTCTCCTCTTAGATGTCAAGGAAGATCCCTCTGTGACTTTGGTGATAAAACTGACAAAGTCAAAGTTAGACAAATATCCTTTAAATATCCCTACATTTATTCATGACATAATTTAAATAGAAATTACCTTGTGACTCTGAAAATTCAAAATTAATCTTCTTTCCCTAACTCCCAACCAGAACCACACAGATCCTGAATCTGAAACTGGCAAGGATTTAAAGCTCTCCATAATCTGGCTCCCACCTGCTTCCTGGTCTTCTTTCAAATGACAGTTCTTCCAGCCCAACAAAGTCAATTCTTCCATAAGTTGGACACTCCATCTTACCCTCCATGCATTTGTATTCCATGCCCGGAATGCACTCACTCCTTGCTCCTGCCTCAGAATCATTGTTTTTCTTCTAGGCTTTTCTCTACAGTTATTTGTAGTTCCCCACTCCCCATTCAACTTTCCTCGTAGGATGAAGCAGCTTTGCACAGTGAATAGTAAGACCTGTGTTCAAGACCTACTTCTAGCATATACTGAGCAAGTGCCAGTGACCTCAGCTGCCCTCTAAGATTATTAAAGCACCAGTGCCAATCTGCACTGGGAGAAGGAGTTTCTTCATCTGAAAGTTCTCTGATGAGAAGGAAATCTCAGGGATACTTATCCTCCATTTATTTACTTATATGTTGCATCACACATATACAATCCCTTATTGTAAAGGTGTATTTTCTTTGTGTCTTTTTATTCCATTGTGTACCACAGCATCTACCCATAATTAGTAATTAATAAGTATTTTGTTCAATTGAATTGACATTAGAGATTGAAAGCAGTTCAGTACAATGGAAAGAGATTTTTTTGGAATCAGAGGTTTCCTATTCTTTGTCAATTGTGTGACCTTGGACAAATCACTTCAACTCTCAGTACCTCAGTTTCCTCATCTGTAAAATGAAATTGACCTAGATGGTATCTGATATTCTTTCTACCTGTAGGTTTATGATCCTCAGAATTCATTTTATGGATATGAAGGCTAGAGTCCAAAGAGAATTGGTTGACATATAAAGTCACACAGCAGACAAGTAGGAAAGCTGGGATGCAAACCCAAGTCTTCAAGTTTGATAGGCCATGGTGCTCTGTGTGTGTGTGTGTGTGTGTGTGTGTGTGTGTGTGTGTGTCCCCTTTCCCCCTCTCTCTATCAGTCTCTTTTTTCTTTGTCTATGTCTTTGTCTTTGTGTCTATCTCTATCTCTATCTCTGTCTCTCTGTGTGTGTGTCTCTGTCTTTCATTGTCTTTCTGTTTCTGTCTATCTGTCTCTTTCTCACTCACAGTCTCTGTATCTGTCTGTCTGTCTATCTATCTCTGTTTCTCTGTCTTTCTGTGTCTCTGTCTCTGTCTCTCTCTCTCTTTCTCTCCATCTCTATCTGTCTCTGTCTCTCTGTTTCTATCTCTGTCTCTTTCACAATCTCTGTCTTTCTGTCTGTCTTTGTTTCTCTCTCTCTCCCTCCCTCCCTCCCTCTCCCTTTCTCTCTCTCTCCTTCCTTCCCTCCCTTCCTCCCTTTCCCCCCCTCTCTCTTTTTCTTCTCCTCCATCCCTCTCCCTCTCCCACAGTCCCTCCTTCTTCAGATTCTGCAAAGAGCAACAGCTCCTTTGTGGCCTCCAGGAGTAACTCATCCTCTCCATGCTTCCACTACCCTCACTGTCTCTCTCTCTCTCCCTCTCAGGCTTAGTATCTGGCCTAATTGCCTCTCTTCTCAGCAGATCTGGGTGACAATTTATATAATGTGCTAAGGGCAGTGGAGGAAGCCAATTTGAAAGACTGCTTTCACATGTACCAACTTAATGCCACACCAGCCTTCAAGAAAATGAGCCACAAACCTTCCAAGGGTTCCTTTATTCGGCCGGGAGGAAAAAACTGGGGGAGGGGCTTCATCCTTCTTCCTCCCCCTGAAACAGAGAGGAGAGAATCTGCCTGTGCTCACTTCTTCCTAGTTTGGCTATCTTCCTATCTCATCTCCAGGTGACACTGAAAGATTTGAGGGGAGCTAAGCTGATGACTGGGAAACTTTTCGTAGTTTAATTTCCCCTTGCAATTGTAAAGAAACAAAGAAATCTGGATTGGGAGGCAGGAGACCTGCATTGAAATCCCATCAGCAACACCGAATTGTCATGTGACCTTGGATAAGATACTTCCCCTCTCTGTGCCTCAGTTTCTTCCATCATTAATATAGACATCCAGAGTTGGAAAGCACCATCTACCCAATCTCTTCATTTTACAAATGAGGAAACTGAGACCCAGGAAAGTTAAATGAATGTAGGGTGTTTTCTATTTTCATTGGTGTTAGTCTTAGAGAGTTGCCTGAGATAAATTACTTACCCAGCATCACACAGTCATTGTGTCATAAGCAGATAGTCAAACCATCACCACTATCTGCACCATCGCCTTCCTTGAGATTCTGATGACCCAAGACTCTAAACTCATGAGGCTTAGAAATATTAGCATCCTCCAGTCTCCTGATCCAATTTCCAGCTCAACCTCTACAGTCATTATTGATGGGAGAAATCACTACGGGAAAAGGGCCCATCTTCTTTGACATGACCAATACCAACTTCTAATGAAGGTCTACTGTAGGATGGTGACAAGTAAAAGGACATAAGGGCACAGAAAGAGAATTGCCTTAAAGCTAGAAATGGTAGGACCTAGCAACAGATGGAGGAGGGTGAGAAAAAGTAAGGAGTCAAGGATGACATCTAGATTAGGAGCCCAAGTGACTGGGAGAATAGTGATACACTTGACAAAAGTAGGTTCAATTTTGGATATGTTGAGTTTAAGATGTCTAGAAGACATCTACATCTACATCCAATAAGCAGCTAGAGTTGAAAAATTGGAGATCAGAGAGAGGTTAGGGCTAGATAAAGAGATCTGACAATCATCTGAATAAAGATAATAATTAACCTCCTAAGATCTGATGAGATCATAGTGCTTTTTTTGTTCACTCATTCACTGGTTCATAGGCAAGACTCGAACCTGAGGCTAATTAACCTAAAGCTGGTTCTCTATATTCTAGCCATTCATGCCTTTCTTAGAAGTTTTAGAAGGACCAAATGAAATGATGACTGGGCAAACCCTTTGAAAATTATAAAGAAAATAGGTAAGAAATTTGAATCATTGTCCTTTAGTATCACTGGATGGAGTCAAGCCTTCTTTTCTGCCTTATCATTCATTTAGCCCCCAGTATAAATGAATTTACTAGAGTTTTTCCTTGGAAGAAGCTAGCTGAGAGCAGGTTATGATAGTGGGGAGGAAATTAGAGTTAGTCACCTTCCCAGGGGAAGAAGGGGAGATATAAGAAGAAAAAGAAAAGTAGAGATAGCTGAAAACAAATTTGACCCCATTCCATCTATCCTAAGAATATCCTAAGAATAAACACCTACTATGTGCCAGGCACTGTGCTAAGTTCTGGGATACAAAAAGGAAGTAAAAAAAAAATCTGTGCCTTCAAGAAACTTACAATCTAATGGGAGAGCATGTTCTTTGATCCAGCAGTGTTTCTATGGGGCCTATATCCCAAAGAGATCTTAAAGGAGGGAAAGGGACCTACATGTGCAAAAATGTTTGTGGCAGCCCTTTTTGTAGTGGCTAGAAACTGGAAACTGAATGGATGCCCATCAGTTGGAGAATGGCTGAATAAATTATTGTATATGAGTGTTATGGAATATTATTTTCCATAAGAAACAACCAACAAGATGATTTCAGAGAGGCCTGGAGAGACTTACATGAACTTATGCTAAGTGAAATGAGCAGAACCAGGAGATCATTGTACACAGAAACAACAAGATTATACTATGACCAATTCTAATGGACGTGGCTCTCTTCCGCAATGAGATGATTCAGACCTCCAATGATGTTGTGATTAAGAGAGCCATCTATTTCCAGAGAGAGGACTGTAGGAACTGAGTGTGGTTTACAACATAGAATTTTCACTCTTTTTGTTGTTGTTTGCTTGCATTTTATTTTCTTTCTCATTTTTCCCTGTTTGATTTAATTTTTTGTGCAGCAAAATAATTGTATAAATATGTATGCATATATTGGATTTAACATATATTTCTACCATGTTTAACATAGATTACTTGCCATCTAGGGGAGGGGGTGGGGGAAGAGGGGTAAAATTGGGACAGAAGGTTTTGCAAGGGTTAATGTTGAAAAATTATCCATATATCTGCTTTGAAAATAAAAAGCTTTAATTAAAAAACTAACCTAATGGGAGAGACAACATGCAAACTAATATATACAGAACAAGATAGATGTAGGATAAAAAGGAAATAAGGGAAGGCACATATTAAAAGAAATTTAAAGGGATTGGAAAAGGCTTCCAGTAAAGACTGGGAAGCAAGAGGACCTTAGACTTTATGAAGTCCGAACATTTCATTTTACAGATGAAATTGAGATCAAGAGAAGTGAATGATATCAAGGATTATGCAGAGTCTGGTAGATCTGGGATATGAACTCAGAACCTCTGGCTTCAAATCCAGCACATTTATCCCTGCAATATATTTCCTTCTGTGTAGGAAAGTTGAGCATCGGCCCTAAAGTCAGGAGGTTCTAAGTTCAAATAAGACTTCAGATGCTCAACACTTATTAGCTGTGTGACCCTGAAAAATTCATTTAACCCCAATCGCTTCAAAAAAAAAAAAAAAAGAATTATTGTCCATTCCCCATGAAATAAAAGCAATGGAATCAAATTATAGAAACAGGGCCTTGGGATGTCTAAGACACAGGGAAGAAATGGACGACAAGTACCTAAGAGAAGTTCAAGAATCTCAAGCCTGAAGACCTCTTGAAAGAAAAGGCAGAAATGAGTTGGAAAAACCCACTTCCCTTTCCTCTTTTCAGAGGTGGGGAATTAGGGGTGTGAATATGGCAAAAACTATAAACATAGAGATGATGTTTGAGTTTTCTGAAATGTTTTTTCCCATTTCTCTTTTAAATTTTTGTTACAAAGAATGGTTCACTGACTGGGAGAATAGGGAGCTATACCTGGAAATAAGTATTATATAAAAACAAAATGGGGAGATTTTAAAAAGAGTATCAGTATCCCACTGTCTTTGATTGTTTGGGCTGCATTAGGAGTGCTATATTCAGTGGAAGAGGGTGAGCCAAATGACCTCTGGTAGCATCTTCTAGATTTGGAATTCAGTGATTTCATAGATTTAGAGACTTCCTACAGTGCTCCCAAATCCCCATTCCATACTTCCAGAGTTAAGGTTTAAGTAGCACCTCCCTATCGAGATCTTGCTATGGATTTAATGCCCACATCCAGCCCTAAGTGATCTCCTCCCCCAACCCTGTCCTCCCCCCAGGAGACTCAAATATGGTAAGGGAGAGGAAAGGAGCTACAAAGGATTCTAAACAAACAGGAAGCCTGAGCAGATTTATTATCTGACCATCGCAACCAGAGCTCATAGACAACACCTTCTCTGCTTCTGTCTCTCATGAGGTGACAGAGTCAGGAAATTAACTGGAAAGTAGAGATGTCACATGTACCAATCCGGAAATTCAACACTACATCAAGAAGGTTGTACTGGAGTTGGGGAAAGGGTAATGCTGTGTCAATGAGGAAAATAGAGACTTTGGCAATAGCAGCGGGATGAAGAGATCTGGAATTATTTTTGCAGGAGGCAATGGGGAATATGCCCAAGCTTGGGAGAGGGAAATGGTGAAGAGCCAAACTTATATGTCCCCCTTTTTGAGAAAAGTAATCCAAATGATCTCGGGAAGGCAATTGCTCTATGGCAGTGGTCTGTCAGCTGATCCTAAACAGAAAGCCTTTCTATTGCCATGAGTTGGGCAAGTTCTTAGAGAAATTTAAGAGCTTGACATTTTTTTTTTTTAGTTAACTTCCTACCTGGCTACAGAAAGGAGGATATAATTTGATTTAATTTTACTCAACAAGCACTTATTAATCACCTACTAAATGGACAGAGATGTGCTAGTCAGTGGAGACACAAAGGGGAAAAAAGGCAATCCCTTTATATTCGACTAGAGGGAAGCAACATATTTGATACAAAAGCTATATAATGTCATTTTTGGAAGTGAGAGGGAGACTCATTGTTCAGGGGATCAAGAAAGGTTCCATGTAGGAAGCAGCATCTGAGCTGAACTTTGGATGGAGATAGGGATTCTAAGAGGGGCAGTGAAAAAAGAGAGAATTTCAGGAAAGATCCCTTTGCAAAGTCCTGGAGGTGAGATTGCTTTGCGCTCAGGACAGAAGTAGGCTAATATACCTAAAAAATAAAGTGGATGAGATAGAGTAATGTACAATAAATCTATTTGGAATTAGGTTGTAAAGGACAGAATTTTTAAAATAAAGAAAAGACATTTGTGTTTTATTCTGGAGGCAATAGGGAGCTACTGACCCCCTTTTTTCTGAGCAAAGCAATTGGGGTTGCCTACGGTCACACATCTAGGAAGTACGAAGTATGTGAGGTCATATTTAAATTCAGGTCCTCCTGATACCAGAATCTGTATAAAACTCTACTGATGTTTTTTGAGAAAGGGAGTGACGTGATCAGACAGACATGTGCTTTAGGAATATCAATTTTAATATGCACTAATAAAAATAATGATCAAATCATTTAGCAAAAATTAATTAATTAATTAATTGATGTCCCTGATGACCCTGGCCCTTCATTTTATATAGGAAGAATCTTAGGCTCAGCAAGAGAAATGAAGGACCTAAAGTTATACAGCAAATTAATAGCAAAGCTGGTCAGCTAGGTGGCACCATAGTGCACAGAGTGGCGAGACTGTTGGCAGGAAGATGAATTTAAATCTGATCTCAAGACATGTCCTAGCTGTATGACCCTGAGCAAGTCACTTAATCCTATTTGCCTCAGTTTCCTCATCTGTAAAATGAGCTGGAGAAGAAAATAGCACACTACTCCAGTATCTTTTCCAAGAAAACCCCAAATGAAGTCATAATGACTCAGACACGACTTAGAAATGATTCAACAGCAACAAAAAGCAGTAGAACTAAGACTAGAATTCCAGTCTCCCAATTCTCTCCCAAGCAACATGCTTCCTCTTTTCTGGGTCCACCTCCATGAACCAGTCATTATGTGGGCATCTTGGGAGAAATCAGCAATCTCTGTTCCAGCTTCCTTGCTTCTTCTCTTCTCTCTCTCCCTCATCTCCCCCTGCTAGCAACGCTAACAACAGGCAGACCATACTGAGGGTAGCCCCAGAATCCTCAGGCTTAATGTCAAAGATGCAGAACAAAGGAGGAATGTGAAATACAGATTGACCATCTGTGTTTTGCAGACTCTGGAATTATTCTCACAGAAAACAAAGTCTAAGAAACAAGTGGAAGGCATGAGGGTGGAGTGGAAAGATGACCATATTTAGAACTGCAGGACTTGAGTTTGAAGCCCAGCACTATTACTTCCTCTGTGACTTTAAACAAGTTAACATAATCTCCCTGGGACTGAATTTCATGTATAAAATGGGGGGATCAGACTTAGATCACTTCTAGCATGCCTTCCAGATCTAAATCTATGAACCTTGAATGCCCTCTCCCCTCTCCTCACCCCACCCAAGCCAGAGAACGATTTATACACAGGTTCCATAGGCAGTACATCCACTGCAGAAGTCACAGACTTTGGACTCCCTCTTAAGTGGAGTGAGAGGAAACCTATGATAGGATCAGCCCTCTGCTCTCCCCAGCCTAATCCTCTCTTAATTATGAGCATGGGCTTGTCCCCTACCCTATCCCTTCCTGTCTCTCCACCAGTCCCTCTCCTTCAACACTTGCACATATCCTTGTCATCTGCTGCTGACTCGTTATCTCTTTAATTCAATGATTTTCTGCCTAGTTGGTTCCTAGTGCCCCAGTGGCCCAGCTGACAGCTTCATTAACGGCATTTGTGGTTGGCGCCTCTCTGTCCAGCTGAATGATCTGGACATGTGTCATCACTGACCCTGCCATCCTCCCCAGCATCCCCTCCCCAAACAGAATTTGAAGAGCCTAGGATCAGCCTCCATGGTGTGCTTGTCATCTCCTTGCAGAGTGATGACCACATGTCACTCCATCTTCATACCAGATATACCCTCCCTCCATCAGCTTCAATAGCTCCCTCACTATTGGGGTCCCTCAGAGCATAAGGCAGTTTGGTATTCCAAACATTCCCAGACATAGCACCCAGCAAACACACTGAATACCTTCACACCAATACTTATCTAGGGAAGAAGCAAGGGAGGAAGGAAGGAAAGTAAAAAAGAAGAGAGAGAGAGAGGGAGGAAGAAAGGAAAGAAGGAAGAAGGAAGGAAGGAAGGAAAGAAAGGAAGGAAGGAAGGAAGGAAGGAAGGAAGGAAGGAAGGAAGGAAGGAAGGAAGGAAGGAAGGAAGGAAGGAAGGAAGGAAGGAAGGAAGGAAGGGAGAAAAGGAGGGAAGGAAGCAAGGAAAGAAGGGAGGGAGGGAAGCAAGGAAGGAAGGGAGGAAGGAAAGAAGGAGGGAAGGAAGAAAGAAGGAAGGAAGGGAAGGAGGGAGGGAGAAAGGTAGACTTTTTTAGGTATTTATTATGTGCCAAGCACTGTGCTAAGCATTTAACAAATAGTATCTCATTTGATATCACAATAATTCAGGGATGTAAGTGCTATTATTATTCCCATTTTACAGATGAAACTCAGGCAAATGAAGTCAAGTGACCCATCTAGACTTACACAGCTAGTAAGTGTCAGAAGCTAGATTTCAACTCAGATCTTCTACTGCCCCACCTAACTCCCTCAGTCGACATGAAATAGGGCATGAAAGTATTATTGGCTCCATTTTGAAAGACAGTAAATCAAGACCCAGAAAAGTGAAGCCACACAGCTATCTTATGACCAAGTCTGGACTCCAACTCAAGTCATTTGTTCTTTTTCTTTCAGGGGTTTTCTAAATATACAAGAGATAAATGCAGTGTGGTTCAACTCATAGAATATTAATCAGCTCTCCTTTTTACCCATCCAGGTAAACTTTAGCAAGTCCTTTAACCACCTGGGCCTCAGTTTCTCCATTTATAAAACAAGAATTTTCTATGAGATTTTCTAAGGACCTTTCCAGCTCTCAATGTATGATCCTATGATCACTGCTTCCAATGTGCACATTGATGAACTAGTCCTTATCCAGGCTAAGGAAACTGATTTTAAACATCAAATCCCAAGAGACACCAGGGAATGAGAAGTTCTAGGAAGGAGTGGAGAGATAAGGAAGAGTCTCAGTCTAGAGACCTAATGCTCCACATGCCCTCTCTTCAGACTTCAAGAGAGTGAGCACAAAAGATGCTCAGGATCAATGATCACCTGAGCCTGGATGGACCTCTTCAGCCCTGATCCAGATGGGAACAGAGCTCTATTCCCCACAGAGGATCCATCAATGGATAAGACAAAAGCCCCAGACCTCAGCACTGAGAAAGATAAATCTGACAGACGGCAACTGATGCCTAAAGGTCCCCAGTGATGGCTCATTTCGGGGACAGAAAATGCAATCAATCAATAAGCATTTATTAAGTATATACTACTTAATGTGCCTGGCACTGTGCCAAGTCAAGGAGATTACAAAGACAAACAGTAGTCCCTGCCCTCAAAGAGCTTACAGTCTGATGATGAAAATGATGGCATGGATGCTGCTAGTGGTGATGGTGATATTAACAGCCATACTTCTCACCACAATGTTGCCAGTGATAACCAGGCCATCTTTCTCAGGCTTGCCACGTCCTTTTGTCCTTCTCTCCACCAAGAAAAGAAATCCTAAAGTTATTTACTGCAGGAGTTTTATTTAGACATTCTCATTCTTACTGTACATTCTTTAAAGGTGAAATAAAAATACCTAAGGAGGGAAAAAGGGTTTTTATCGTTATCGTAAAAACCATTGGCAGACATCTCCTCTGGAAAAAAAAAAAAAAAAGTAACATAAAATTTCAGTAGTGACATTTGTTCTCCAAGGATCCCAGCCATCAGCATGATGTGACTTAGAAGCTCTAGGGGTTTTTAGGAGGCAAGGGATGCAAATGAAGTCACCTCTACAAATTCGGAAAAGATGGGGTAGTTTAGTGCAAAGGACACTGACCTGGCCAGTGAAATATATGGGTTTGAATGGGTGCTCACCATTAATTTGTTACATAACCTTAGTCAAGATGGACAACTTTTCAGACATTGAGTTCCCACGTTTGTATGAGAAATTGGACCAGATCAAAACTTTTTAACTGGGAGCTGTAAATTTGTTTTTGTAATATTTTGGTAACTGCATATATTTAATATAATTGTTAATCCTATGTATTTCCTTTAGAAATATTGTCTTAAGAAAGGATCTACTGGCTTTACCATCCATGAAACAAAAATGTTAAGAAGCCTTGGTCTCTATGGTCCCTTCAGCTGTAAGAGTCTATTCTACAATATGATAGATTATTAGAAGGGACCATCATGGTCTAGTCCAAGCTCTTTATTTTACAAATGAGAAAACTGAGGTCCAGAGAAATTCTCAATTCCCTTCTTTCCTCTGCAGATTCTTTCCAATTTATTCTGTGAATAACCTATTTGTATATTACTGTTTTCACGTTGTCTTTCTCATTAAATTGAGCTTTCTGAGAGCAGGGATGGTCTTTTGCCGTTCTGTTTTTGTTCAGTCTTGTCTAACTCATGATCCATTTGGCATTTTCTTGGTAAAGGTACTAGACAATTTGTCATTTCCTTCTCCAGCTCATTTCACAAATGAGGAAACTGAGGCAAGCAGGATTAAGTGGCTAGCACAGGATCACAGTCAGTAAGTGCTTGAGGCCAAATCTGAATTCAGAAGGATGTCTTTCTGACTCCAAGCTTAGTGCCTTATGTACTATGTCTTCAAACTGCCCATGGGTCATCTAGCCTAGCACTTAGTAGGTGTTAATAAATATGTATTCACTAAATGACTGATTATATGATTTGACTATGAAAGTTAATGCCAATGGATTCAAATCCAGATGTTCTGGCTCTAGATCCAGCAGGCTTCCTACCACTGTCCTCTGCTGCAAGACTTCTTGAAAGCAAGCTAGGAGCATCCAGGAGTCTGAGCCCCAGAGACTAACATCTAGGAATCTTGGCAGTTACTATTCAGTCAATCGAATCTCTGTTATTTGTTATCTGTGTAAACTTGGTTTCCTTTGTGCCTCAGTTTCCTCAGTTGTAAAATGAAAGGGACAGGTTAGTCTCAGAGATTCTAGTTCTAGATCTTTGATCCTTTCTGATTCACTACAACAAACTCACATCAGAGCAAGGGGTCCTTGCCAATCTCATTACCCCCATAGTGGGCAGGGTTGGACAGGAGTATATCCCTACATTATGTCCCAGACTTCACTCCTCAGCTAGCCCAGGAATAGCTTTCAATACAGCTATAGCAGCAGCAGTAAACAGCCTTTTGGGGATGCAAATCCCAGCCCAATGCACCATGAGCCTGTTCTAACCTGGGGGAGGAGAGAAGAGGAGAGATTGGTTCTCTGGAACTCATAGTTCACACACACACACACACACACACACACACACAAACACACACACACACACACAAACACACACACACACACACAAAACATCTGGCAGGGAGTAAGGCAGGATTGCAGAGATCTCAAAATCCTACCCCTCTCTCTAATCCCTCAGCACTCCTCCCTAATCAGTGGACATTGTGTGTGATTTTTCCAATTTCACTTCTCATATCCTCACTTGTCACCTCTAAGCCATTTCTACAGCTGGCACCCACGGGTTACAGGCTGAGCTGCAGCAGCCATGCGTGCCTGCTAATTTCTTAATTTCTTCACTTCTTTAACATGGAGGAGATTGGAACACAGCCCAATGGCAGAGTGGGAGAGAAGGAATCGAGTAAACCATCAGAAGGAAATCTTAGGGGAAGGTAGTAATTGGCATTTTTTGGAAAATAGACTTTGGGAAAAAGAGAAAGGTTTGGGAAATTATACAATAGAAAGATTGCTGAATGGGGAATCAGGAAACCTGGGTTCTTGTCCAAGCTCTATCCTTCACAAGCTATAAGCAAATCACTTCTCTCTCGGCCTCTGTTTCCATCTCTGCTTGCATGCCTTGACGAATTATATGTATCAAGTGCTTCTTAAATTGTAAAGCACTATGCAACTGTACAGTATTATTCTTATAGACTTCTCTCTGCCCATGATATTCTATTTCCCTTGTAAGTCTCATTTGAGGAGTGATTGAAAAGTAGTCGAAAAAAATAGATTCAAAGGAGATGGTAAAAGCCACTATATAATTCTATTTTCAAGTGCCTTACTTTTTGCCCAGAACTAGAAAAGGCAGCAGCAAGTTTGGAATTGAAGTATATTCTTAGAATTGCCTGATATGCTGAAAGTGATGTGACTGCCCCTGGTCACACAGCTAGTCTATATCAAATGCAGAGATCTGAATCCAGTTCCCCCTGTCCCTGAATATGGCTCTCCATCTATTACTTCTGTTTCTCCAAAATTTCAGCTTAAATGTTGTTTTAAAGTCATCTTGGGGGGCCACAAACTTGGGTTTTGTAACTAAAAAGAGATAGAACCTCTTTTATAGAAAGTAATTTGTGTCTTATGTCACCCTTACTCAATTAAAAGGTCCTTGAGGTGAAGAGTGAAAATAGCATCAAAAGATCATTGAACTAGAAGACCTGCATCTTACTTATTGCATGTCATGGACACAGACCTCATCATTTGAAATTAAGGCTGGTAGAGGTTACTTGCCCAGAGTACAACAGCTAATAAGAGTCAAAAGAACCATTTGAACCCAGGCTTCTTGGCTCCAAAGCCAGCATTCTTTCCATTGCTCCATGTTGCCTTAAAGGGAAGAAGGGATAGTATTAACCTTTTTTGGTTTGTGGACCCATTTGGCAGTCTGGTGAAATCTATGTACCCTTCTCACAATCATGTTTTAAATGCAAAAAAAAAAAAAAACTACATAGAATTACAAAAGAAAACAATTATACTGAAATATTGGCAAAATATATATTCTTTAAACCAAGTTCACAGATACCAATTAAGAACTCTTGCTCTAATGGAAGATAGTTTTTGGAAATCAGTCTTTGGAAAACAAGGACAACATGAGCAAGGTCATCTTTGTGTTTCCTTTCAATCTCAAAAATCACTTTTTTTTTTTCTTTTTGCTAGTAGTGGACAAAAGTGAGGTCATGGCAAATGCTAACGTGACATATTTCCATGTGTCTCCTCTGAGGTCATTTTTTTTTAACCTGTTCTACAGAGGGTTTCACAAAGGAAATCACCTTGGGACTGCAAAAAGCCTCTCTTTATTTGCAAGGTTATCCTACCAGAAGAGCTAATCCCAATTCTCTCCTGTCCCTGATTGAGAATGGGTGGTCTGATTTCTAGATTATCAGTATATAGGAAGTGATTTGTTTTCAGGAGATGGAAGCAATGGAATAGGAAAATTCATCCACTATATCCCTGCCCCCGTCCCATTGGGAATTTTCTTCCTTTTTTTTTTTTTCCTTTGATCAATCCCTATCACAATTGGTATTCCCAACTTATGGGGTAGTGCCCTATTCTACCACACTCTTTCTTTCTCTATGGTCATCTACCACATTCTCTTTCTCTGTGGTTATCTACCACACTCTCTGTAGTCATCTCCCTCACTCTCTCTTTTTCTGTGGGCATCTACCACACTCTCTTTCTCTGTGATCATTTACCACACTCTCTCTTTCTCTGTGGTCATCTACCACACTCTCTCTTTCTCTGTGGTCAACCAATCACTGCCTTTGTCTTTGGTTCAAAAAAAAAAAAAAAAAAAAAGTTGGATTATTCCAAAATCTTCCCTCCTGTCTAAAAGAAAATGAAAGAAATCAAACTCAGAAAGCCCAGAAATGTCAGGTTATTAAGCCTGGGAAGCCTAGACAAAGATTGCCCATCTACCTGTAGAAGCCCCAACACTAACTCCATTTCCATCTAACTAGCCTCTTAGTCCAGTCTTATCAAGAAGTCTCTGCAAAAAGTCCCTTGGAGAACCCTCCCTCGGAGGCTCCCTCCATTGTACTCCCAATATCTTCCAGTTTCCCTTCAAGTGCTTCCTCCATTGCAAACCTGAGCCAAAATGGCACCAACTGCATCCAAGTAGTATTTTACACTTATCCCAGTGCCTTTACTGTCTTCACCTATTTCTCTAGACTTTGATCTGAATAGTGGCTCCCTTTCCCTTCTGTGAGAGAAGTGTTCAATCCAAATCCTGCAAGTTTCCCACAGCACACCTACAGTGTTACTGACACTCAAAAGCACATAGGATTCCCATTAACAGCAAGGAAAGGGGCATCTCTTCCCAAGAGACAGTCAATTTCCCAGTCCCTCAAGCCCATACATTCACATATCCAGTCAGATCCAAGTTGGTCCCTCTGGTCTTTCTCCGATCCCTCAGCATCCCCACCCACTCACCCACCCAGTCCCCACCCACTCACCAGAGCCTTCAAGGTAATTATAAAGAAGTTAAACCGAATTATGCAGGCTGGGTTTATTTTGTGTTTTGCAGCCTCTGCTACCGACAATTATGGCTGCAATTAGACTGCCTTCATTAGCAAATGAGATTAGAATTAACATTGTTAATTACTTGTTTTGTTAAACGGGGGAAGCAGGCGTAAGGGGTGGAAGGGAGGGTAGAGAGCTGGGAAGCAGATGGAAGTTTGTAACCCCCTAAAGATTGCAGTCCCTGCCTAGGAGAGGCAGGTGCAGGCAGCTGGAAGGGGCAATGTCTGGCTATGAATTGAGGGGGTGGGAGGAAGGGGAGGAGATGACAACTCCCCAGGAGTGGGAAGGGTAATGGGGCTTTCTCTATAGCTTTTCCCCGTGGAAAAGAGAAAAAATCACAAAGACAAATACCAGCTGACATGCAGTATGAGGAAGTGGCAGTGCAATAAAAACTGTGTCAATTTCTGAGTTGGAGGTCCTGGTTTCAAATCCTTAGCCCCGTCACTTGTTGGTGTGACCTTGTCCAAGTCACCTCAGTTTTCTGGCTCTCAGTTTCTTCTTCTATAAAATGGGAGAGGGCGGGGATAGATAACTGACTATGGGCTCTTGACACCTAAAGTTCCTTCCAGTTCCAAATTTAGATTTGCAGAGAGCCTAAAAGATAATGTCAGTTAAGCCATGCAATGAGATACAGACACTTATAGGTAAGGTGGGCTATGATCACAGTGTCAGGAGACTTATGTGAAAACCAGGATGATTACAAGAGAAATGGGCATGCAAGTGAACTCAGGGCTCACAATCCTGGCAAAAGTTGGCATATTTATGACAATACAACAAAAGAAAGAGGAGAAAAGAGGAAGAGTGTGACATTGGGGAAAGGCAGTAATGGTGGGAAATGGTGTTTGTTCCTCCCAAAGGGGAGGAACGAGGCTATGGCAAAAGCCATTGGGAATTGCTAGACTATGAAAATAAGGGGGTCTGGTTATTTACAAAAGATCCCAGCTGCACAAGCATTTTCCCAGGCTGGTATAAACTGACTGTGCCCCCCCAAAGACGCACAGGAAATCCAATTTGGAATACAAACAATATGCTCCCACATGCTCTGGGTCCAGTATTTCTTGACTATGGAAACTGAAAAAGACAAGTTCAGGGGACCCCTCTACAGGTATTATCCCCACTTTACATATGGAAAAACTGAAACTCAGAGGGGTTAAGCGATTTGCCTCCAGTCACACAGCTAGCTAGATCAGAGACGGGATCTGAATTCAGATCTTCCTGATTCCAAGATCAGCACTCTTTCTATTGTGTCTGGTGAACTAAGTCTGTAGATACACATGACCTAGGCTCCTAAGAACAGGACAGGGTAAGGATATGGGATATGATTGGGGAGGCTTTAATGCCAGCAGTTCTCTTAGTTCAGGTCTGTGGTTGAGTCTGAATGAGGCACTTACACATAAATTATTGAATATTTAACAAAAGGAAGTTTACTTTGCCCTAGTAATAAGGAAAGGGGCCACTCTGGGCACTGCCATTCCACCCCAGTGTCTGCATTTGGAAATGCATCTGATCATCAGAGCACAATATGATGAAGGGCATGGGCTTCAGAAATCCACCCAACCAGAGGGAGCCTGTCCACACTTGGCTTTTTGTGTCTTTAGAGAGAGGACTGCCATTTTGGCTAAGGGGACCTTAAAAATGCGGCTTTGGTAATGGTACTTAGACAGGAGAGATCAAATTGAGCTTTATAGTAGGTTCTAGGTTTCCTTAGGTAGAGTTAGAAAGCATGAAGGATATCATGTCTTCATAATCATCATCATCTTCATCATCATCATTATAGCTAGTATTTATATAGCCCTTTAAAGTTTTCAAAGCACTATACATGTGCATGCATATACATATGCACTTGATCTTCACAATAATTCTGTAAGTTAGGTGCTATTATTATCTTCATTTGAGGGCAGCCAAGTAGTGCAGTAGATATTACTTCTTTCCTGAATTCAAATCCAGCTTCAGATACTTACTAGCTATATGACTCTGGGCGAGTCACTTAATGCTGTTTGCCTCAGTTTCCCCATTTGTCAAATTGAATTGAATTGAAGGAGAAAATGCAAAACATTTCAGTATCTTTGTCGAGAAAACCCCAAATGGAGTTATGGAGGGTTGTACATAAATGAAAAACATAATCTTCATTTTACAGAGGCAGACAAGGTAAAGTGACTTGTCCAGGTCACACAACCACTAAGTGTGTGAGGCAGTTTTTGTTCTGGGAATATATTTCATAACCACTATGATTGCCTTATATCTTCTGCACAACTATTGAGTGTGTTCTTTTCTCTGTAAATAAAATACTCACTGAGATAATTGTAGGGCAGGAGAAGGATTGAGGTATTTGGAGTTAAAAAACTTAGATTCAAGTCCCAGCTCTTATGTTTACTAATTGCATGACCTGGGACTACTGAAGTCACTGAATCTTTCTGAACCTCAATTTCCTCATCTATCAAATGGGAATAATCAAACTTGTCCTATATGACTTACAAGGTTGTTAAGAGGACTAAATGAGATCATGAATGCAACACCCTTTGTAAACCAAAAATTATCATTACCATGCTTGTTCTTCTCATCTTATAATGAATGGAGTTCAGACAGAAAGAATCAAGGGGCAAGTCAATATCCTTCCTTTATGTTTAATGTTTGGTGGGTAAAAATGATCACTTTTTAATAGTTGATAAAAGTATCAGGTTATAAGCTCATCTTCTGAAAACATCCTTCAGCCAACTCCAGTAGCAGACAGGATGTCAGGGACAACATGTACTACATTAGAATGTTACACTAGGTCTTACCTTTCTATTCATATCTCCAGTGCTTAGCACAGAGCTTTGCACACAGTAAATGTATAATTTTTTATTCATTCAAACATTTATCTTATTCTCACATGGCTTTGATCTCTTCTGCAAAATTTCTGTTTTTTAGAACTCTCCATTCCACCCAGTTTGGAGTGTCTGATTATATCCCATAGTAATATCTATTTTTAAATATTGCTTTTGAATTTTTGTGGGTCGGTATTATGTCCATGCACATCCTTCCTAGATACTCTATCTTTCTGCTTTATAGAATGTCTGCCCACTCTTTCACAGTATCCTCTGTAACATCATCAACAACATCCTTCCCCATATATATGGAGTTCTGCCCTTCTTTCTGTCTTCATTGATAAGCTCATCAGCTCCCATAATATTATGTGTATGTAGATGTCTTCCAAATCAACATATCCAGTCAAAATGTCTTTCCTGAACTCCAGTTCCCTTCACGACTGCCAACTGGATATTTCCATCAAGATTACCCAGAAGTATCTCAAACTCAACAAATCACTCATTCTCTCCAGAACCTATTCTCTTTTCCCCTGAATCAACTCCTCCTGCTGCCTTTTCAAAGATATTACCACTCTTTTAATAGTC
Source organism: Myrmecobius fasciatus (assembly GCA_023553655.1). Taxonomy (NCBI): domain Eukaryota; kingdom Metazoa; phylum Chordata; class Mammalia; order Dasyuromorphia; family Myrmecobiidae; genus Myrmecobius; species Myrmecobius fasciatus. The sequence continues at coordinate 322,371 of JAJPUD010000871.1, forward strand.
CCCAGGTTAGCAACTTGGGAGCCGTCCTAGTCTATCAGTCCACTTTTTATCTACTATTCATTCTGTTTTCAACTTCCAGTTCAAGTTCATCACTTCTAAACTCACCACCATGCTGCTCATTTGAGTCTTGACTTGATGCTGCCTCTCTCAACTTCCTCTCCCCTCAGATTAGAGTACTGGAGGGCAGTGCACCAAGTTCCTCCCAATGCCTTCCTTTTTAAGGATAGAAACTAGACTTTCCACTCACTCTGCTTTCCATCCACTTCTGATTTCTCCTTCTAATTGTCTCCTCCTTAAAATTGTAAACTCCTTGATTTCAGGGACTTTCTCCTTTTATCAATTGTATCTCTAGCTCTTAGCACAGCACCTGGCACATAGTAGGTATGTACTACTTAATACTTAACTAATTATTCCTAATTAATTATTTAATTAATATTTAATGTTATGTATTATATTACAAGTAATATTTATTTAATAATATGTAATGAATAATTTTAATATTTAAAATATTTATTGGATTAGATTGGATAGCATCTTCAATCCAAACTCTTAATTTACACATGCAATCACTTGCCAATGCTTACTTTTCTAGCATCTTTTGGCTTCCTTCTACTCACACCCTTCAGGCTCTTCTTGATTCTCTCTTGGACAAATTGCTATAGCCTCCAGTCTGTCTCCTGTATCTAGTTTCTCCTCCATCTAATTCATGCTTCCATACAGCTACCAAATTGATATTCCTAAGGCACAGATCTGAGCCAGTCACCCTACCCAAGGAAATTTCATTGGGCTCCCTACTGCCAAAGAAATTGGTATTTTCAAGATGAAATACAAATTCCTCAGGTTGGCATTTAAAGCTTTTCCCAATCTGACTCCCAATCATATTTCCAGGATGATTACACAGTAGTCTCCGACGTACACACTCTATGTTCCATACAAATGGACCTACTTGTTCTTCTTTATGCACATTTCATCTCCTCTCTATGTGCCTTTGCCCAGCATGTGCCCGATGTCTCAAATGTTTTACCTCCAATACCTCATCCTCTTGGAATCCTTAGTTCCCTTCAAGCCTCAGCTCAAGTACCACTTCCTATAAAAGCCTTTCCAGATTTCCTTAGTTCTTAATTCCCTCTCCCATAATTAGCTCATATTTATTTGGGTCATATTTGGAATTTACTTAGCTATGTAACTCCCCAGTAGACGGAAGTTCAATGAGGGTAGAGACTTCTTAATTTTCTTCTTTGAATACCCAGAACATAGCACAGTGCCTTATATGCCATAAGTATTTAATAAATTCCAGTAAAAGTTCATTGACTTGAAGGAAGCCAGACTTTAATTGGCTTTTTTATGAATATCCTGTTATGTGTACCTCAGTACAAATGTTTTCCACTGCATGGAAGAGACAGGAAGAGCTGGAAGGTAAGATCTAGAGACATTCCCTTTTATTCTACACTAACAGCTGTTCTCACTACCTCCATTCTCATTCATCTTTTTCCAAATGTGACCTAAGCTTTAGAACTTAACCTTATTTGATCTTATCCAAGCTGGTGATTCATACCCAGCTCACAAAATCACATTATTTCAAAGCTGGAAAGATTCTCAGAGGCAATCTGGTTCCAACCAATACCCAAGCAGGAATCCTTTCTACAACAAGCCTGAGAAGTGACTTAACCGCTGTCTGTCTCAGTTTCTTTCATTGTAAAAATGGGATTCATAAAAGCACCTATCCTACAGGGTTGTTGTGAGGATCAAGGGAGATTATATTTATAAAGTATTTCAGTACCTGACACATGTAGGTGCTTGATGAGTATAAGTTCCCTTTCTTATCTTTCCTTAAAAACTCTAAAGGGAAAACTCATTTTGTCCAAAGCAATCCATTCCACTTGGGGCCAATTGTTAGGAAGTGTTTCCTTATTTGGAACTCTGATCTTCTGCCCCATTGTCCCCACTTCAGCCATATTGAGGTAAAACAAAACAAGTCCAGGCTCTCTGCATGACATCCCTTTAACTCTCCTAATTCCCCTCTCCTGTGTGGACTCCAGTTGGTCAGTGACCATTCTAAAATGTCCAGAAATGAAGACAGCATCTCAGATGTGATCTGACCAGGGAAGGATACAGTAGGATCATCAGTCCCCTTCTTCTAGAATCTTCAATACTATTGATGCAGTCAAAGATCATATCAGCTTTTTGATGTATCATGTTATCCAACTGATCCATGTGAAGTTTGCAGACCACTCAGACTCCCAGATCCTTTTCACATAAACTGTTCTCTAGCCTTAAATTCCCCATTCCATACTTGCAGTATTGATTTTATTAAATCCAAATCTAAGGATGTGCACATGCACACACACACACACACACACACACACGTGCACACACACACACAGAGTTACTTAATCTTGTCTGTCTCAATTTCCTCAGTTATTAAATGGGGAAAATAAAACCACTTACTTCCTAAATTGTTGTGAAAATAAAAAGAAGATATTAATAATGCACTTAGCATAGTTTCTGGCTCATAGTAGGTACAATATAAATGCCAATTGATATCATTATTATATACCATCTATGCCTATCAATGACCAAGTCATTGATAAAAAATGTAGAAAAGTATAGACACAAGGACAGATCCCTAGCACATTTAATTAGAGACCTCCCTTCAACTTGAAATTAATCCATCAATTACTACTATGTAGAATCATAGATCTAATCAGTTTTTTTTTTATTAAAACTTTTTATTTGCAAAACATATGTATGGGTAATTCTTCAACATTAACCCTTACAAAGCTTTCTGTTACAAATTTTTCCTCCCTACTCCCTACCCCTCCCCTAGATGGCAGGATATCCACTACATGTTAATTATGTTAAAATACTTGACAAATCGAATATATGTATACATATTTCCACACATCATTTTTGTGCAAGAAAAATCATATCTACAAGAAAGAAAAATCTGAGAAGGGAAACACAATGCAAGCAAACATCAATAGAGAGCATGAAAATGTTATGTTGTGGTCCACATTTCACATCTCTCTCTGGGTGTATATGGCTTTCTTCACTGAACAATTGGAACTGGTTTGAAACATTTCATTGTTGAAGAGAGCCATGTCCATCAGAATTCTAATCAGAGTTTTTTAACTTTACCAAAGTGGATTAGAGCACTGGAGTCAGAAAGACTTGAGTTTTAATCCAGCCTCAGACATTTATGACATTGAGAAATTCACTTAACCACTGGCTCATGTTCCTCATCTATATTAAAAAATTATAATACAGTGCTTGCCTCCCAAGTTGGGAGGATAACATGAAATATTTGTAAACTCTTTACAGACCTTAAAACGATATAGGTCTATAAAGAGTATACATGCCAGCAATTATGATGGTATGATAATAGTCCCCTTCACCACATGATAAAGCTTATTCTTAGAACAATATTTTTAAAGCATAAAATAAAAAACATAAGATCACAAGGTAAATAAATTATATTGAAATGTACTTAAAAATTTATTTTTCTTTTTTTTTGTTTTTAAGTATTATGTTACTTTTCCCAATTGCTTTTCAAGACAGTTTTTAATATCAATTTTTTTTATTTTTAGCTCCAAAGTTTTTACCTTCTTCCCTCCCATTTCTCCCCTCTCTAAGATGGAAACAATGATTATATATATACAGAATTATATAAAAACATTTCCCTATTTGTCATGTTGTGAAAGAAGAAACAGACCAAAAGGAAAAACCATGAACAAAATAAAGGCAGTGAAAATAGTATGCTCTAATCTGCTTCATTCTCTGTCAATTCTTTTTCTAGATTATAAAATATTTTTAAAAGAAAGTTAACAGACCTAAAGTTAAGAGCCAGAAGGAACTTCAGAAGCTATCTATTTAGCTCACTTCTATCTAGTTCACTTTCCAGAGAAGGAAATTAAAGCCCGTAGTCCTTAATTGTCTTGCTCTGGGTTATACACATAGTAAAGGTATTCTGAATTCAGAAGCAGAATGTTTTTTGCTCTATCCCAGATTCACTCATTTAAATGTTTTTGAATCCACCTAATTATGTCATCACCCACCTACACATCTCATCTGGTCCAACCATGAGACATGTCAAATGCCTTACAAAAAAACGAAGCTTACTAAACTTATACCATTCCTTTCATCTCCTAGTCTAGGAGTCTAGTTGAATAAGGAGACGAGAGCCCTTCTGTCTGACTCCCTTTGTCTCTTTTTATTCCAATTTTCTGGAATGCCCTTCACCCCCTCTAGATCCCTTTTAGAGCCCCAAACCTCCCTTCTTTCATACTTTAGGCACCTTGATGACTCTGGTGTTTCCTGACATTTGGGAAATATTCCTGCTGGACTATTGGTATTCCTGCTGGGACATGTTAATATGGGATTTAGAAGAGATCCAGGAAAGAGATATGAAAAGCAGTAGAGCTGGGGAAGGATGAGAGACCTGTGGAAGGAGATAATCTTCTGCCTCAGCCCCACCAAGAAAGTCAGAGATATGGGTTAGCTGCACCCAGCTTCAATTTAGGAAGCATCAGGCCCCTGAAAGACCAAAAATTTATTTTCCTTATACCTGGGAAAGCCAATTATCCATTTCTATGGTGGAAACAGGCAGGTCTCTCATAAGGGAACAAAACAATAATGCAGGCAAATTAATTATTAGCTTGTCAAAAGTACAAAGAAGCTCTTGCTACATCGTTCACATTGCCTTCTACTCACCTAACTTTAACTTTTCCCTACATAGTGAATTCCAGTGGCTCCCAAGACATAATACCTGAGTCAAGCAAGCATGACCTGGCAGGGAATGAGAGTTGAATATGGGGAAAGGGAAGAGAAACTAAGAGAGTATGACATGGGAGGAAAGTATACACACATACACACACACATACACACACACACACACACACACACACACACACACACACACATATATACTTTCCTCCTACTCTCCTCTCCTCTAGAGCAAGTTTCTTTACCTTTTCCTGGCACTTTCAGCATTCTGGTGGAGCCTATGGACCACTGTTGCTGTTATTCAATCATATTTCAGTGATGTCATGACCTCATTTGGGCTTTTCTTGCCAAAAACACTAGAGTGATTTGCCATTTTCTTCTCCAGCTCATTTGGCAGATGAGGAAACTGAGGTAAATAGGATTAAGTGATTTGCTCAGGATTACACAGCTAATAAGTATCTGAGGTCAGATTTAATTTAGGAAGATTAGTCTTCCCGACTTTAGTGCCAGTACTCTATCCACTGCACCACCTAGAAGTCCTTCCCAGAAATAATGTTTTTTAAATACATAGAATAAAATACATTCCAAAGAAAATAAATTATATTGAAATATACTTATCAAAATTTCTTTTTTAAGAAACAAGTTTCCATATTTCAAGAGCATAAACCTTGTTCGAAAAAGAAACATCCCTTCTAATCTTATATCCCAGCTTGTCTCAATGGACTTGGCAAGTTTATCCCATAAAATCACCAGCATCTTCATAAATTCTGGATTCTGATCTTGTCTTATCATTCATTCAATATGTGATCTTAGACAACTTACTCCCTTGTCTTGGTCTCATTTCCCCCTTCAATAAAATAAAATACTTGGATGTCCCATCTCTTAAAGTCTTTATCTTCTTAAAGGCTCAGCCTAGGCAACTCCCCTTCCATTAAGCCTTTGCTGTGGAATAATGAAGAAAATAATGAACTTGGAACCAAGCAGACCCAAGTTCAAAGCCTGCCTTAGTGCTAGGCAAGTCTGTCAATCTTAGTTTCTAGGGAATAAATATATACTAACTCATATCTCATGTTACTTGTTTCAAAAATCAAGTAAGAAATGTATAATGTACTTTGCAAGCTTTAAAGCACTATATCAACATTTTAGGGTGTTATTGTTTTTTTTTTAACCAAATTGAAGATTTCAATGATCTAGAGGACACTGTCAATAAAAGGAATAGCTTTGCAATTTACAGACTGGGGACAGTAGGCAGCTAAAGGACTTATCCAGGGTCACTTTATCAGAGAATGTCAGAGAAACCAAGATGTGGCAGATGTAACACCTTTCAAACCATGAGATCAACTTGCTATGCACTAAACCAGGGGTTCTTAAACAGGCATTCATGAGTAGATTTCAGGGGAATCCATGAACTGGGATAGGAAATAAATAACATCTTTGTTTTCACCAATTTCTAGCTGAAATTTAGCATCCCCTTCCTTTAAGAATGTAGATCACAAATCTGATTCTGAGAAAGTGTCCATGGGTTTCATCAGGTTTCATCAGATTGTCAAAAGTTTAAGAACTCTATTGCTTCTATAAATGTTAGCTATTATTATCTAACTTCTGGATTGTTAGCTCTCTTTCTCCCCTCCTTGAAGTATCCTGTATTTATGTGTTTGTTTGTCTCTTTCCTATCTTCCACCCCTAGACCCCAATAGAATACAAATTCCTTAAGGATAAGTAACACAGTAGAGAGAGCACTGGGCCTGGAGTCTGGGAAGTCTCCTCTTTAGAGTTTCAATCTTATCTCTTTCACTTACCAGCTACATGGCCCTGGGTAAGTCACTTAAGAATTTGTTTTCTTATCTGTAAAATGAATTGGATAAGGAATGGCAAACCACTGCCATTATCTCTGCCAAGAAAAGCTTAAATGAGGTCATGAAGAGCCAGACAGGACTGAAAAATACAGAACTACAAAAATGCCTTTTTCCTATTCCCATCCCCTTTACCCCATTAGAATGTAAATTGCTTGAAGATAGGGAACTGTCTTGTTTTTGCAACTAATTCCCAGCATTGTTGTCTTGTACTTTGCATCTGTACATTGAACTGAGTTGGGTTAGGTTGACTTGACTTGACTTGACTTGAGATGAGTGGAGTTGATTATGTAATCTTAAAGGTCCCTTCAAAATCTGACATTTTATACAATGAAATTTAGATAGCATGGGAAGTTTTTACCTTGTGTTTTTCCAGGACTTTCCCCCCCCTATAATGAGGCTAAGGGCACTAAAATATTACAGATCTTTTGATGTGTGTACTTCTTTAAAAAAAAAAAATAATAAAGTTCAGGTTTTTTCCATCTGTAAAAGAAAAAACCCACACAGAGCTTTGCAGAGGGGATAGTCACAGATTGGAAGCTTTGAAAAGAGAAGAATGAAACTCAGATGAGAAGAAATAAGAAAATAGGCCCTGTGCCAGATGTAGAGATGTCCTGGCAAGCTCCAACTCAGATTATTCAATCCAATTATCAGAAATTCATTCATTCATTTAAATATGTTTTATATATGACTCTATACTAAGAAATACAAACACAATTCTTGCCCTCAAGGAGCTTACCATCCAACAAGGGAATGAAAACATTGTGTATCCATAACTATGAGATAATATGAGGTAAGTGCCATAAGAGAATTAGAAACAGGTGGCAGCTAGGTAGCGTAGTGGATAGAGCACCAGCCCTGAAGTCAGGAGGACCTGAGTTCAAATTTGATCTCAGACACATAACACTGCCTAGCTGTGTGATCTTGGGCAAGTCACTTAACCCCAATTGCCTTAGCAAAAAAAAAAAAAAAAAAAAGCTAAATAAATAAAAGAATTAGAAACAAAAAGACTAAAAAGGAGGAAAACTGTTTTTCCAGCTAAGGAAAATGAGGAAGACTTTTAAGGAGGAGCTGTCATTTGAAGGGACTGAAAGGATGATTAGGAGGAAGAGCTGGAAAGGAAGTGCTATTCAAGAATGAATGTCATGAAAAAAATACATAAAGATAGGAATATGTGGGTTCTACATTAGGCATGAGAAATAGGATTGGAGCTCCAATTGGAGCTCCCTCCCCTAGACAGCAAGCAATCCAATATAGGTTAAATATGTGCAATTCTTCGAAACATATTTTCACATTTATCATTCTGCACAAGAAAAATCAGATCAACAATTCTGATGGACATGGCTCTCTTCAACAATGAAATGTTTCAAACCACTTCCAATTGTTCAGTGAAGAAAGCCATATACACCCAGAGAGAGGGATGTGAAATGTGGATCACAACATAACATTTTCATGCTCTCTATTGATGTTTGCTTGCATTGTGTTTCCTTTATCTGATTTTTCTTTCTCTTAGATAAGATTTTTCTTGCACAACAATAAGTGTGGAAATATGTATACATATATTCGATTTGTCAAGTATTTTAACATAATTAACATGTAGTGGATATCCTGCCATCTAGGGGAGGGGTAGGGAGTAGGGAGGAAAAATTTGTAACAGAAAGCTTTGTAAGGGTTAATGTTGAAGAATTACTCATACATATGTTTTGCAAATAAAAAAAAATTTAAAAATCAAAAAAATTTTAAAAAAAAAGAAAAATCAGATCAAAAAGGGAAAAAATGAGAAAGTAAAGAAAACTAGCAAGCAAATAACAACAAAAGTGAAAATACACACCCATATTCAGTTCCCATTGTATTCTCTCTGGATGCAGATGACTCTCCATCACAAGTCTAGGGGAACTGGCCTAAATCACCTCATTGTTGAAAAGAGCCCCCATCCATCCCAGTTAATCATCTCATAATCTTCTTGTTGCTGGGGATAATGTCCTCTTGGTTCTACTCACTTCACTTAGCATCAGTTCATGTAAATCTCTCCAAATCTTTCTGAAATCATCCTGCTGATCATTTCTTATAGAATAATAAAATTCCATAACATCCATATACCATAACTTATTCAGCCACTCCCCAGTTGATTAACATCTACTCAGTTACCAATTCTTTACTACCACAGAAAGAGCTGCTACAAACATTTTTGCACATGTAAGTCCTTTTCCCTTTTTTATGATTTCTTTGGAATACAGACCAGTAGAGACACTGCTGAATCAAAGAATATGCTCAATTTGATAGCCCTTTAGACATAGGTCCAATTTGGAGCAGGGGTTCTTAACCTGAGTCTATAAATTTATTTTTTAAAAATATTTTGACAAGGGGCAGCTAGGTGGCGCAGTGGATAGAGCATCAGCCCTGAAGTCAGGAGGACCTGAGTTCAAATTTGGTCTCAGACACTTAACATTCCCTAGCTGTGTGGCCCTGGGCAAGTCACTTAACCTCAAATGCCTCAGCAAAAAGAAAAAGGAAAAAAAAAAACTAAATGAAAAAAATATTTTGACAAAAGCATTTCAATAAAACTGGTTTCCCTTGTAACCCTTTGTATTTTATTTGATGTATTTGAAAATGTAGTTCTGAGAACAAGTCTATAGTTTTCGTTCAACTGCCAAAAGAGAGACACAAATGCACAGAGAGAGACGGAAAGACACAGAGAGGGGAGAGGGGAGAGAGGAAAGGAGAGAGAGAAGGAGAGGAAAAGAAGGAAGAGAAAGGGGAGAGGGAGGGACCCTAGTACTTAGGAAACTTCCTGGCACACAAACACACATGGAATGAATGCTTGTTGTTAATATAAGGCTGAAAAGGCAGATTAGGACCAGATCATGGAGGGTCTTAAATTCCAGGCTAAGAAATTTCAAACCTATTCAGGCACTGAGAAATCATTTTCTGTTTTGAAGCAGGGAATTGATATTATCAGAGTTTTGCTATCAGACAGCGTTACAAATCCGGGGTCCCATTTCCATTTTAGTGGTTTAGTTTTTACTCCAAATATTTCATTTTATGCATTTAAAAACATGATTCTCAGAATGGACCAAAGATTGGAAGGGAGACTGTCCATTTCACACACATACGCGCACACACACACACACACACACACACACACACACACACAAAGCTTAAGAACCTTTAATCTAGGAGGATTCTGGAAGCAATATGCATGGTGGGTAGGAGCAGGGAGTCAGGGCAAAGTCATCCATCCAACCAATGGGATAAACCAAATCTTCTCTTTGTTATCATAAAAAGCCCAGTAAAAGATCAGAAGGTGGTGAGGAAGATAGTCCTATTCTACTTCCAGTCAAGTAAAATTTTCAGCAGGCAACTGAATTCAGACAGCTGGGAATGGGCATCAAGGAGCTGGGACCAAATTATGAGGTTTCCCTTGACGACTCACAAATCAATCCTCCCAAACTTGCTGAATAAAATGTCAGCTTGGGGCCAGATTTCATCCACCTGACATTGCTGTTAATAACAAAGCCTAATTAGCATGGCTTTTAAGCATCCATTACATTAATTTAACGTGAAAATCTAATGGAGTTTTATTGGAATTTTTTCAGTAAAATTAACCCTGCGGGCTTCTTACACATGTTTTCATTAGGGGCTGTGAGCAGTGGAGATAGTCAGTGAATTCGAATCAGTGCTTTAATTTTCTTTCATCATTTTGCTTTCCATCCTCTGTCTTTCCCCATCCCCCACCATCTTCTCTTATTTAGCACCATCTCCAAAAAACCAAAAAAAAATTGTTTTTTAGTCAAATGGCATCACTGTGGAGGGATGATAAAGCACAGGAGCTGAGGGAGGCAGGGTTGTCTCTAAATTCCTTCTGACTCAGAATCACTAGTTCCATCACTGAGAGTGGAAAAGAGTATGGTATCACTCTAAAACCTCCCACTGCACCTATGACAATCTAAAATTCAGAATGTGGGTACAATTATACCAAGTCCTCTGCCAATGTCACCTAGGGGAGTGTTTTGGAACCCAAAAATGTACTTCCGTACCTTCAATGGTCTCACCTTACCTCACCTTCCCTTTGTGAAACTGAAGAACTCAACACTTCCCTGCTTACATCTTCAATCACTACAGCTTCCTATTTCTGGAACATTTTTGTAAACATTGTCTTGTTCTCGTTAAAGAGTGCTAGATTTGGAGTCGACTGCCATGGATTTGAATGCTGGCATTTTCCAACTGTGTGATCTTGGTCAAGTCACTTTGCATCCCAAATCTTCCTCAGTTTCCTCATCTGTAAAATAGGGATATTAGTTTGGATCTAGCTTAAAAGGTCACTTCTAACTCTAGATTTGCAATCTTGTGACATTCCTTAAAATAGCTCCATGAGTCAGCACAGCCAACACATTTATCCACTTAGGACAGATCCAGTGAGTCAGCTCTTTCTCCCCATCTCTGGTCCCATCTCTCTTGTGTATTGCTCTTACTTATTGCTAGCAGGTAGAGGTTAAGAGATTTTGTTCTGTACATTTAGCTTCTCTTTGGGTACAAAGATGAACACACATGGAATGAATGCTTGTTGTTAATATAAGGCTGAAAAGGCAATGTGGGCATCATGTTGTGAGATAGAAAGTGGAAACTGTTTCCTAAAATAATCCATTTAGGACTGCCCCTAGTTGCTCTCTCTTTCTCTCTCTCTCTTTCTCTCTCTCTCTCTCTCTTTCTCTCTCTCTTTCTCTCTCTCTCTCTCTCTCTCTCTCTCTCTCTCTCTCTCTCTCTTTCTCTCTCTCTCTCTTTCTCTCTCTGTATAGTTGTATGTATGTGTATTTGTATGTGTAATATGTATACATGTCTATATATGTATATTCTCAACCTATATGTATATTGTGTATGCATGTGTTTGTGTATACATATATACATACATAATTCGTAATTTGTTTTTAACATTGTTTTCTTTTTAAATTTTGAATTCCAAGTTCCCTCCCTCCCACCTACTGAGAAGGCAAGCAAAATGACATCAATTATAAATGTGAAATCATGCAAAACATTGCCATATTAGCCATATTTCCAAAAAAGCAAGAAAAATAAAGAAAATAAAGAAAGGAGAAAATATTTTTCAATTTGCATTCAGAGTTCATCAGTTCCCTCTCTGGAAGTAGGTAGCATTTTTCATCTTTTTTTGAACTGTCTTGGATCAAGATCAGAGTAGCCAAGTTTTTCATAGCTGATTGTTATTACAGCTTTGCTGTTAGTGTCCTCAATGATCCCCTAGTCCTTCTCACTTCACTTTGTAAAAGTTCATATAGCTCTTGCCATATTTTTTTCTGAAACCATTTCCCATAGTATATTAGTAATCCATCACAATCATATGCCACAACTTGTTCACCCATTGATCAGCATCTCCTCAAATCTTTGCCTCCACAAAAAGAGCTATTATAAATACGTTTGTACATGTAGGTTCTTTTCCCTTTTCTTTGATCTCTTTGGGATATAGTCCTAGTAGTAGTATTACTGGGTTAAAGGGTATACACAGTTTGATAATCATTTAGGTCTAGTTCCAAATTGTTCTCTAGCATGGTTCTCTAGCACTAGTCCAACAAGTAGTTCATTTGTGCACCTATATTTTCCTCATCACCTCCAGCACTTGTCATTTCTGATAGATGTGAGATGGTACCTCAGAGCTGTTTTAATTTATCTTTCTCTAATCAATACTGATTTAAAGCATTTTTCCATCTGGCTATAGTTTTGACTTCTTCTGAAAACTGATTGTTTATAATATCCTTTGGCCATTTATCAATTGGGGAATAGCTCTTATTTTTATCCACTTAACTCAGTTCTATACTCAGTATATATTTAAGGAATGAAGCCTTTATCAGAGAAACTTGCTATAAAAATTTTTGATATTACTTCATTGTCTATGGTACCTTTTAGCAAAATGTAGCTTCTCTTAATATTCCTCTTAATAAGATTTATTTTTCTTTTACTTTGAGGTTATGATCTTTATTCTTGCCTTTTTTACTTCAGCTGAACCATATTAAATTTTGCTATAGCCCTTTATTTTTCTGCGTAAGTTTTTGTTTCAAGTATGTGTCTTACAAATAATGTTTTGTTGCATGCTAGTTTCTAATCTACTCTGCTGTCTGCTTCCATTTTATGTGAACATATTCCATTCATATCTAGTTATGATTACTAATTGTGTATTTGCTTCCATCCCAGTTTCTTCTGCTTATTGTTCTCTCTCTCTTTTTGTTCTATCCCTTTTCAAAAGTCCATTTTGCTTTTAACTACTGCCTCTCTTAATTTGTTTTTCCTTTTATCATCCTCTCTATTCCACTTTCTCTTATTCCCTTCGCCTCCTAATTGGTAAATTTTATACACAAATTAATGCATGTTTATATACATTATTTTCCTCTTTGAATCAATTCTGATGAGAGTGAGATTCAAGTATTGCCTGCCACTACTCCTCCCCATTTTCCCCTTCAGTCTAAAAGCTCTTCCTTGAATGCCTCTTTTTTCTGAGAAAAGTTTCCTGATTCTATCTCTCCTTTCCCCCTTCTCTCAGTGCATCCCTATTTCTTACCCCTTCAATTTTTTTGGATATCATTCCAACATAATTGACTTATACCCATGTGTATATAAACTCCTTTTAACTTCCCTAATAATGATAAAGTTCTTAGGAGTTAAATGCATCATCTTCCCATATAGGAATGTAAATAATTTAATTTTATTAAGACCCTTAAGATTACTATTTAATGTTTACCTTTTTAAGCTTGTCTTGAGTCTTGTGTTTGAATGTCAAATTTTCTATTCAATGCTAGTCTTTTCATCAGAAATGCTTGAAAGTCTCTATCATGTTAAATATTCATTTCCTTCCCCAAAACCCAGTTTTGCTGGGTAAGTGATTCTTGGTTGTAATTGTAACTCTTTTGCCTTCCAGAATATCATATTACAAGTTTTCTGCTTCTTTAACATGGAAGCCACTAGATTTTGTGTGATCCTGACTGACTTCATGACATTTGAATTGTGTCTGCCTCTTACAGCATTTTTTCTTTGACTGGGAAGCTCTAGAATTTAACTATTAAATTCCTAGGAGTTTTCATTTGGAGATTCTTTTAAGAGATGACTGATGAAATCTGTTAGGTTTTATTTTATTCTCTGGTTCTAGGATATCAGGGCAGTTTTTCTTGATAATTTCTTTGAAATATGATGTCTAGGTTCTTTCCCAATTTTTTCCTCTCCCACTCTTATCTCTTTCCTTAACTCTTCCAGGAATTTGCTGGACTTGGATCCAATTAGCATTTTTCTTTGTGCCTTTGTTTGTTGCTATTGTCATATTATTGCCTTCTGAGTTTGTAACTTGGTCTTCCCTGTAGCCATAATTAGCTCATTTTCCCAGTCTATTTCTTGACTTTGAACTTTATGTTAAAATTGGGTTCCACTCACTTGGGGTGGAGAAACCTGCTCAAGCTTTGGACTTTTTCATGCTGCTATTTTCAAAACTAGTTCTGAGTAATCTGCAAGTTTTTTTATGTATGCAAGGTGGTATGATGCTGGGAAAGATATAGTTCTTGCTCTCTCCTGGTCTGTATTCTAGTCTTTACCCAGGAAGGACCCCTGGTCTCCTACAGCTACAAGTGCTAATGTTTTCTTTGCCCTGAAACTGTGACTAGGTCCCCTGCTCCTTTATGACTGATCCCCCGGAATTTCTTTCTGCCCTGGAACTGTGATGTAGGACTAAATAGATATGGTCAATTGAATTGCCAATCAGTGTTAGCTGTACTCAGTGCCAGCAAAGGGTCCCCTATAACCTCTTCCTGATCAGTTATCCAATCCTCTTACCATCTTTAGGATGAGAATTCCCAAACCTTCTGCTGCAACTGTTATTGCTGATACCATATATATGAGTTCCAAACAGGCTTCCATTCCAGTGTCACAAGCTTCTCCTGACAACTTCCTTAAAATAGAAGGAAATTATCTCACTTTTATTGGCTCTGCTACTTCAAAATTTGATTTGATGAATTATTTTAAAGTTGTTTGGAGGAGAATGCTGGGAGAGTTCAGCTGGGTTGCTGCCAATCTACCATCTTGGTTCTCTCAACTGATTTCTTAAGTTAAACAAGCATTAATAGAATGCATCCCTAGGTACAGAGCCCTATAGTTAACTGGGCATAATGTGGGGCTGGGGTGGAAATATGTAAGAAGTAGAGCTTTAGACTTTAGATTTTAAAAGAACCTCAAGAGATCCTTTGGTTTAGCCACCTGTGTTTAGAAAGAAAAGAAAAGAAAATTGTCCTCAACTCAAAAGTTAAACAATTGAAATGTGAAGATTAATTGACTTGTTCAAGTTCATACTGCTAGCAAGAAACAGGAATGGGAAGAAGAAATTAGATTCCAGTTTTCCTGAGCTCCTAGGAAGGCAGTTAAAAGAGGACTAGACTTAGAATCAAAATAATTGGATTAAAATCCTGACCCTGAAAATTATTTATGGATATCCCTGCTACTAGTCCACCACCACCACCACCACCCAAAATAACTTTTCAATATATCCACATAGATGCAAAAAAAAAAATTCCCTAGGGCATGGATATGGCCATGTCACTGCCTTACTAAGAAAATCTTCTGTGGCTCCCTATTGCCTCAAGGGTGAACTATAAATTCCTCAGTCTGACATTTAAAATCTTCCACAATCTAGCTCTATCCTGCCTTTCCATCTTTATTGAATATTGTCCCTATTTATAGACTAGAGTCCCTGCCAAGTTGGGCTATTAACTATTCTCTAAACTTCATATTTCATCTTCTGCCTCCCTGTATTTTCATAAGCTATCTCTGGGTCTGAAATGTGCTTATCCTCCATCTTCAAGGTACAGAGCCACCTCCTCCAAAAAGCTTTCCTCAATCCTTTGATTTTATCAATGTTTTCTTTCTCTTCACATGATTATGTATTTGCTTAATTGTGTGCATGCTGGATATATCCAACAGAATTGGGACTGTTTTGTTTTTAATCTCTGCATCTCCAGTGACCCAATACAAAATAGTGTATTTAGTGAACAATGTTTATTGAATTGAATTGAATTTTTACTTATGTGATCTTAAACAATATATATCAACTCTCTGGATCTGTTTCCCACCCTGCAAAAAAAGTTTTAGACTAGATCACTTCTTTGGTTCCTTTTAGTTCTAACATTCAATGTGATATAGGGAATTATTAAACAATGTGTGGAAACATAATGCAATATTATTATATTATAAAAAAACAATTGGTATTAATAATGCAAAGAAATATGGAAAGACAAATGAACTGATACAGAGTGAAGTAAGAAAAATCAGGAAAGAAAATGTACAATATATTGCAATAATAGAAATGGAAAGAAAAAAATTAAACTGAACATTGTTTAATTATAAAAACAAAACTTGTATATGAGGGGAAAATACCTTCCTCCCTTTATGTGGACAAAAGTGGAGGACAAGGAGTGCAAAATTATATTTTCTTTTTTTTTTCTTTATTAAAGCTTTTTATTTGCAAAACATATGTATGGGTAATTCTTCAACATTGACCCTTACAAAGCTTTCCATTACAAATTTTTCTGCCCAGTCCCCTCCCCTCCCCTAGATGGTAGGAAGTCCACTACATGTTAATTATGTTAAAATACTTGACAAATAGAATATATGTATACATTTCCACACTTATCTTACTGTGCAAGAAAAATCGTGCCTACAAGAAAAAAAATCTGAAAAAAGGAAACACAATGCAAGCAAACATCAATAGAGAGCATGAAAATGTTATGTTGTGATCCACATTTCATATCCCTCTCTCTGGGTGTATATGGCTTTCTTCACTGAACAATTTGAACTGGTTTGAAACATTTCATTGTTGAAGAGAGCCATGTCCTTCAGAATTGATCATCATATAGTCTTGTTGTTGCCATGCATAATGATCTGATTCTGCTCATTTCACTCAGCATCACTTCATGCAAGTCTCTCCAGGCCTCTCTGAAATCATCCTGCTAGTTGTTTCTTATAGAACAATACTATTCCATAACGGAGAATTATATTTTCAGTCAATAATCAATGTGTTGACTAATTTAGTGGACTACTTTTTTACTCTTTCTTTTCTAAATTTTGCTTTAATTCATGGATTGCTTGTCTGGAAGTGAGAGAAGGGTCAAAAGAGAGAGAGATTCCTAAATGAATGTGGTATTAGGCACAAAATGTATCCATTTAAAACATTCCATGTGATATTATATATGATTTTCCATGAAGAAGTGTCACTTAAATAAGGGGTAGGATTGTAGTCTTAGAGGTATTACCTAAATGGTGATAACCCTTCTTTTAATCCCTTAAGTGGTAGCAAGAGAAGTGACTACCATGTCTCAGGTGAGGCAGTAGTGGGATGGATCAGGGACTTTCAGAGAAAGAATCATAGTAGGCCTGAGCCAGAGGTGAGCTACATCTTTGGTTAGGTTTGTGTGATAGGAACTGTTTGTTAGGAAGGGACTGGAACTAAGACAAGAGCTAAAATTGGGGGGCTTAGTCCATTAGCAAAGGTCAGAGACAGAAAAAGGGAAAAGACAGAATCTCAGGCAAGAAATTGAGACAGTACCAAGGACAGTTCCTTCCTCATGGGGCTTGTTATTCTCAGGGAAGAAAAAAGCAATTGCTTCCCCTTTTTGCTCCCAGCAGAGCCAGTCTTCTCAAGTTCCTCTGCCATCTTAAACAGTCATCCTAGAACTTTTTTTAAGTTTTATTGATGCATTTTATTTTTACACATTTTCAAATATTTTCTGGTTATTTCCACTCTATGAGAGTTCTCTAATAACAAAGCAAAACAATTAAATAAAACTAACAATGCAATGACTATTTTAAAGTTCATGCAATATTCCCATATTTGTAGCACTTTCCTAACATCTTTTTTAAAACTCTTTTTAATTAACATAAATACTATTCTCATTTTTTTCCTTTCTCTATATTGCTTATTCCCTGTTTCTTTCAAGTTACCACCCTCTTCTTTCCCCCTTTTATCCTTCTCTTTATCATTCCTTATCCTGGCTTAGAATTTGTTTTGTTTTTAATTAATCCCTCCCTGAATCTACTTTTCCCTCTTATGCTCCCTTTCCCCTAGTCACATTCTTATCTGTATCCCTGTAAAGCCGAACATATTCCCCAACCAAACTCTGTGTGTGTGTGTGTGTGCACAAATATATTTATGCTGTCCTCTGTTGACTAGCTTCAATAAATATAAAGTCAAAGTGCTGCCCACTTACCCCACTTCTTCTATATTTCCATATACTTAGGGGGCTTTTGTTATTGATGAGTTTTTTTGGTTTTGGAGTTTTTTGATTTGTTTGTTTGTTTTGGCAAGGCAATTGGGATTCCGTGACATGCCCAGGGTCACACAATTAGAAAGTATTAAGTGTCTGAGACCAGATTTAAACTTCTAACTCCGGGATCAGTGTTCTATCCACTGCATCATCTAACTGCCCCATTTCCATATAGTTTTACCTGGACAATCTGATTGTATATATGTGCTAATAAGTTCTTCCATCTTTCCTTCTATTTTCCCCTAAAGTATTCTTCCTCGCATTCCCTTTTGTCATTTCTTCAAAACATACTAAAATTATTTATAAATATTCTGTCTCAAATAACTACATGATGCCTTATTACATTGGGATTCTAAAGGAACACTTAACATTCAGCCCCTCTCCCCCTCCATTAAAATGTTAATAATACCTTTTTATAAAGTTCCTTCTGATTGTTTGTATCTACCTTT
Organism: Myrmecobius fasciatus; assembly: GCA_023553655.1. Taxonomy (NCBI): domain Eukaryota; kingdom Metazoa; phylum Chordata; class Mammalia; order Dasyuromorphia; family Myrmecobiidae; genus Myrmecobius; species Myrmecobius fasciatus. Next base: position 340,698 of record JAJPUD010000871.1, read on the forward strand.
TTAATCTTTCTCTTGATACCCATATTTGCATTTCAAAATTTCTTTGAAGCTGTAGTTTTATTTTTCATCAGGAATATTTGAAAGTCCTCTTTAATTTCAGTAGAATTACCCTCAGTTTTGCTAGCTAAGTCATTTGCAATTGTAGACATCTATCTTTTGCCTTTTGGAATATAGTATCTTATTCTATGCTCCCTGTTTCTTTAAAGTTATAGTTGCTCTGATAATTGTAGAAATATGTATAGAAGAATTGCACATGCTTAATATATGTTGGATTACTTGCCATCTAGGGAAGGGAGTAGCAGGAAGACGGGAAATTTGGAACACAAGGTTTTACAAGACTCAATGTTGAAAAATTATCCATGGATATATTTGGGGGAAAAAAAGCTTTAATAAAAAAAAAGTTATAGTTGCTCAATCTTGTGTGATTCTAACCATGGTTCTCAATATTTGAATTCTCTCTTTCTGGTTACTTGCAATGTTTTTTGGGTTTTTTTTTTTATCTGAAAGCTTTGGATTTGGGCAACTGTATTCCTTGTGAATTTTCATCTTGAAGGCCCAGTTCCATTCAAAAATAGGGTTCTGGGTCCTAACGTATACCAGAAGTCCTTACAGTATTCATATAAAAAAGAAGTCATTCTCCAGGTAGATTTGGGGTTAGGTTAATGCCATCCCTCCGCCATGGTGTAAAGGAGATGAGGGAGAGAGAGAAGAATGGAGGGATCTTATTCTTCAAGAGTCTTTGAGGTACACCAGAGATATCAACACAAGAGCTGCCTGAACCAGATTAAATGTAATTAGGAAATATTAACAAACAAAATAAATAAAAATACAAGAGAATATGTTATTCTTTTGTGATTTTCTAAGTCAATATGTGACCCACAATTTGAAACCAATGAGCTATACCATTAGAGTTTCTTCCTCTGACACCTAAGTCCCTTTGCTTCCATATAGAGCCCTGGGACTTCATAGGCATCCTGACAGCTGAATTCTTTAGTCTTATACCTAAGATGCTACAGAACTGATGGCAACTTGAGCTATTGGAAAGGACATCCAATCTGGCACCAAATGACTCTGGTTCAAATTTTCTGCTATAATATAGCTTAAAGTATATCTCTTATCTTCTCTGGATTTCAATTTCCTCCATTATTAAATGAGAATTTTTAGACTAGTTTACCCCTAAGTTCCCTCCCAGGTTTAAATCTATGATCCTTCCAACTTTAAATTTATGATCTTATACTAAAGAAGTGAGCATGATTCTCAGACTCCTAAGACTCAACTCATTAGTAAGAAAAGGCAGTCCTTTGCTCCCGTAAAATCTACTTCTTCTATTAGAAGATCAGTAATGTGTTGGAGCTGGGTAGGATTCTAGGGTGATCACCTAGTCTGAGATGGCCCCAAAGACTTACCCTCTGACTGGTCAGTCCCCCACTCACTCATCCAGTCATCTTTTCTGGCTGGATGAGGAATATCTAGTACAAGTAGGAAGAGGTTGCTATAAGGCCAGGAGTAGGGGATAGAAAACAGGTGCTGGGAAGAGGAATGGGAATATCTGAGCATTCTGATTTTGAACTAATGTGCAAATTATATGCAAATGAAGTAGGGGTTGTGTCCCTTTAGAAAAAAGTTGACTAGCATTGAGATACAACAAACAGTATACCTCCTTCTCCTGCACATTCATTTCTTCCAGGTTGGCTCTGAGCTCCCAGCCAGCAATAGGGGGCTAGCAGTATGGACCTTATTATTGGCCCCTCCCTTACCTTGCCTCCTACAACCCAGAGCCCAGGAAAAGAAGAGGGGTCCATCCCTGCTGAGGATCAGAGAAAGCCAAGGGCAGATGAGAGCTAAGGATAGGGCAGGGGGGGTTCTGGGGCGGAGGGCACTGGCAGCTCTGGGAGGAGCTGGGGAGTTAAGGAGGTGGGCAGAACGTGACAGGGAGGCATTTTCAAAGTTTGTCTCCAGGCCAAACAAACAAAGACCCTTTGTCAGGTCTCAGCAGCAGAGATAGGGAATAACAGTGCTGAGGACTTTGGATCTACAATTAGTGTCTGTGCCATCACAGCCCAGACAGCCTCTGTTTGCCCGGCTGCTGAGGCTCCCTGCAGGTGGTAAATTCAGTGACTGTGCCAAAGCACTGAGGCTTGGTAAGGTTTCTGAATACATGGTTTCAGGCATGAGATCAAGCACCTCTGCCTGTCTGACCTGCAGGGAATAAATAATTTTCATTTCCTCTGTCTTTTCATTTCATGTCTATTAGCCATGGTGAATGGGATGTCCTGTAGACATCCTCAAATTGTCTGAAACTGAACTTTTTATCTTTCCTCCCCCAAAACCTCCTGTCTTCCTAACTTCCCTATTATTGTCAAAGACACAACCATTCTCCCAATCACCAGGTTTACTACCTAGATATCCTTTTCCCCTTCTCACTCTCTCTCACCTCACCCCCATCCAATCATTTCTCAAGTGCTGCCATTTCTAATTTTGTGGCAACTTTCTCATATAACACCCTTCTCCCTTCTGACACTGACACTCCCCTGGTGCAAACCCTCCGCACCTCACACCTGCACTATTCCAACAGCCTATTGGATAGTGTTCCTGCCTCAAATTCAATCCATTTTCCAATAAGCTGTCAAATTTATCTTCCTAAAATGAAGTCTGACTACATCACCCTTCTATTCAATAAACTCCAGTAGTTCCCTAGGACTTCCAAAATCAAATAGAAAATCCTCTGTTTTGTTTTTAAAAGTCCTCCATAACGTGCCCCTTTCCTATATTTTTAGTCTTTTTCCCCTCTTCATGCCTGGCGATCCTGTAATAGACACTCCTCCAGAATGAGCTGTCTCTTGTGCCTGAAATTCTTTGCTTCCTCATTTCTGTTTCCTAAGTTCAAGTGCCACTTTCTAGTCCTCTTAAATATTAGCACCTTCCTTCTATCTTGTTTGTATTTTGTTGGCACATAATGTTTTCCCACTAAACTGTGATCCCCTTAAGGGAACTATTTTTCTTCCCTTTTCTTTGCATCCCCAGTGCTTAGCAAAGCACCTGCCACATGGTGGCTATTTATTAAATGCTTATATACTTATAATAAATATTTATATGCTTCTTTTTTTCAATTATTCCGAAAGTTGCAAGGTAAATGATCTTTGAAAGGACCCTAGAGGTAATCTAAGCCATTATACAGAGGAAGAAACAAAGGCCAAACAAAGAGCAGTGACTTGCCCAATGTCATAGACAAGTGGCAGAACTGTGATTGGAAGCTAGATCTTCTAATCCCAAAGCCACTCTTTTCCCCACTTTCCATGACTCTCTTGGAGCCATGCCCTCACTGATATGGGCATTCTCTGAAACAATTCAGATTATAGTCCCTTCATGCTTGTCCATACTATGCAACTCACATTCACAATTGCTCATCAATTCACTACCATACCTGCAGTTTCTCCCTGGTCCTAATGACTACTGGTAAAAGATGGGGTAGTAGATTAGGAGAAGAACAACAACATCATAGTTCACTGGGTTTAGTCCCCTTGTTTTATGAAGGTGAATGATATCCAGAGAGGAAAAAGAAGTTGCTCACAATCACACAAGTGGCCAGGGGTAGGGCAACCATTGAACCTAAATCCTCTGCCTCCAAAACCAACGTTCTTTCCATTGAACCTAGAACTTCTGGCTCCACCACTAGTGTTCTTTCCATAGAACCCAGAACTTCTGGCTCCACCACTAGGGTTCTTTCTATCAAATATAGAACCTGTGATTTCACCACTAGTGTTCTTTCCATCAAACCTAGAACCTCTGCCTCTACCATTAGTGTTCTTTCCATCAAATCTAGAACTCTGCCTCCACCACTAGTGTTCTTTCCATTGAATTTAGAACCTCTGACTCCAACCCTACTATTCTTTCCATACTATGAGAGCTGTTCATCCCCTGATCTTACTGTATAATCAGTCCATTTTTTCCCATACATTTTCCCAGTGACATCACTTTCATCACTTCAATTACATTTTCTTCCTATACTACCTACCTGTCTTAGGGGTGCAGTTTGTATTTAGACCAATATGGTTCTATTCACACTCTGAATGCTTCCATTCCATAGTCTCAAAGATATCCAAAGTAGACTTTTCCCCTTCAAGAATCATGTGTCCTAACAAGTCAAATGAACCACAGACAGTTTTGCTCCAAACATCCAGGAAACAGAGAGAAAGAGTTTTTTTTTGTTTTTGTTTTTTTTTTTGAATGACTCAACTTCCCTTCAGCTTCACAAGTGACAGTTTGGGGGCTTTCCACTCAGATACCTAATTGTTATCTTTGGCACTTTCTTCCTTTCCCTCCAGCTGATTTGGGACTTTCCTACAAGAACATATTAGCATTCTCTTTGAGGGGGCTTCCTAAATGTCAGTTATCTTTGTCACTTCTCCTCTTTATAGTTTCTTTCTTTAAAATATATGTATCTAAGCTTCACCATTTTAGAAATGGGGAAACTGAGGTTCAGAGAAGTGGAATAGTTAACTTGTCCAAAAATCACACAATTATCAAGGGATTTGAACCTAAATCTTCTAAATATTCCTTCCACTACACCTTCCACTACCGCTAATCCACTGCCTCACACAGGTTTCTGCAATAGCCTTCTAATTGGTGCATTTTTCTCCTTCTGATCTTTCCTGTTCATCACTGTCAGATGTTTCCCAGAGCAATCTGATTTAAAAAAAAAAAAAAAAAAAAAAAAACACTGCTCCAAATCCTCAGTAGCTCCCTGTTTCCTAAAGAAAAAACTAATAATTCCTATCTCCCTATAATTTTACTCTCTCAATCTTATTTCCTATTCTTCCTAGTATACGCCCTTACTTTTAGTCAAGATTTATCTAAGTCATAAACAGTTGTGATCTGCATGGAGTGTTGACATGGGTGAAAACACATCTATTTTCTGGAATTATTATTATTATTATTTCTACATGATATATTCTTATAAGTACCTAAGTTAAGCCTTGAAGAGAGATAAAGAGTTCTATAACAGTTTTAAAACAGAGACATTTGAGGCCATGAAATTCAGTATCTTCATTTTATAGATGAGGAAACTGAGGTCCAGGTTAAGGTCCAGATCAAACTGAGGAGGTTGAGGTTAAGTGACTAGTCTAAGATCACAGAAGTAATAGAAGGCTGAGAGGGTATTCTAATCCAGGTTCTCAGGTTCCAGATGATCACAGCATATTATCATGCATTGGTCAAGGAAATATCTCTGGAGCAGCAGCATGGTATAGAGGAAAGAGTTCTGACTCTAAAGAAAGAAAATGTAAGTCCAAACTTATGTAGTATCTAAATCCTACCCACCCTTCAAGATTCAGTCAAGAGAGAGAGAGGAAAGGAGGAAGAGAAGGAAGGAAGGAAGGAAGGAAGGAAGGAAGGAAGGAAGGAAGGAAGGAAGGAAGGA
>JAJPUD010000871.1:346126-415121 GCA_023553655.1 Myrmecobius fasciatus
GGAAGGAAGGAAGGAAGGAAGGAAGGAAGGAAGGAAGGAAGGAAGGAGAGAAAAACAGAGAGAGACAGAGCCAGAGAGAAAGAGAGATAGAGACAGAGACAGAGAGACACAGAGAGGGGGGGGAGGATGGGGGGAGAGAGAGAAGGGAAAGGGAGAGAAGAGGGAGGGAGGGAGAGAGAGGAGAGAGAAGGGAGGGAGTGACAGAGACAGACACAGAGAGACAGAAACAGAGACAGAGAAAGAAAGAGACAGAGATAAGACAAAACAAGCAGAGGAGAGGAGAGAGAGAATAAGAAAGAATAAGAAAGAGGGAGAGTCAATAAAAGAGAGAATGAAAAAGAGAATAAGGGGGGGAGAGAGTAAGAAAGAAGAGAGAAGAAGTAGAAAGGAAGAAAGAAGAAAGGAGGAAGAGGAGGAGGAGGAGAAAGAAGAGGAAGAAGAAGGAAGAAGAAGAAGAAGGAAGAAGAAGAGGAAGAAGAAGGAGAGAGGGAAAAGAAGAGGCAGGGAGAGGAAGAGAGAGAATAAGAAAGAGAATGAGAAAGGGAGAAAGAGAATGAAAGAGAATAAAAGAGAGAATAAGAAAAGAGAGAGCACTTTCCCTGATAATTGTACTCCACAGTTGAGAACTCTCACAATCTAATATCATTCAGCCTCTTTCCTGTGAACTAGATTTGCTTATCCTAAAGGTCTGTGAATTCCTTGAATACAGAGACCTCATCATTGACTTCTCTTGTATCCATCATGGCACTGAGTACATAGGAGATTCACAAGGACCGTGACAAATCCAGCCAAACTACTATTTCTCTTCATTTTATCTGCCAATTCAGAGCAGCTCATTTTGTATCCCCTCCATCTTTGCTGACAGCTCAGGTTTCCAGAAGCAAGAACAGAAGAGGGATCAGCTAGGGCAGGAAACTCTTGCTTTGAGCTCTGTCTTGGTTCAGCCTAAAAAAACTGTCAGCCATATTACCCTCCACATTCTACACTCCGAGTAGGCTGGCTTACTTATTATACGCCAAACCCAATCTACCCTCTCCATTGCCCTCCATGCCCTCTCCTCACCTCTACTCTTGGAGTCCCTGACTCTCTCCAAGGCCCTAGGCTTTTTCTGGTGTCTCTTCCAACCTCACTACCCCCACCACTCCCACCCACAATCTTTAATGTGGATCTTCTATGCTTTCCTTTGGGCAGCTAAGTGGAACAATGGGCAGTGTGTCAGGCTCACGTCATGAGTTCAAATCTGACCTTAGACACTCAGCTGTGCAACCCTGGGCAAGTCACTTAACCCTGTTTTCCTCAGTTCCTCATCTGCAAAGTCAATTGGAGAAGGACATGGAAAACCACTCCGTCTTTGCCAAAGAAAACTCCACATGAGGCCATGAAGAGTCAGATATGACTGAACAACAGCTCTTTTCTTTGTTATCTATTGTTTTCCCTAAGTAGAAAGTGAACTCCAAACAGATAAGAATTGCTTTGCGTTTTTTTTTTTTAATCTTTGTCTCTCCAATATCTAGCACAGCAACTAGTGAAAATAAGCACTTACTGTTATTGAATTGAATTAAATGGAATTCTCCTGAGCATAAATACCCAGTCTTCTTTCCGGTGTTATTCCTCCCAGAGCCTTGCCCATATTTTGCTTAGATCTCTCTTGGAGATATGAGGGATTTGCAGGCTATGGGTTCATCTGTCACCTGTCTCATCCTCCCTCTCCCCCCCCTCCCCTGGTATACACACACACACACACTTTGCAAGAAAGAAGAGAGAACTGGGACAGAGTAAAAATCCGGCAATGCTTCCTCAGGAAGCCCTCCCGGGAGCCATGCAGCAAGCATGGCATTCAAAGAAATCTGTGCACTAGCTTAATTGCACATAAGCCAATTGAAAATTTACAGCCAAGTATTAGCTTAAAGGAAGAAATTACGTTTATTTGGGTGGTTATGCAAATTGGATGTTGCAGTGTCTTGTGGGAAAAGTCCTTTTCTTAACAAAAGAGGGGAAATGGGGAGGAAAGGAGGAAGTCAGATAGCATCTGCAGTATCTAAGACACAAAACCTCAGAAGCTGTCCCGTTCCTCGATGACTTGAGGAGACTGGGGGGAAATCTCCCTGTTTCATAGACAGGGAAAAACAAGGCATGGGATAGTTCAGTGATGTTCATGTACTTACCAAGTCAGAGGGTAGAGTTTTAATCAGTTAATAAATACGTATTAAGCTTCTATTATGTGCCAGGTGCTGTGTTAAGCATTAGGGATACAAAGAATGATCAAAGAGAGTGCCTACCTTTGAAAAGCTGACAATCTGATGGGGAAGACAATGTGCAAACCTGCACATCTTCTCCCCCCCCCCCCCCCCGTCCCCAGTGAACCACTAGATTCCCTGCTCTGACCCCAAAATAGGACCTGTCCTACTTCTCCAAACTCCTCCCAGGTTCCTTGGCAGAAGCTCAGTGGCCTTTGTTTTAGTTGCTTTATTCTGGAACAAGAGGAGGAAAAGGGGCCGGAGGCCCTGGCTACTCATCCTATAAACTCATTTGAGCATAAGAGCTAGGCTTAGCTTGAGGGATGTGCCCTGGGACACTTAGGAACAGTCCGTATTTGATACATAAAAGTGCCTCATCAAAGGTTTCCATTCTAGTTAAGATCTGGTGACCTTTATTTTTCTTTTTTTCTTTTTCCTTTTTCCGTTTTTTCAATCAGCATTAAGTGATTTTACTAGGGTCACCCAGATAATAAGTGTCTGAGGCCAGAGTTGAACTCAGGTCCTCTTGGCTCCAAGGCTGGTATTCTATCCACTGCATGACCTAGCTGCTCTGGGGTGACCTTTCTGAATGACACAATATCCATGAACGAGGTAGTATTATTCAATGCTAGATCTGGAGTCAGGAAACCCAGATTCAAATTCTGACTCTGCCCACTGGATATTCTTGGGTACGTCATAATCTCTCTAAACCTCAGCCTTCTCCTCTATAAAGTGGAATTGGACTAGATCTCTTCTGATGCTAAATTTATAGTCCTTATTCTTTTTTTTTCCTTTTCTCCAGCTTCATGGGACATTTCCAACAACCTTTGAATTAAAAAAATAGTAAACCAGTCACTGCAAAGTCCTTCTGTCACATTTATTTTCCCCAGTCACTCTTTGAAATCACTTCTCACTACCCTTGGAACAATTTCCCCTTTCTTCACTTACATAGTGAGTTCTCTGTTCCACAATCTCTACTCCTTCTCTCTTCACTCTCACCTTTATTTCCACCCCTCCTTCGCATGAATGTGAAAAATGGTAAATGTTTTTCCCATTATTCAAATGGCATGGAAATTGCCTGCTTGGCATTCTGCTTTGACACTGAAACTTTAATTAGCCGCTGGTTTCCTACTCCCAAGGTATTCCTCCATCTCTCCTGGTTCCTTTGGCATCCAAATGAGGGATGCCCTTCGTAGGAGAGGATACAGCACAGCACCAAAGTAAAAGGGTGGTGGTTCCTAGAAAAAGTGCTGATCTATCAAGCAATGGACCTGGGTTCTATCTGACTTTGCTCACAACCAGTTGTGTGCTAACTGATCAAATCACTTCACCTCTCTGGGCCTCAGTTTCCCCTTCTGTAAAATAATGGTTTGAAACCAGATGACCTGAGAGGCAGCATAGTGTAGTGATCAGAGCACTGAACTTGGAGTCAGGGAGACCTATTCTCTATCTCTTCTTAGACAGCTTGTTAGCTATGTGGGCTAGCAAGTCACTTGCCCAGGCTCTGGACTTTACATTCTACATCTGTAAAATGAGAAGGTTAGAAATGGTACCATTTGAGATCTAAATCCGTGATACTATGATCTCTAAGGGGGCAAGTAGGTAAGGCAGTGAATAGAGCCCCATCCTTGGGGTCAGAAGGACCTAAGTTCAAAGATGGCCTCAGATATTCACTAATTGTGTGACCCTGGGCAAATCTTTTAACCGTTTGCCTCAATTTACTCATCTGTAAAATGAGCCGGAGAAGGAAATGGCAAAGCACTCCAGTATCTTTGCCAAGAAAACTCCAAATGGGGACAGGAAGAGTCAGACATGACTAAAAAAATTAGCTAAACAACAAACATGATCTCTGAGATCCCAACTAACTGAATCTCTGATTCCATAATCCTTAAAGTGTCTTTCAGCTTTAATAGTTTGTCATTATGGTTTTCTCTAAGCCAACCCTCTATATGAGACATCAACCATCTATGCTCTCCAATCAGGGTCATACCTTTTGGGTTCCTTCGGTGTGTAAAGAGAGGAGGTGATAGCAGAAATGATGGGGAAGCATAGGAGTGAGTGGAATAGGAATAAAAGAGTAGACACTGATAAGTGCTATCCCATCCTCATGCCAGGCCTACTCCCTACAAACCAAAGATGCTGGGAAGGGACCTCAGAGACTAGAGGAGCTATTATAGAAATGGCTTCTAGCTTAAATATGGACTTCTGGGGAGGTGCCAGTGTACATTTGGAAAAGGAAAAGAAAAAAAATAAGATGCTGAACCAAGATTGAAAAAACTGGGGAAAGATCAAAGATCAAAAATAGGGATGGACAAGATAGGCAATTGCCCAGGATACAACAGAAGGGAAAGAGATGTATTGAGGGACGTTTGTGCATGTTATTCTTTGCAAATGCACATATTTTTTAAGGGTCAAAAAATCATGCTCTCCCTGACTCTAGAACTTTTTTTTTTTTTTTGGCAAGGCACAAGTGACTTGCCAAGGGTCACACAGCTAAGAAATATTATGTGTCTGAGTCAGATTTCAACTCTAGTCCTCTTGACTCCAGGGCCAGTGTTCTATCCACTGCACCATCTAGCTGTCCCCTCTAGGATTTTATTTGTAGATAAGTCAAGTTGCCTTTGTGATAAGGAGGGCTTAAAAGTTCCAATGAATAAAAACATCCAGAAGGTGACATTTTCTAATGGAGGAAGGAAGAGACAATAGGACATTTCCCTGACTTTTTTTTTTTTTTTTTTTTTGCTTTTTGCTGAGGCAATTGGGGTTAAGCGACTTGCCCAGAGTCACACAGCTAGGGAATGTTAAGTGTCTGAGACCAGATTTGAACTCAGGTCTTCCTGACTTCAGGGCTGGTGCTCTAACCACTGTGCCGCCTAGCTGCCCCTCTCTGACTCTATTATTCTGTGCCTGACCATTGATTGTTTAACCATGCGCCCCTGAGCTGAAGTCATAGAGGCTACCCACTTTCACCCACCCTAGTCCTTTACCTATCCCCAGGTTTACCTTTGCTTCATTACTCTGGGATTTCCTATTTTCTCTATAAGAGACCTAGTTTCTCTAGTATATCATTCCCCAATTCACCCCACCCCCCCAACTTCAAATTCTCTAGAAACATTCTCTAGTCTAAGGTTTCTCCCCACGAGGGATATGAGGGAAGAAAAAAAATTCCCGGAGTATAGATGTGACTCAGTGATAGAACAAGTAGTTTTATTCTCATAAGGAAAAGGAAAAGCTAAATAATAAAGAATGATAGAATGATTAGAACCAAATTAGGTAACATCACAACTAATACAATAAGTGAAGAGTCAAACTTTATTGGATCATTTCAAAAACAAAACCAAAAAACACCAGGTACCTAAAAGTTATAACCCTGATTGGAGAGCATAAAAGGTTGATGTCTCATGTAGAAGATAGAATTTTAGAGTGGTTCATAATGACATAAACTATTAAAGTTGAATGACATCTTAGGAATTATAGGATCAGAGATCCAGAATTAATTGGTATCTCAGAGATTATGTTTATTGTTTAGTTGTTTTTAGTAGAGTCTGACTTGTTAAGGGTCACTACCATTTTACAATTCGCCCCCAACAAGGACAGTCTGACTAAGGCCAATCAAGCTTTCCATTTTGCTCCATTTTCCCATATCCTAGAAATGACTTTGTCTATGGGAAGATGTATATAGGTCTTGGGAAAGACAAGGAGAGAGGAGAGGGGGATCAACTTGAGTATACCTGAGACTGAGGGGTACATTTATGCTATTTGTCTATCACCATCCTCATCCCAACCTAGAACCCTTACTGGTTCTTCCTCCTAGAAAAATAAGAATGTCTGGGTGCACAGAGTGGAGTTCTATCTTCTAAGAAAGGAATTCTCCATGGTCTACCAGAGCCCCTAGTTGTGTAATACCTGGGAGGGTGGATTAGAATCAAGGAATTAGGAAATGTCTTGGGCAAGGGGGAAGTTAGGGAAGGAGGAAGAAAAAAATTGGAACACAAAATCTTAGAAAAATGAATGCTGGAAACTACCTTTGTGTGTACTTGGAAAAATAAAATACTATTGGAAGTCCAAAAAAAAATTTAAAAGGAATTAGGAAAAACACAAAGGATAAGTGAACAAGAAAATATAAGAAAGAAGTCAGAAGAAACAGATGAATTTACACTTAGAGTGAGGAAGACCTGAGGTCAAATCCTGTCTAAGACACTTACCAGGTATATGACATGAACAAATCACTTGACCTCTCAGAGCATCAATTTTCTTCATCTGTAAATTAAGGATGGATAGGATGGTCTCTGTAGGCTATCCAGTGATGACTGTATTACCAAAAAGCAGGACTTCCCAATCTGGAGGGTCAGATATATTTTTGCAAAGAGTACATGAATCCACAGAATCCACAAATAAGAAAATATTTCTTTTGGAGATTTACATAGATGGGATCATTCCCCTGCAAGTTTCCTCTCTCCCATCTCCACTTGTTAACATCTTATATACTTCTCAAAATCTATTCAACTGCCAAATCCCTGAAGCATCCAGGAGTAAGCATCTCTTTTTTTTTTTATCTTATCTATCATAGGATGGGAATAAGCTTTTTATATAGTGCCTACTATGTGCAAGAAACTGTGATAAATGACTTACCAAGATCTCATCTGAAAAACACAACTCTCAGAATAAGGACTTCTGAAAGCAAGCGGAAAAGGGTGCCAGCTGTGAATTCAAGAGAATAATCCTAGCAGCCAAGAATTGAGCTGTGAAGCAGAGCAGCCCCTGAGAGCCCAGCTGAGCAACTAATCCAAGAGATTTGGGGTGGGAAAGGCAGGGTGGATCCTTTTGTGAGTTTTTTACAGAGAGAGAAGGAAAATAAGGCTCTATAGTATTATAATTCACACAATTACTCTACATATGTGTGCCATACTATCATTTGGGGACAGTCCATCTCAGGTTTAGGAGGTAGAGATGTTTTGTAATTACATTCTTTCTATGCCATCTTAGTAAATATCTTTTCTAACAGCTAATTTTGTCTACTGGCTGATTATTAATGAGAAGATGGGGGCTCGTGAGCTATGATGCTAGGAGTGCATGCTCCCTAGATAATCATAGAATCATGATTAAGTTTTGGAAAGAACTTACTCCTCATTTTGAGCGGAGTTAGCTAACACATAGACACTAGATGATTTGCCCAGGAACACATAGATAATACAAGATTTAAATCCAGTTCTTTCTAACGCCAGTTCAAGCACTCTATCTATTATACCATACTGCCCCTTCCCTTGAATTTCAGGTAACAGCTGCCCTCTGAACACTCAACCTGTAACAGCAGTGCAAACTGAGGGGGAAACCTGAGATAAAGGGTGCTATTTCTATAATTTTTTAAGATCATTGGGAAAAGAAAAGCCTTAATCCAATGGCACTAATCTCTAATGGTGGAATTTCAGGCATTGGTGGGACAGATATTTGGAGGAGATCCTGTGATATCCTGCCATGAAAATGCTTACTTTTCCCTCTATGGTTGACTGTCCTTGGTCCTGCATAATGGGAAAAACCAAGTTTCCATCCTAAGAAGGTCCTGATTAGAACCAGTGCTCCACTTACACCACCACCACCCCCCATCCTCGACAACAAAATAAATCACAAACTTCCTGTCTTTTCCCCCATAATCACTGTTTCCATGACACCTAAAATTCACAATCTTTGGTGCAAGCTGTTCATGACCAGAACTGGATGCCTTCAGGGAGCACGTTCTTGAGTCTCAGAGAAAGACCCAGAGCTCAGTAATAGAGGCTTGAGTCTTTGAATACTCTCTCCTGGAATTTGGCTTCCTAAAGAAGGACCCAGGGAACAAACAGACTCAGATCCCTTCTGCAAGACCTTTCCCATTTTCCATTTTACTGCTGCCTGCTCTCTCAGTGAAATTCATCCCTTCTTACTTGGGCAGTAAGGAATCTAGGACTCCTGTTCTCCTGCCTCCCTACATCCCCACTGCCTAAGCTGGTAAACTTCTATTCCCAATCATCTGGCACAGAATAATACAAATTAAGAAAACAAGGGAAAAACAAAGCAGGAAAGCAAATATCCCTCCCTCTAAGCCTCATTTTCCCAATCTGTACAATAAGGATAATTAATACTTGTACTACCTGATTTGAAAAGTTGCAGGGGAATGCTTTTTTGTAGACCATAAGTTCTATATAAAGACAAACTATCACTGGAGAAATTGACAACTCTTCTCTTCCTTGTCCCCCAATGCCCAGTCCAAAACCAGTCATTCTTCTGGCTATTTCTTAGAACTTCAAGAAAGTCTATGTGTGGAAATTCATTTCAATAAACATTTATCGACCACCTACTATGTGAAAGGCACTGGAGAGATGGATGGGGTCTAGACTGGGATTCCAAGGATATTGGCAACTTCCACATAAGCTTAGTTGCAAATGAAGAGATCAATTTATCTATATAAAATTTCCAAGAGAATATAGAAAGTAGTGCTGGCTGAATTGAAGAGTGATCATCCTAAAACAAAGTGGCATGCCTTACTGAAAGTAAGGGGCTTTTGAGCCATGAAGCATGGTTGGAACAGAAGAAATTGGACCTCCTTCTTATAGGTGACAAATGTCAGGGGTCAAAAGGAAGAGGTTTCTGCTGATTTTAAGTTGCTGTGTTTTCCTGAAATAGCACATCAGATGAAAAAAAAAAAAAAACCACTATACTACACCAGCTACAGAGGCTACCCAGCCAAGCCACTGATTAAAGGTAATAAAGACTGCTTTGCAGACCATCCTATCCATCCTTAATTTACAGATGAAGAAAATTGATGCTCTGAGAGGTCAAGTGATTTGTTCATGTCATATACCTGCCCAAAGAATAATCCCAGGGAGGCCAGTGGATTCACCTGTGCAGCAAAGAGTCTACATCTTGAGAAGATCCCAGTAACTAAGTAATCTTCCCAGTCTAGTCCAGAAACAGCTGTTTCTAGTGAGAATTGAGAACAGCACGGGAACTATTTGACCCAGCCCAGAAGCAGACTGTTTAAATGAGACAGTTCATGATGAAGGAGCCATCCCAATCAAGCAGTAGAGACTCACCTATCATCCCCAACACTACATCCTAGAAAAAAACTTCAGGAGCATCCTCCCAAGAAAGAAAGGACATCAAGACTCAAGTTTCAGAGTTACGTGTTGCCTGGCCTAAATGTGGACTTCACTACAACTGTAGGTTCATGGCTAACTTCCCCACAGATGTTGGGTAAATGTGCGTGTTTCCCAATTTGGAGGCAAATGCTTTGTAACTATTGTTCTTGCTGTGGCATTTGAGTAAATGCTTTTGCTAAAGAGCTGAGTCTACTGAAGGATTGCTAAGGAGAAACGCCTCCGGTAGGGGCTCATGAGCTAGTGTAAGTGAACAGCCATCCATAGGATTTCCTTTGAATTCTGAAAGCTACCCCTCTAGAGACCCAACCTGTGAGTGGAGTCTGGAAGACTGCATCCAGAGAGGTATATTATATAGAGATGATAGAGCCAAGGGTTGTGGCTTGTGCATGTCCAAACAAGAAGTACATATTACAGATGGGATGTCAGTCCTGGGCCTCCAAACAAGACAGCCTTCTATCAGCTATTCTGGGCTGTCTTTCACTGAACATAAAATACTTACAAACAACATTCAGAACTGAGGCAACCTCCTAGGAAAACTGAGTCAGAGAGCCCACACTGGCAAGGGTTCAGTCAGAGAAAGTAAACTCTGTTCTGGGTCTTAAAGCAGGTGGAAGAAGGACATGGATAGCCTGAGAGGAGAAAGGACATAATATGGATATAATAGTCTAGCACCTCACCTGAAACCCAATTCATGCAATCCCAGGCTTAGGATATATTTTCTCCCCCTTTCCCCCCTCCTGCTACTTCTGCTATTGCTGCTGGAGGAGGAGAAGAAAACTACTCCTTTAAGCAGCTCAGTGTTCCTTTTAGAGATCTTGAAAGCAATTAAGAGAGTTACAGGTGAGAGAAAATAAGCCTGCTGTGTTGCATCTCTTTGGGGGTAGGAATAAGTGTGAGAAGAGGGAGGAAACAAACCTCCCCTTTTATACTTGCCTATCTTTCAAAGGGAGAATGAATCCTGAGCCACACTCCAGTCTTGGGCATGGGTTCTGCTCCCTAAAGCCCCTAAAGCCTCTCTCATCTCAAGTTCCTTTGCTTTTCCATTCCTCAATAGATAAATGGTCAATAATATGAAAAGAAAGTCCTCAGAAAAAGATATGCAAGCTATTAACCATATGAAAATGTCCCAAATAACTAATAATAGAAAAAATACAAATTAAAGCACTACAGATTCCATTCACAATCATCAGATTGTCAAAAAATGCTCAAAATAAAGGAAATGACAGTTGGTGGAAGGGATGTTGGTGGATAGGCAAACATACATTGTTGGTAGAGCTGAACTAATCCAACTATTCTGGAAGGAGGGAAGGAAGAAAGGAAAGGAAGGAAGGAAGGAAGGGAGGAAGGGAGGGAGGGAAAGAGACAGAGGCAGAAACAGAAAAAGACAGAGAGACAGAGGAGGGGAGGAAGGGAAGGAGGCAAGGAGGGAGAGAGGGAGGAGGGATAGGATCAGAGGTTTAGAAATGGTAGGAACTTCCAAAGTTAGTCTAACCCTTTTATCTTTCAGGTAGAGAAACAGATTCATAGAAGCAAAATCACACAGCTGGTAATAGCAGAGCCAGATAGGACTACAACCCAAGTTCCTTGACTCCAATCTATCATACCATCCCTCAAAAGTGAGTAAATTGATCTACTGAGGACTCTTTCTTTTTGGTTCCCTATCCTTTCCTCCTGCTGCTTTGACCTTGCCAAGCTGACAGAGGAGTTGTGAGTGGGTTATCCTTCTAAATGGGGGACAGAAAATGAAGAATCCACATCTATTCCCTGCCCAAATATGAGAGGTTTCTATCACAACAATGTCAGTGGAAAGAAAAATAATTGAACATGTTGACTAGTTTTACTGAACAATTTTTTTTTCTTTTTTATTCTTTAAGCATAATATGTGTGTTGCACAAACATGTAGGCAATACTTATGTACCCGAGAATTCTCTAAAGGTGGTTTAAGGGAAGCATAAATAGATATTTCTGGGATTTTATCCACTATTCTCCAGGGGTAACTTTGATTCCTGCCTTGAAGGGAGTAGGGAAATGGGACTACAAGGCAGGCCATGATGTTCTCCAGGATGTTCCCATCCTCTGAGAGAGTATGGTACACTAGATTTGAAGTATATCTTTCTGTTCCTCTAAATATTGGTGGTCTAGAGGAATGTTTGAGGGATGGGGGCAATCATGTGCAAGCTAATTTCCTGGTCACCATCACTTAAAGAAGAAGGAGCCCCGTAAGCTTGCAGTCGAAGGCTTGTTTCCCCCCAAATATAGCGGGACCATCACAAGAAAAAAAAGCAAGTAGACTCCAACAGGATAATAAGCAAAACTCAGAGAAGTTAAACATATTAGAATATACTAGAAAATATACAGAATGAATGAGCTTTTGTATTGGGAATAAGCTATCCCAGTTTAACCATGAGAGAGCGTCCCCAATCTCACCCTAGAGGAAATTATTCAAAGTCTCTAGGGAGACAGCTGAAAATTAGGACTGCATTGAAAAGCCAGCTTTTCCCTACATATCTGCCTTCCAAAATCTATTGTCTCTACCCATATATCTCTCCAAAGAAAGTCTAGAATTACATGTGTCTCTCTCTAGAAGCAATCCAAAAATAAAAAGCTCATCTTTTCATATGACTAGAAATAGTTTTAATTTCATCATCTGAAAATTGTCTGTTCATATCCTTTGACCATTTATCGATTGGAGAGTGGTTTGAATTCTTATAAATATGAGACAATTCTCTACATATTTTAGAAATGAGGCCTTTCATTTTGAATCATATTGATCAGAGAAATGCAAATTAAGACAACTCTGAGGTACCACTACACACCTGTCAGATTGGCTAAAATGACAGGAAAAGATAAAGATGAATGTTGGAGGGGATGTGGGAAAACTGGAACACTAATACATTGTTGGTGGAACTGTGAACAGATCCAACCATTCTGGAGAGCAATTTGGAGCTATGCTCAAAAAATTATCGAACTGTGCATGCCCTTTGACCCAACAGTGTTTCTACTGGGCCTATATCCCAAAGAGATCTTAGAAAAGGGAAAGGGACCCACATGTGCAAGAATGTTTGTGGCAGCCCTTTTTGTAGTGGTTAGAAACTGGAAACTGAAGGGATGCCCATCAATTGGAGAGTGGCTGAATAAATTATGGTATATGAATGTTATGGAATATTATTGCTCTGTAAGAAACGACCAGCAGGACGATTTCAGAGAGGCCTGGAGAGACTTGCATGAACTGATGCTGAGTGAAATGAGCAGAACCAGGAGATCATCATAAACAGCAACAACAATATTACATGATGATCAATTCTGATGGACATGACTCTCTGCAACAAAGAATTGTCTCAAACCAGTTCCAATTGTTCACTGAAGAAAACCATATACACCCAGGGAGAGGGATATGAAATATGGACCACAACGTAACATTTTCATGATCTCTATTGATATTTGCTTGCATTGTGTTGCCTTTCTCTGATTTTCTTTTTTTTCTTGTAGATAGGATTTTTCTTGCATAACTTGTCAAGTATTTTAACATTATTAACATGTAGTGGACTTCCTGCCATCTAGGGGAGGGGAGGGGACTGGGGGTAAAATTTGTAATGGAAAGCTTTGTAAAGATCAATGCTGGGGAACTACCCATACATATGTTATACAAATAAAAAGCTTTAATTAAAAAAAAAAGAAAAAAAGAAATGAGGCCTTTATCAGAATCCTTAAATATAAAGATGATTTCCCAATTTATTGCTTCCCTCCTAATCTTGTCTGCATTAAAAAGCTCATCTTTTCAAAGTTTTCATCAACTCTACCCTTCATGTCAACATGCAGAATAGAGCCATCAATAGGATTCTTAAGCAAATACTCCAGGCTTAATTTCTTAGCCATATAGGGAATGTCTCTCTGAGAGGAAACAAGAGTGGGGATACACTGGGACATATAGGTGACTTCAAGAACAAAACTATCAATAAAAATATATTTCAAAATGCTGAGCAACAATAAGAAGTATCCAAACTTTTTCAATAAGTTTGAGAGATATAATTTTGGGTAGTTAATTATTCTATTAATAATGCTAATATTTTAATAAAAAGAAACCAGTGACACTCTGGAATGCCAAAGAACCTCATGGCAGTGGACTGAAGGCTTGGTCTTGGAAAAGTGGGTGTTCTAAAAAGTGGCAATCAATTCTGATTGGTTAACAAGTAATGAGAAAATAAATATTACCATGAAGGCTGGACCTATTCTAATGAATTTTGATTATATCATTTACTTCTAAATTTCCCCTAGCCTTGAGCAATCTAATTAAAGAATGTATCCCTACCCTAATCTAAGTTCAACACAATGAGATTAAATTCCTGATAAGGTTGGGTGGGATTTGATCAAGATTGAGGAGAGTAAATTCAATCTCATTATCAGAAATAAATGTGCTTCCAGAGACTGAACTTTGAAATGAGGACTATAGGATAAAGGAAACTCTGGGTCTCCCCAAATCTTTGATTATTAAACTCTGGGTCTCCCCAAATCTTTGATTATTAATAATCATTTCTCTCAAGTAAAAATTATGCATTCACATTTCCTCCAAAAAGCACCAAACCAGTTGTGATAACTCTATATAACAAATGGTCATGAAAATTTATAGATAGATAGATAAATAGATAGATGGATAGATGGATAAAGGGACAGATGATAAATGTGTGTATATGTAGTTATGTTTCCTGGGGAAAAAAAAAAAAGTTATATTCCTTCAAATATAAATTCTTGCTTTATGTGGCCAGAGAGCCCAGCACACTTTCCATCTTGCCTCAGTTACTATACAACAACTTAGAGGTAATTGTTGACCACATTTGAAAGCTTCTCTCCTCTTCTTTCATAAGATCTCCAGCCTGCTTCATCCTGCAATATCTAGAAAATACAGTAGCCTGTGTATTTTCTTAATGGCTAGGATGTCTTAAGTATTTTAGTACATAGTGCACAAACCTTAAAATAAAATCACAGAACCCAGAGGGGGGACAGAGAAGACATCTTAAGCTGATATATAGCTCCACAGACACATACCCCTGTTATACAGAAAACAGTAAGAACAATTTATAATTCCACTGTGTTTTACAGTTCATAAAGAGCTTTCCTCCAACAGTCCTATATGATAGTTAACACAAGTATTATAATGCCCCGAAAAAATCTTAAACTTGTAATTCTATTTTTATTTTCTTTATTTTAAAAAAGTTATTGATAGTTGCAATTTTTATAGCACCTTCCTTTTCCTGTATATTTATTTTTCATCCCCAAACCAGAGAGCCATCACAAAAAAAATCAGCCTCTCAGTTCTAAACCATCCTCTCTTCTTGAGATTTGTCTCCATATTCCTATATCCTCATACCTCCCAAATTGAAGGACTTTCAATTCTACCTGGGACCAGCCAATGTATAAGAGGCAGACTGGAAAGTACTCTTTCCTTAAAGGAAAACTAGACCAAAAGTCATGAATGAAACAGTTTCAGTTCAGATATCCTGTCAATCAGACCCACACAACAGAATTGGGTAATGATCTCCCCAAGTGGAGAGCAAGCTAGGATTGGAATGTAGGAGACAATATTGAATTTTAGGAAGAAAAGAAACTAGATCTATTGAAACTTAAGGCAATATTCACTGATGAAAAGATAGCCTATGCAGGTTGGGAAAAGGATGAGAGGATCATTATATTTCCCTGTCATGACTTGTCTTGCACTAGCTAAGACAGATTACCCAGTATGCCTTCCCAATATGTGAAACAGGTCCTGGCTCTAGTATCAAAGGATATAAATTTCAATCCTGCATTTGATACTTATTGCTTTGTGACCTTGTATAAGCCACATAGCTTCCTTTGGCCTCAGTTTCCTTATCTGTAAAACTAGTGAGTTGATCTTTAAGGTTCCTTTCTATTCTAGATCAACCAGCTTATGATCTCTGGCCATTGGCTTTGTGATGGAGAAATCACAAAACATTGCATATGAGATAGGACCTGTCCTTTCACTGAATTTTAAAATTAGAAGGGACCTCACAGGCCATTGAATCCAACCTTTATTCAGACAAAGATCTCCATTACAAACTGTTAAACAATTTCTACTTAAAAAAATCTAAGGTAGAGGAGCTGGTAGCTCATTCCACTCAGGAGGAGCTCTGAAGTTTTGTCTTAAATCAAACCAAAATTTTCCCTCTTGCAATTTCCACCTATTGTTCCTGGTCCTGCCTTCTGGATCCAAATAGAATATATCTATTCCACAAGGCAGCCT
Organism: Myrmecobius fasciatus; assembly: GCA_023553655.1. Classification (NCBI taxonomy): domain Eukaryota; kingdom Metazoa; phylum Chordata; class Mammalia; order Dasyuromorphia; family Myrmecobiidae; genus Myrmecobius; species Myrmecobius fasciatus. Next base: position 361,756 of record JAJPUD010000871.1, read on the forward strand.
TTCAACTTTTTAAATACAGCCATCATGTACCCTGGTGTCTTCCCTTCTCCAGCATAAACATGCCCAATTCTTTTAAGTGATCCTCATATACTCAAGAGTTACCATCCTTATGGTCTTCTTCTGGGCACTTTCTAGCTCTTTAATGAACTTCCTAAGCTGTGATGCCCACAGTTTAATACAAGGTACCAGATGTGATCTAACCATAGCAGAGTCCAAGGGTACCCTTTTTATCCTTAGAAACTACACTTCTTTTGATACAGGCAAAAATTACTTAAGCTCTTTTGGCTGCCACATCATACTATTGACTCATATTGAGCATTTAGTCGGCCAGAATCCCCAGGTCTTTTTAAGACAACTTATTATCAAACCATACTTTTCACATCCTACACTTGTAAAGCTGATTTTTTTAACCCAAGTATAAACCTTTACATTTTTCCTCATTAAGTTTTATCTTATCAAATTCAGTCCAATTTTCTGGTCTATCAAGATCTTTTTGGATCCTGACTATCAGAAAGAAGAAGTCATTCCCTCTATATCTTTGCTTGCCCCACAATGCTGCTTCAGCATTAGGGGTCACATGGGAGACCACATTCAATTCTCAGCCAATGCATTTAGTTTTGAGGATCAGCATAATGTTGAGAGAAGCACATTAATGTATGAGTCAGGAGAGTTAGGTTTTAGTCAGCTTTACTACTGACCTTAAGCAAGCCATTATCCCTTCTGTGATTCTCAATTTCCTCTTCTGTGACATGAAAGGGTTAGACCAGTGATCCCTAATGTCCCTTCCATCTGTGATTCTGAAGATGTTTAGCATCTTTATATATTTACAGACATTATTCTACAGTGGAAAAACTGGTCAGTTTTGTTTTGTTTAAAATACAACAAAATCCAGGGTTAGTTTTCTTGTAGTAGTAGTAGTAGTAGTAGTTATCATCATCATCACCTTGGTTTTTTTGGTTGCTAATAGACATGCATAATAAATATAGTAATGTGGGTCAGGATGGCAGAAGACAATGACTTAGCCTTCTTCATATAGCTTTTGTTCTTGTTCCATTTCATTTCTATCCCAATCTGAGAGGATTTGGGGAACTAAGTGGCCCCACCCTTTAAGTAGCTCCCAAGAGTTGTTTGGATTTTTTTTAACTGACTCCCTAAAATGGTTTTTAGGGAGAATAGGATACACATAAGGATTAAACTTGAGTGACAAGAATTTTCCCATTGTAAGTCAGATAATTGTTCAAGATAATGGACTTTAATAACATACAGAATTAATTTTTTAAAATACATTTAATGCAATACCAGGGACATTTAAGCTGTTATTTGCTCTTAGCTAGATGTAGTGGTTAATAGCCCTGGCAGTTATGCACTAAAGAGTTGAGCATACTTTCATCAGGGAGAGGCTTTATAGCCTCTACATCTTAGCCAAAGATTTGAAGCTGGTAACATGGTAGCAAAATTTTATTTGGCTACCAGGAAGACTAACATAAGTGATGTAATAGGATTTTGTGGTCCCCTGATTTTAGGGGGGCTTTAGTTCTATGTCAGGAAATCCTGAATCTTTTGGTTTTGGAGTCTGCCTCAGGAAACTCCCACACTCAATCTGTCTGATTCTGAATACTATTTCTCAGTTCTGACTGATGATCTGGTCAGTGATAATCAAATTTGGGAGACCACCCCTCAATCTGGCCACTACTTCTTAGCCCTAACCTTGGGCCAAAGAATTAACATGCAAATGATAGACTTCTAAGCCTTCCCCTTGAGCCATAGAATTAGCATATGTATGGTAGAAGCTGGATAAAAAGTCTCTTCTTGCTTCTGTTTTGATGCTGAAATTCCCTTAGAATTCCAGCCTGCTTTTTGTAATGGCATTATAATTACTATTGCTATGAAACTTTGCCCCTTGACTAGGAGATGGGTTCAAGCCTGCAAATTCTTTTGAGACACCTTGTGACACTGGTCTGGTACCCCAAACTTTTGGGCCCTCCTCTTCCCAACCTCAACATTTGGTGGCCTGTATGGGGATCGAACCCACAACCCTCAAGAATGTAATGTCCAAAAGAGATAACATGCCTCATAGAGACTTTGTAACCAGTGGTGGGCAGAGAGATATTATCCAACAAAAAGCAGCAAACGGCAGTATAATAACATCAAATACAACAGCAGTCATATAATGTCAGAAGTATGGATTGTCCTAGACATGAATGTGTCGGCCACTTGTATCCAGATTGTATATTTTTCATGCATGTTCTCTGACCATACATGTCCCCTTTATATATATTCTCTCAAAACTAAAGGCGTGGTTACTCAAAAGACAATGTACCCCACATACATGCACATACACACACATACCATGTGTATGGGAGAATTTTTTTCTTCTCACATTATTTGCTGTGAGGTTTGATTGCAAAATGTCTTTTGTTTGAATTAGTATATCCTCTGGTTGACTGAAACATTAGAGCATTGGTGGGGGCTCGTGATTTATGAATTTGAATAGGTCCTAACTGATGGAGTGTTTTAAATCTGGAATAGTTTTCAGGTGTCCATGTGAGAGGGCAATATGTATAATAGGTGCTACATAAAAATGGCAGATTATGCCTTATCATTATTCCCTCCAGAATTTCTTCTCTCTCATCTTATATTCTTCCTACTCTCACAACTAATTTCCAGTATATGTTTTCCCCCATTTGCTTAGAAAGAGTGGAAATATTTTCAATAGGGATAGTTTTCAGGTGTCCATGTGAGAGGGCAATATGTATAATAGATGCTACATAAAAATGGCAGTTATGCCTTATTATTATTCCCTCTAGAATTTCTTCTCTCTAATCTTACATTCTCCCTACTCTCACCACCAATTTCTAGGATATGTTTTCCCCCATTTGCTTAGAAAGAGTGGAAACATTTTAAATAGGAATAGTTTTCAGGTGTCCATGTGACAGAGCAATATGTAAAATAGATGCTACATAAAAATGGCAGATTATGTCTTATTATTATTCCCTCTAGAATTTCTTCTCTCTCATTTTATATTCTCCCCATTCTCACCACCAATTTCCAGGATAGGTTTTCTCCCATTTGCTTAGAAAGGATGGAAACATTTTAAACAGCAAGAGTGTGAAGGATAAAGACAATCTAGAAATGACACCTTTCAGAGCTAACCAGCATTGAAAATCAAAACTCACTGCAAAGACTATGGACCAATTCACAACTTACACAGCTCTTCAAAACAACAGTTTGGGAACTAGGAGTCCAAGTTGAAATTTCATCTTTTGTACTTACTATCTATGTGACCACAGGCAAGTCACCATCTTGGACCTCCTCAGTTTCTTTATTTGTAAAGGGAAAGGGCTCAGCTAGATTATCTCTAAGGTACCATCTTCTTTTTCTAAAAATCATTGATTCTATGAAATGGTCTATCATAAAAGAGAAACAGGGAGATGATGTCTTCAGAAAAAGACCAAGAATTGTTTTAATCCCTAAGAAGGACTGGGAAAGAAATCAAACATTTGCACTAGGAGCGTTGGTCATTATTTACTAACTCATGTCATGTTAATAAACACAATATGCAATTAGCATAGAGTTATTTCAGTCCAAAGATTTCACTTGACTATTAAAAAAAAAAAAAAAAGCTTCACATTTCTTCTTGCCCATTTTCCCTGCTAATTACAACGGGCATCGTCCATCCAGGCTGCCATAAGAAGACTACAGCAGCTGCATCTAAAGTAGCTGTTAACGGGGCATAATAGTGAAATGTGACTAATTAGTCTTCATACCTATGATAAATGGAACCTAGAGATGTAAAGCCTCATGTGAAAATTCCACGTGATGGGAGAGCCTCCAATGCAACCCCAGAAAACTTCAACTCTACATTTTGGTTCCTTCTCCCTCAAACCTCCCTTAAATGATGTTTTATAGAATAGGATACTGGAGCTCAAGACACTGCTCCCTACTTCCCAGAATTAAAACAAACAGGACTGGTTTTACCCCAGTCTCCTGGTCACAAAATAGATAGAATTAATATAAACTCTAAGATTTGCAAAAACACTTCACATTTATTATTATCTTATTTGAGACTCACAACAATTCTGCGAGGCAGATATTATTTCCCATTTGATAATTTTAGGAAATTGAGGCAGGAAAATTTAAGTAATTTGCTCAGGAATATGTAATTAGTTCATGAGGATTTGGACTCAGATCTTCTTGACTGTAAGTCTTACATTCTATGAAGTATTCCACCTAAGTGCCTCACAATTAATTAATTAATTAATTGAAAAGCATTTGTTGGGGCAGCTAGATGGTTCAGTAGATAGAGCTGGCCCTGGAGTCAGGAATATTTGAGCTCAATTCTTACTAGTTAGACAGTCAACAAATCACTTAACCCAACTACCTCAAAAAAAAAATTAAAAAGCATTTATTAAGCACCAGCAATACAAACATAGAAGAGATTTGCCCTCATGGAATTTACATTCTAACACATGAGGCTATATTTGTGGGAAAATGCTGTCCATGGAAAAGAGTTTTTGTCTGTTCTGGAAGTCTCATAGTCTTAGCCCTTAGTATAATGCCTGGCACATGATAGGTGCTTAATTCATGTAGTTAATAAGTTTCTGAGGATTTGAATTTAGATCTTCTTGACTCTTGGTCTTACATTCTGTCAAGTATTAATCCATATGATAAGGGTAGGTATAGCACAGTTGATTGTCAAGACTTTCCCAGAATTAACCATTGTATTTATTAGCAAAAAGTGAAAAATGGAATGGGTCAGGGAGTATAGGAAATATGCATGAAGCAGCAGGAAAATGGACAGATGTTCCAAAATATCCAAGGTAGATGAATGTGAAAGATGGAGTAAGACCAACTATATTTAGTCAGTTCAGAGAGTTTGCATTTAGTTGCCAAATAAGCTTGGCCCTATTGAATGCCCCCCATTATGTCCTTGGGGATTCCCAGTTTGCCTGGGGACAGGCAGGGAGGAGGTTAATTATGAGACAATCTTCATAGGGTATGTCTTTAAACAGGGAAGAGGTCCAGTTCTTGAGCACCGAAGAGAATAGAAAGGGAAGTACAACAGGAGGAATTTGGTTTAGCTGTTAAGAAGGAATTCTTTATATTTATCTGCAAGGAAAAAAAAACAACTCTTTGAGAATTCAAACAAAGGACATTGATACTTCCAAAAATCAGATGAATGCTAATTGATTATAATGTTTTTCATCTGTTTCAGTCATGTCCAACTCTTTGTGACCTCATTTGAGGTTTCCTTGGCAAAGACAGTGGAATGGTTTGCCATTTCCTTCTCCAGCTCATTTTACACATAAGGAAACCTAGGTAGGAAGGTTAAGTGACTTTCCCAGGATCATACAACTAGTAAGTATGTGAAGCCAGATTTGAATTGAGTCTTCCTGACTCCATACCTGGTGTTCTGTGCACCATGATGTTACCTAGTGGCCTCAGGCTATAAGGTACACTCCAAAAACAGTTTATAAAATGAGGGATTTGGGCTATACAAACTCTGGAGTGTCTTCTAGTCCTGACATCTGAGTCACTTATATGTCCTTCTTGGTCTTCCCATGCCATGGCACTTCTCCAATTAGAAACATGGTTGACAAGTGAAATGAGGCTCTTTCCACACTCCCATAGTTTTCCTAAGCAGCTGAATAAGGTCCCATGGTCTCAATGAATCCTGTGGGTCTATCTGTCCCTCAATCTGTCTTTTGCCCTAGAAAGTGCTCCATCTACGGTTCTCCTTCCATAGCCTCATAGATTCAGAGACTAATTATCATTAATAATAGTAACGTAACAACAGCTAGCATCTATAAAGCACCTAATATGTGCCAAGCATTATACTAAGCACTTTATAAATATAATCTCAGTTGATCTTCACAACAACCCTTGGAAGTAGATGCTATTACTATCGCTATTTTAAAGGGATAAACAGAGGCAAACAGAGATTGAGTGACTTGCTCAATGGTACACAATTAGGAACTTTCTGAGACTAGTCTTCCTGACTCCAGATCCAATACTCCATCTATTGGGTACCACCCAGCTATCTAGAGAATCATAAAACCTTAGACAGCCACAAGATCTTAGAATCCTAGACTGAAAGTAACTTCAAACTGTCTCCTGATTTTACTTACTTTTGACCTCCTTTCACTGTCTATCACCTCCTAGAATATAAGCTCCTTGAGAGCAAGGACTATCTCACTTTTGTATCTGTAGACCCCTCCTGGGGCTTAGCATAGTGAGGGATGTATGGTGAATGCTTTTCAGGAATTTTTTTGGAGCCAGACTGGCCAGCCCCTTCAGTCCCCCCCATTCTGTCACAGAATCTTCTTCCCCTAGTGGTCAAGAAGTGAATGGTGGTCTACCAGTCAGCTTGGATAGATTAAAAAATATATATTTGACTTTTTGCTTGAAGGACAGTAGAAAAGTTTCTCCTCAGAATCCCCCTCCTGTCACATCATATATCACAATCACTGTGGGCAAACAGTCAGTCCCATCACTCTCAGGACTGCTTTGGCTATGATAAAAAAAAAGGGGGGGTCTACTTTCATATACTCTGAGGTCATTGTGGAGATTAGAAGAAAGAGTGGTAATGATGAAAAGGAATCATGGAAGGAAGAATCCAAGCTTGCCCAGGATTTACATTTATCGCACCTAAAATCGTTTTCCTTTGTCAAAGGAGAAATACTGCAGATGCTTATGAACATGAGCCCTATAAATCAGGGCAGAGGTTCTTGGTGAATCTTGCCCTTTGGACATATAACTTTATGTTAGAGTTTTTTCTGCTATGAGTTCACAATATGGTGAAATGTACACACACACACACACACACACATACACAGAGAAAGACAGAGACACACTCACATACAGAGAAACAGAGAGAGAAAGAAGAAAGAGAAAGAGGAGAGAGAAAGAACAAGAAGAAAGAAAAAAGAATGAGAGAGGAGAGAAGAGGAGAGAGAGGGGAGAGAAGGCAACAATCCCTTGAAAATAGGGAGGAATTACCAAGGAAACCTTCCCAGAATTAATCCCCTCTGATTTTCAACCTATGCATATATCTGGCCTTCTCTTCTGCTTGCAAAAGGTTCTCCATTTAGGTAATTTTCTAATCCCATATGAGGGCATCTAATAGTGCAGAGTGCTGGGCCTAGGAGTCAAGAAGACTTAAGTTCAAATCCAACCTCAGGCTTGTGACCCTGGACAAATTACTTAATCCTTGTGCTTCAATTTCCTCATCTATAAAATGAGCTAGAGAAGGAAATGGCAAAGCATTCTGGTATCTTTGTCAAGAAAATCCCAAATAGAGTCACAAAGATTTGTGAAGACTTTACAAGGTATAGCTAACCTATTCTAGACTAAGAATCTCCTGAGATTCAAGCATCTTTATCTCATTTATCTCATTTAAACCTTATAACAAACCTGGAAGATAAGTTCCATTATTACCCCCCATTTTATAGTTGAAGAAACAGAAGGAGATAATTGTTAAGTGACTCGCTTAAGGTCACACAGCTAGTGTCCAATGCTGGATTTGAACTCAGCTCTTTCTAACTCCAGGCCCAGCTCTCTATCCATTGTGCCACCTATCTGCTTTTTTGCCTGGAGAAAATCCAGAGAGTCAGGAAGAGCAGTAAGAGAAGAATAAACTTATGGGTAGTCTGAACAATTTCTTTAAAATACAGTTTCTAGAAGGAACTGCTCAATCAGAGGGAAGGGGCCCCAGATGCAAAGAGTATTTCTTTTGTGAAAAGATGACGTGTCTTTTGCAACAAAATGTGAGTTCCTGTGGGCAAAGATTGTCTTCCCCTTCTACTCTGATTCCATTAAGAGAGAGGCTGTGGCTCTTCTTTATACTATCCATTTCAGAACTGAATATATTTGAATTTCTTGAGAAAGAAAAGAGCCAAATCCTATTTCTATATCCCTTAATGAAGAAGTTCTAAAGCTAGAGTTCATGAACATAAATGGGGAGGGGGGAGAGATAGAGATAGAAACACAGAGAGAAGAATGGATAGATAAGAAGAAAGAAAAAGAAGAAAGAGATGAATGAATAGATCAGAAGAAAGATACAAATATATATATAGGTAGAGAGACAGATGAATGGATAGACAGGAAGGAAGGAAGGAAGGAAGGAAGGAAGGAAGGAAGGAAGGAAGGAAGGAAGGAAAGGAAAAGGAAAGTCCTTGTCTCCTTTCTCCCTGTCTTGTGACCAAGATCTATTAGGCTTCTTTTACTCTAGCTGATAGTTAAAGATTATATGTATTTTGTATATATACATACATACATTAATTGTTCTCCTCTGTGAATTCTTCATTTTTCCCTGTCTTGCACAGAAGGGAGGGAGGAAGAGAGGAAGGAGGGAAGAAAGGAGGGAGGAAAGGAGGGAGGGAAGGAAGGAAGGAAGGAAGGAAGGAAGGAAGGAAGGAAGGAAGGAAGGAGGAGAGAGAGAGAAGAGAAAGAAAGAGAAAGAGAAAGGAAGGAGGAAGGGAAGGAAGATGCATATATTAGATTAGAGAGAAGAATGGATAGATACTAAGGAAGGAAGAAAAAGAAAGAAAGATAGATTAGATAGGTAGGTAGGTAGGTAGATAATCATGTTAAAAATATAGTTGGTTTCCTTTTGAATCCTGTGTATTTTGTTATGCATTTAAAAACATCACCCTAGGGAGTGACTTGGCTTCATCAGATTGCCAAAGGGTATATGACAAAAAATGTCAAGAACCCCACCTGACTATGAGACAGATTAGAATACAATTAAATTAATAGTTCCTTGGGCTGGGAAAAGAGCATCTCCCAAACCTATGTAGAAGGAAGGACTGGGGCCAGGATTCCCTTCTAAGTTTTCCTAAAATGGTCTAGCCCTTTACCACAGGAGTGATAAACTCAACTTGAGCCTAGAAAAAAGGAAATGGAGTAGTTGCCAAATGAAAACAGGCTGAGAGAACCAGACTCTGGATATAGGTATCAGGGCTGGGCCTGAATGTTATTGAACCTAGGGCAGCTCCTTATAGAGCATCAGAGTCAGAAGGGACCTTGCCAACAACCTGGCCCAACACCTTTGGTTTCTTTGTTTTTCAGGTGAAGGATCTGAGGCCCAGAGAAGGAAAGAGGCTTACCAATGTCCCAGAGCTAGCCAGAGGCAAAATTGAGATGTTACTGCATCTCCTTTTTGCACCACAATACAGAATAAATGGAAATTATTTTGTCACCAGGATAAAAGTCACCAGTCTATTTCAGTCTTTCCTATCTACCCTAGCCCCAGTGATTTGTAGAGAACTGGGAGAGGGGGGGAGGGAAGAAGGGAGATTGAAAATAATCCACCACAGTTTCACTCAGAACCTTTGTAGTTTGCTAAGTGGGGCTCTAGAAAATGATTTGCTAAAACCTGGGATAAGATAATAATCCAAAATTCTGATAAGAGTCAGAAGTATTGTATCAAAGGATGACTCAAAGAGACAGATTTAGATTCCTTCACCAGCTGGCTGGGTGTAGTTGATTGGTGTCTGAATCTGAAAAGATAAGCCTAAGGCCATGAGATTTTCATAGCTGAGCCCTTAGTAGCTTCAATCTTTTTTTTCCCCATTTAAAAATTTTATTCCATCCTAAAATATTTTCAAATAAGATATATATATATATATATTTTACAATTATATTTACTCTTTTTTGCCTTACTCTTCCTTAACATTACTATTTCTTAACATGCAAAAAATTCATTAATGCACAAATCTATATAATATGCTTCACAATATTCTTTATGAGATAAAGAATGCAATGCCACCCACAAAAAATTGATTTCCCCAAAAATGCTAATGTATGATCTTATTGTAATTATAATGATAAATGACATAATACATCCTACTGAAATTTGAAAAGTTGTTTATACACATTGATTATAATATGCTATTATATTATATATATATTATAATATACACATAATATATTATATACTTAAGAGTCCTATAATAGGTATTTTATTTTCTCACAGATAAGGAAACAGATTCATTGAGGTTATGGCTTTTCCATAGTCATAGTGGTTAAAGCATGATTTGAATATGCTGACTCCATGTCCAGCATTGCACCCACTACACCTCTGATAGTATAAAGTAAGTTCATGTCAAATTATTTTTCAATCTGTGGATAATTCTTTTTAAAGCTTTTTATTTCCAAAACATATGCATGGATAATTTTTCAACACTGACCCTTGCATAGTTTTGTGTTTCAGATTTTCCCTTCCTTCCTCCCACTCCCTCCCCTAGATGGCAAGCAATCCAATATATGTTAAACATGTTAAAATATGTGTTAAATGCAATATGTGTAAACATATATTGCTGTACAAGAAAAATCAGATCAAAAAGGAAAATAAATGAGTAAGAAAACAAAATGCAAGTGAACAACAACAAAAAGAGTGAAAATGTTATGTTGTGATCCACATTCAGTTATCACAGTTCTCTCTCTGGATGTAGATGGCTCTCTTCATCACAAGATCATTGGAACTGGTATCAATCATTTCATTGTTGGGAAGAGTCACATTCATCAGAATTGATCGTCATATAATATTGATTTTGCCGTGTACAGCGATCTCCTAGTTCTGCTCATTTCACTTAGTATCAGTTCATGTAAGTCTCTTCAGGCCTCTCTGAAATCATCCTGCTGGTTGTTTCTTACAGAACAATAATATTCCATAACATTCACATACCATAACTTATTCAGACATTTCCCCAATTGATCCACTCAGCTTCCAGTTTCTTGTCACTATGAAAAGGGCTTCCACATACATTTTTTGAACATATTTTGTCCCTTTCCCACCTTTAATATCTCTTTGGAATATAGGCCCAGTAGAAACACTGCTGGGTTAAAGGGTATGCACAGTTTGATAACTTTTTGAGCATAGTTCCAAATTGCTCTCCAGAATGGCTGGATCTTTTCACAGTTCCACCAACAATGTATCAGTGTCCTAATTTTCCCACATCCCCCTCCAACATTTGTCATTATCTTTTCCTGTCATCTTAGCCAATCTGAGAGGTATGTAGTGGTACCTCAGAATTGTCTTAATTTGCATTTTTCTGATCAATACTGATTTAGAGCACATTTTCATGTGACTAGAAATGGTTTTAATTTCTTCATCTGAAAATTGTCTGTTCATATTCTTTGATTATTTATAAATTGGAGAATAGCTTGAATTCTTATAAATTTGGGTCAGTTCTCTACATATTTTAGAAATGAGGCCTTTATCCAAACTCTTAAATGTAAAAAAATGTTTTCCCAATTTATTGCTTCCCTTCTGGTCTTGTCTGCATAGTTTTGTTTGTACAAAAACTTTCTAACTTAATATAATCAAAATTATTATTTGGTGTTCAATTATGAGTTCCAGTTCTTCTCTGGATACAAATTCCTTCCTTCTCTGTGAATAATTTCTTGAAGAATTTTAGTCTCGAGTTCTCTCTTTCATTATGAAATAGCTCTGCATAACAAATTACAGTTTCTTTTTTTAAAAAAATTTAATATTTTATTTTCCCCCAGTTCCATGTAAAATAATTTTTAACATTTGTTTATAAAACTTTAAGTTCCAGATTTCCTCCCTTCCTTCCTTTCCACCCCACCTCCATTGAGAAGGGACATATGAAGTTATGCAAAACATTTCCATAAATGTCATATAAGCAGTTTCAATCTTAAACCTTAAGTTTTCTATCTCAGTACAAATGATAGCAGGAAAGTAAAGATACCCAGTGGAGATCCTTTCCTCTACCCTCCCCATGTTTTGATAGGAAAGAGTAGGCTTAAGAGACCATAGCTCAAGGTAGAAAGAAGTTCTCACCTGATGATATTACCAGAAGACATGGTGACCTATTCAAGAGCATCCTCCTGAATATATGGGGAGAAATATTTCTAGTCACTTATATTGCTATGATATTTAAGTAAATGTCTTTTTCTTCAAATCATTATGCCCTTTGCTTGGCTGTAATTAATGGGGGCTCAAAAACTATCCTTGATATTGTTGTTGCTTTTTTTTTTTTTTTGATGAACGCTCACCTAAACCCACTGAATTCCACTTTTTCCAGCTCTGCAACACACATTTAAGGTCCATGTAAGCAGGAACTGTTTCAATTTTGTTTCTTTCAAAACCAATCAGAAGCAACATAATGCACAGAGTGAATGGACCTACAATCTGGAAGACCCAAGTCCAAATCTAGCCTCAACTGCTTCCTAACTGTGTGATCCTGGACAAGGTACTTAACATTTCTTTGTCTCAATTTTCTAAAATGTAAAAATGTGGATAGTAATATCTACTCTCCAAGGCTGTTGTGCAGGATTCTTGCAAAAAAAGAAATAATATTTACAAAGTGCTTTGTATAAATGCTGCTGTTGTTATTGTTGATGTTGTTGTTGAATACCCAGAATTTAGTATATTACATAATAAATGTTTAATAAGTGCCTGTACCTTTCCCCTTTCTCTCACCTCTTCCCAAGGTTTTTACAAGATTAGAATGAAATATTTTAAAAATACTTTACAAACCTTAAAGTACCACATAAATGGTATTTATTATGATTAATATCCCCAATACTTACATAATATCCAATACATAGTAGGTACTTCATAAACATGTATTGATGGGTTGATTGATTAATTGGCTGTGTATATACCACACAGGTAGCATGATGCAAAGGCAAAGGTATTTTGTCAGGATTTGGGGAACATCAGGCACACCCAGAGAGAGAAAACTCAAAATCAGTATTAAACTTCATTTCCCAGTCCTTTTGGTGTCCTAGAATTACCAAGACACAAAGTTAGGAGACTGGATATCACATGGCTATGACTTAGAGGGATCTCATCTAAGAGAGCTGTTCTTGCTTCAGCTTGATGGGGTAAGATTTCTGATAGAAATACTGTTTTGTTGGTTCTGAAGATGCTCTGTATTCTTTCTACTTAGCATTCCCCTCAATACACCACACACACACACACACACACACACACACACAAAACATACACACACACACATACACATACACACACATGAATTCCACATCAGAAATATCCTGAGCAAGAACCTGCCTGGTTAACTGTTTTTGTTTGTCCTTTGTTCTCAAAGGACATAAGGGCCATGACATGCAAGTGAATTGGATTTAATTGAAGGAGGGCTGTGTAAGGTCATCAGTCTCATTTTCTCCTCCAGTGCCATCTGGCTCCAGTGGCCAGATACAGATCAGGATGACTGGAGATGACCCTGGATGAAGTGGAAGACCTTGGTTTGGCCCTTTTTGAGCTAAGGTCTTTAACATGACTCAGTTTCAGACCTAGTTAACTAGAGCAAGAAGGAATACAATCCCAGAGAAATTGATCCCTGCCCACAGATCTGAGTTGGAATGATATGGAAAAGAAGTCTTTCTTTCCTATCTCTGATCAAGCAGAGATATCTAGTGGGTGTGGATGGTGTGATTATAAACCAAGGACTGGGAATGTGAGAGTAGGTATAATCCCTGTCCCACAGCCCATTGCTATGGGTCTCTCTTTTTGGGCTTTTTCTCCAGCTCCACTAATAAAAATAAGAGTCCCAAAGCAATGGCTGTGGGACAGGACTTACATAGATACTAGCCTCAGGACTTTAAAATGAGTATAAAGATTTCTCTTCAGTCCACAGTGGAAGGAAAATGAAACTTCCCCCAGGCTCAATAGTGGAAACATGGACTAGGGTGAATAAGAAGATATCTAAATGCTGAGAATTGAGGGAAAGGAATCTTTCCTCAGGCTCACAAACCCCAGGGAACAGCTCTACTTCAATTTATCTTTTGAGGGTCTTCCCATTTAGGGAGAATGTTCACTCCTCCAAATCAGAAATGGGTAGGATATTTTCTGTACTAAGAAGCATCAAAGGCTCAGAACTTATCAGTCATATAAAATAATAAATTCTGACTCAGAAGACACCTCAAAGATCAATAATAATTAAGTATTATAAGTATTAAGTATTTACAAAGCACTGAGCTAACTGCTAAGGATAGAGACAAAAGCAAAGCCTCTAGGAGATTACATTTGAATAAGAGGAATATTGTATACACATATGAGAGCATACAGAATGTATGTACAACATGGGTGGTAAGGAGCATGCCTTGATATCCTCTGCCCATTGCCAATCAACAATGTGGAAGGTTTACAGATCTACTTCCAACTATGTATGATTCAGAGACATCCAATGGGTCATGAGATAGTTTTCTAATTGGCTACTGAGTCAGAAGTATTAATGACTCAATAAATGTACAAAAGAAATTACTGACACTTTCCCCTATATTCCTCTTTGACTTTGAAACATATGGCCAGTTTCCAATTGTTCCAAGAGTTAGGTGAGAGAAAAAATAATCACCAGCCTTCCACCTTATCTCCATGCACCTATAGGCATATGACCACATTTACCAGTTTTGTGATTGTTTTTTCCTGACCTTAGATGAAAGAGTATCCCATTGTAGGAGTGTCCAGATCTGTCAACAACCTAGTGAGTGTCAAAAGTTTGAAAGATCGGCAGGCCAGAGAGTCCTGTGGTCACATTGTGTCCAGGGTTGAAGAGGCTGACAACAGAAGTTCCTATGTTGAAGAAAATGGCCATTGGCAAGAAAAGTGACCCAAACCTGACGGATAATGCTAGCAAACAAGTACCAGAAATAGTTGGACAGTGTATCACCAAGTTGAAATCTGAAATATTTAATTAACAGAATTTCAAAACAGCTGCATGTTCTGATGAGGTTTAAATATTAACTAACCTTAGTTGTGAGTTATTACTGAATCTTGGGATATACTGTGATTCTTTCATATTTAGCATTTCTTTCTGTGGAGAAAATTAACTGTCCCATATCCAGTTTTCTATTTGGAGGACTGGAGGGCAGAGCAAAAAATTCCCCTCACAATCTCCTTTTTTTTATTATTTTGTTAAAGTTTATTATTGTTTATAGTTTTTTCAAATGTTAAACTAATCAAGTATTCATGGTATAAACCCAACCTGATTATTAGTATAATCTTTTTTTAATGTGATGCTATATCCCCTCTGCTAATATTTCATTCAATATTTTTGCATTGATATTCTTTAGATATTTTGCTCCTTGTAGCCTTTCTTTGATCTTTTTTTTCATTAAAGCTTTTTATTTTCAAAATATATGCATGGATAATTTTTCAACATTAACTTTTGCAAAACCTTGTATTCCAATTCCCCCCTCCACTCCCTCCCTTAGATGGCAAGTAATCCAATATATGTTAAACATGATAGAAATATATGTTAAATCCAATATATGCATATATATTTATACAATTATCTTGGTGCACAAGAAAAATTAAACAGAAAAAAATGAGAAAATAAAGTGCAAGGAAACAACAACAAAAAAAGTGAAAATGCTATGTTGTGAACCACATTCAGTTCCTACAGTCACAATCTCCTTTTATAGATACCAGTCATCTCTTTATTTGCAACTAGCTGCTCTGCTTGGTTTCAACTCAACTATCAACTTCATCCTGCCTCCCTTCCAATCCCTTAACAATCTCCCTCCTCTTTTTAACTTTCCTTTTTTTATGTTTTCTTCCTTCATTAAACTTTAAGCTCCTTGAGAGGAAGGATGGACTTTCTTTTTTTTTTATTTATTTGTATCCTCAGCTCTTGATACAGTATCTGACGTAGTAGGTGCTTAATAAATGTATATTGTATCATAATATTATATCATATTGTACATTGAGTACTTTTGCTACTTCCCTACTTGGGGGAAACCTTGTAGTATACTTGTAGTATAATTAGTATCATCCCCAATAAGCAAATGAGTATTAGAAAAGAGTTCTCCTTCCCTCAGTAAGGGTACTTCTCTGGGTACTAAGCATGGTCCACAAACCACAATGGGTACTGGACAAGGAAAGACAAATATTCCTGCCATGTAAGATCAGTCAAGCAATCTAACAATTTGTTTATGCTAGTTATGCAAAATGAATCCAAGGTAGTTTGAGAATGGGTCAACTAGCAGCTGGTGGGGAAGAAGGGAAACCAGAAAGACTTAATGAAGAAGCTGGTAATTTGAGCTAAGTTTTCAAGGAAACCAGAGAATCCAAGAGGCTGAGGTGAGGAAGGAGTACATTCTAGGGAATGGGGGGACAATCTGCAGAGGATCAAAAGGTAGAGCATTGTGTGGGCCAAATTGTAAGTAGGCCGATATGGCAGGAACATATAGTATAAGGTGGGTTGTAAAGTACAAGAAGCCCATAAAGGTAGGAAGAGGCTAGATTATAAAGAGCTTTAAATGCCAGAGTTTATATTTTATCCCAGAGCAATAGAAAGCTTATTGGAATTTGTTAAGGAGGAAATTGGGGGATTGATGTTTCAGACCACCCTGAAAACCACTTTAACTTTAGTATCCACACACAATATGGGCTGAAGCAGGGAGAAACCGAAGCAATAGTCTAAGTTGATTGGTTCAACCATCTTAATTTATAGATAAGGCAATTAAGGACTTTTCCAAAATCATACAGACACTAAGTAGCAGAACTAGAACTCAGATTCAGGTTTTCCAAATCCAAAGCCAGCCCTGAATCTCTCTACTTGCCAGGCTGCCTCTTTAAGAGATCCAGAAGTCCAATGCCCTCAGCATCCACCTTGAAAATCAAAGACTGTTCTAAAAGATCCAAGATATGAACTATTCCTTTCACACTCACATGCTCACCTCGATGAGTTAATGCATATGTGGTCTGAGTTAATAAAGCAGGTTATTTGTGTTTATTCCATAAGTATATCCCTTACAGAGGTAGAGATGGAGCTTGGACTGTTCCCATTCAGTCCTAAAGTTTGGGTCACATGAAATCCATTTTATTTTATTTTATTTTTTGCTGAGGCAATTGGGGTTAAGTGACTTGCCCAAGGTCACACAGCTGTTACGTGTCTGAGCTGTTACGTGTCTGAGATCAGATTTGAACTCAGGTCCTCCTGACTTCAGGGCTGGTGCTCTATCCACTGCACCACCTAGCTGCCCCACATGAAATCCATTTTATGGAGAGTCCCAAGGCAGAATTCAGGTAAAAGAATTCAATGCTAATATCTGAAGGAGTAAGGATGCTAGTCAATGAAGAAAAGGTCTCTAGAGATTACAGTCCCATATAATCTAGTATCGGACAGTACTTTGGAAATCAAGTGATCTAATTCTTCTATTTTACAAAAGAGGAAACTGAGAACCAGATGAATTAGCTTACCTGAAAGGGAGGCAGCAAACTACTAAGTAGCAGGTTCTTAGAAGAAATTATCCCTTTTTCTTTCAATACTTATTAGAAAGAATATTCTCATCTTGCATGCGCTGTCAGACATAAATGATATGTTGACTGATTTTGCTAAACTGCTTTTTCTCTCCTCTTTCTTTTTTAATCTTTGTTAAAGGAGATGGTTCCTTCAGTAGAGAAGGGGGAGAGTTATATTTGGAAATGAAAGCATATAAAAAATAAATTATATGAATAAAATAAGATAACTCTGCAGCCTAAACTTTATTCATCACTTGTAAACAAGAACTGCCCCAGGAAAAATTGTATGCATGAAGTTTGTTTTTAAGAAGAAGAACTGGTTAGGAAAATACTACCCTGACCTCCAAGGTATCCCTAAAAATGATAGGAAATCAGTATAAGCAAAGAAGCATTTCAGTGAATAAAGCTAACACTCCTCACCTGCCACCTCTCTATCCCCACACCCAATGTAGAGTTAGTGATGAGGTACATGAGAGAAGGGATGGTGGGGGACCCCCTTTGGCAAGTCACGGGCTTCCTGAAGAATCTTTTTTTTTTTTTTTTTTTTCTTTTTGCTGAGGCAATTGGGGTTAAGTGACTTGCCCAGGGTCACACAGCTAGGAAGTGTCTGAGACCAGATTTGAACTCAGGTCCTCCTGACTTCAAGGCTGGTGCTCTAACCACCGCGCCACCTAGCTGACCCCTTCCTGAAGAATCTACAAATCCCTAAGTAAAGAGGCAAGAAATTTAGAGGTCCTTAGGTTTACAGGATTCTTCTAGCCCCAGGCAAATGGAGTAGTTTGAATATCTTATCTGATTGAATTGAAAGTGAAGTTTGTGAATGAATAGAGGGTGGGACCCCTCCCATCTTGACCGGAGCATTTTTTTTAGATTTGGGGTCTCCCCAGCCCTCCCCCCACAATCAGGGGATACACAATCATGGATACAGTTTACATCATTCGGAAGATTCCTCTTCCTGAGTTCAGATCTGGCCGGAGACATTTCCTAGCTGTGTGACCCTGGGCAAGTCACTTCACCCTGTCTGCCTCAGTTTTCTCAACTGTCAAATTAGCTAGAGAAGAAAATGGCAAATCACTCCAGTCCCTTTGCCAAGAAAATCCCATATGGGCTCAAGAAGAGTTCAACAGGACTGAAATATGACTGACTAATAATAACAAAACTATTTTCCTGGTGATAGTTGAAGGGTGGCTAGCAGGGGAGAATCTCAAAGAAAAGGAAGGAGTCCATAGGAATACAAGATCAAAACCTCCCCATGCATCCAAAGTTATTAGTTATCTCTTTGACAAATTAAATTTATTTTTTCCTCAACCTTCATCCTTCATGGCTTGTCCACAATGAGAATGACCACTCTCTCCTCCTGGATACTCTTTCCTCTATGGGTTTTCATCATATTGCTCTATCTTGCTTCTCCTCTACTATAAAACTGAGGCAAGTAAAGACTGGTTTAATTTTAAAGTGGAAAATTTAACAAGCTAGCTGACTGAATGGGACTGTGGTCCAAAGCACTCAGTGGTGAACAAGTTGTGAAGTGAATTTATATAGGATTATAACTAGCAAAGCAAGCAGGTGATAACAGAAGCAAAAAGAATGCAGTTAGGTGATTTCCTTATTTATCATCAGGCAGCTATTATACAAGAAAAATGTTTTTCACAGCCTAAAGTGATATCAGGATGCATACAATGGTGAGAATGGGCTTAGGATGCATACAATAGTGGAAATAGGCTGAAGGGGATTTTCCAAGGTCAATAATTTCAGAGAATAATGACTGGTCTTATTTTGGAAAACACCTTGCAGGTATGATAAACCAAACCAGCAGAAAAACAGTAATGAGAAGGGTCATTCTTTTGATTATACTTGTCATTTTGATCTATAGTGTGAGAAAGCCAAGTTTGGGTTCTCATGAGAAACCAACAGGGGTCTTTTTTTAGGTTCAACACTACCAAGTCCCACCAACACTCAGGCTCCTTTGTTGGTTCATCATTTATGTCATACCCTTAACTTGAAGGCGTTCCAATGCTCTACCCTGGACTCTTCTTTCTCTACATTTTGTCTCTTTGACTCTTCCTCAGATGAAAGTGATCTGTCTCTCCTCAAAATTTCCTTGCACATTTGTCTGAATCTCTCCTGTCTCTATCCTACTTTATCACATTTAAGCTAGTATAATCTGGCTAGCTGAATGGTAGGTTTCCAGTATGAGTATTCACACACTTCAGAAATAAGTAAACCCTACAAATAAGGGCTCGATTTATTTTTTTTTTTTATTAAGTGTCTAGATTTAAGAAAGTGATGGAGAAAGTATTAATGCAGATAAAAATTATAAGGATGTTACAAGGTAAAAAAAATTTTAGACATCCTGTTAATGGTTAAACAATTAGCAGCACACATTGCTTGTGTCATACATAAATTTGTATTAGTCATATCTCTCCCATATTAAAATATAAGCTCCTTGAAGGGAAAAACTATTGGCTTTGTATCCTTAGTGTTTCACATAATGTAAGAACTTAATAAATATTTATGGAATTCAATCACTTTGAGAGAACAGTAATATCAATGACAGCAGTTGTGAAGTCACATGGAGAAGCAGATTGAATGCAGATAGATAATGAGTTTATGTCAATGCATGTGAGTGATGAAGATTATGTTATACATGGCATCTAAGAAAATTGTCAATATTGACACTGTTTTAAAGTTTAGACCTATTCTGATGCCTCATTGTCCTATAGAGGTGACCCTGAGTTCTCAAAAGCATATCACAATTTCTTGCAGGCTCTGTCATGCTGGAATAGCTTCAAATACGATCCTGCCAACAAACTATTTCTTCTTTCTGAGAATCAGCCTAGCTAAGCAGGCAAAGACTCATCACCAAAATGCTGAATGCTTGATGATGGTTTCTTTGACCATGAGCAACCCTTGAGACAAAGAAAAATACAAAATGGCTCAACGTCCTGTGCTTCTCTCTCTGCTTCTGTTTCTGTTTTTCTGGTGATAGTAGCAAAGTAGCCAAAAGAGAAACAAGGGATGCTAAGAATCATATTCTTATATTCTAGACTATTGATATACATTAACTCAGCTGTAAATAATCTAAATATGAAATTCTTGTCCAGTGGTTAAAAAAAAACCCCACCACATATTACTAAAGGCACTGAATCATATCAATTGTGACATATGCTCTCGCTAAATTAAACTAAAATGCAAAGAAGAAATTATTGTTAAATGAAAGGATGGCTCAGAGGTTCCTTGGAGAGGCAAATAAAGGAACTGGTGGAGTTGCTTTGTCATGCAACAATAAACATCATTGTATGAGATACTCAGCTATTGAATGCAATGTTCACAATGCGCATTTGTGAAAACACTAGTATGAAGACATTTGTGGCTAACATTATAACATTTGTTGGAGAACTCAATAAGACCCAGCAGGTTAAATTATCATATGCTTCAATACTGGCTGATTTCCATATAAAGGTGGACATAATGGATTATTATAGAAAAATATATGTTTAGAACTAAGACGTGAAAATGGCCTAAGAATTATAGAATATACAGCACTCTCCTACCTATATATCATGAATATTTTTTTTCAAGAAAACTAGAAGGTGATGGACAAGGTAGCACCAGATAATATAACAAAAAATCAAATCAGGTCAAATCAATAACATCTTAACGGACAGGAAACAATCATAAATCAAATCAGTTGTCTGCGTATAGTTGCACCACCAACTTATAAAAGCAAAGATGAAAATCAATAGGAAATTGGAAGAATAAAAATGAGGAGATAGGTGAGTATATTTGAGTAATTCAAACCTGGCCTCTTTAAATAAGCTGTTGATGTTGCCTCCCCCATTCCATCTTATCCCCAAAAAATCTCAGGATAAAAGAACAGACATTAACATGAACAGTCAAGATTTCCTAAGGATAGCTTGTAAATCAATTACCACTCGAGGAGACCAAAAAAGCCTATAAACCACCTTAGCAAACAAATACTTGATCACTTTGCCAATCAAAAAGATAACAGCATCCAAAAGCTATACCAGTTTGACACATAAAATTATTTGAAAAAATCTTAGAGGAGTGTTGGCAAAGATTATGAACAGCACTGCATTATAAAAGAGTGAGAAGCAAAGAAAAATATTTGCAGAAATATATAACTAAACTACATCATCCTTAGGGCATCTAGGGATAAAACTGAAGGAAGACAGTGAAAAAGGAAAAGATTCAGATTCCTTGAATGATTATCTTTATTTATCAGTGACAATGGAGATAATATCTAACATTATAATCATATGGTACGTAAGGAAGAAAAAAATATAAATGAGAAGTCATTTGAATTAGAACAAGTATACATGGAAGAAATCTATGATGAAAGTAGCATGCTATTGAGGGCAATGAGAAACTGACTCTCAAGACTTGAAAGAAGGGAAATTACCAAAAATTTAGAGAAAAAAAATCAGGCCTTATTAATATGAATAAAAATTCAGACAAGAGCTATCTAGAACTAGCAACCTAAATAGGGCAACTCAACAATTCAAGTGGATAGAGCGTGAGGTCTGGAGTCAAGAATCTCTGAGTTTGAATTCAGCCTTAGACACTAGCTGTGTGACCCTCGAAAAGTCATTTAACCCTGTTTACCTCAGTTTCCTCATCTGTCAAATGAGCTGGAGAAGGAAATAACAAACCATTCCAGTGTCTTTGTCAAGAAAACCCCTAATGGGGTTACAAAAAGTCAAATATGACTGAAATGAGTGAACATCAACATATATGCCTACATTCCCATCTTTTTAAAATCTTTCTCTCTCTGCATGTGTATCTCTCTGTCTCTCTTTGTCTCTTTCTTTCTCTCTGTGTGTATGTGTCTGTCTCTTTCTCTCTCTATATATATATATACACATATATAACATGTATATACACACATAATATACATACACACCTGTATACACATATTATTTAATATGTATTTATACTAATATGGGTATATACATATACATATGTTTTTTAAGGATCCCTTGATGGAAGTTTGAATAGTCTTTCAAATCATATTCTATGTAAGCCACATCTTTATAGACACCCAATTGACTGAAAGGTGATTATTGTGGTAGTTTAGTCAATTCAATCATGCTGATTTTTCATGACTCAATTCGGGTTTTTCTTGGCAAAGATACTGGAACCATTTCCTCCTCCAGCTCATTTTATAGATAAAGAAATTGAGGCAAACAAAGTTAAGTGACTTGCCCAGGGTCACATAGCTAGTAAGTATCTGAGGCTAAACTTGTACTCAGTCCTCCTGACTTCAGGCCTGGTTATCTACTCCCTGTGCCATTCAGTTGCTCCAAGTAAAATATTCCACTAAACTTCTTATATATTGGCTACCAAATCAAGAGCCCTCAATTCAATAGCACCTTAAGAATTCTGTGCCTTATAAGAGATTCCACATATGGGTCAAAATCATACAAGATCACTTAAAAGATGTAGCAAGAAAGATAACTTTGTTTAAAAGCCTTCTGATAATTCATAGTGAAATATATAACAGGTAGAACGAGTGGAGATGGTCTGCCACCATGTCTAAATGGTCTAAATGAAGGAGAGATTCCCTATAAATAAGCAAGGTACGCCAATGCTCCCATTCATGGATGACAATATTCTAATTGCATCAAACCCCAGAACATTATTTCAGAGACTCCTAAATGAGATCCAGAATTACTCAAAGGAGTTTATTGTTTGTTTGTTTGTTTGTTTTGTACACATAAGAAAAAACAAGTGAATAAAGAATAAAGAATGGCTTATTGTCCTAATTGTAATGTTCAGTTAAATTAACAACTCATAGAACTAGAATCTATCCTGGAGATACTGTGAATGAACCATGAGCTAAGTCCAAAACTAAATAGGAAGATAGAAAGTTGGACTGTCTTTGGTAAATATTGCAGCACCTTTAATGATTCAAAACTTCTCTCTAAAGCAAAAATCCAACCCACTTTTTAGCATCCCTGTTCTAGTGATATATGCAAGTCATGGAATACTGCATTCTCTGAAGAATTAAATTTGAGGGTCATCTATAGGGAAAGGGAGAAGTAGGGAGTGAGCATGAGCAGGTCTGTATGAAAAATAATTTATTGTGCAGGAGAAATACAATCAAGGTTGTCATCAGAGAGATGTATACACAGAAAAAGAGATAAGCTGTCATGTAGCAAGATAGAAGAATAATTAAGGGACAGTCCAAGTGCATCAATAAGGTCAGGAAATCTAGAGGGAGTTTCTCTAGTGTTGGGTGGTTCCCTTGCCTCTCCATAGAGGGACATGATCAAAATTCACATACTATGAGAATGAATGAGACGCAATTGATATTCCTGGAGAGAGTAACCAGTACCCACTTCAATGAGATCACAGATTTTGCTAAATATTTCTATCTACTGGAAAAATAGTGCAACATCAAAGGAAGGATGTTAAACTTAAAGTCAGGAGAGACTTCGGTTCAAATCCTGACACCAACAGTTACCATCTGTATGACCATGAACAAGCCATGCACTTCTCTATTCCTCAGTTTCCTCATATATAAAATAAAGATAATATTATCTATAGTGTTCATTTCCCAAGGTTGTGAGCATAAAATGGGATGATACATGTAAAGCGCTTTACAAACCTTAAATCACTACTTAAATGCAAGTCATTAACAAAGATAAAATAAAAACTCTGAAGGATTGGTTTGGCTATATAAAGGCAATACTAATTGTGGTCTTCTATGTAAATTTCTTGCAATCTCTGTTTAATTATCATGTGATGCAATAATGACTATGTATATCAATAAATATGTCTCTGATTAACTTTGTTGTAAACTTTATTTGATTACAATACTAACTCTGTTCACACATACTCAACTCTCAGTTTGTTGATCATGTATTACTGTCATCTGCTTGCAATCTGAAAACATCAGAAGGAATATCATTCCCCATTTCAATTCATTTTATGACTGGAGAAACAGGGGTTCACTAAGGAAAAGTGACATGTCCATGTATCCTACCACCCTTTTATATTTTCTGACCATTCTTGCTCCTCTCCCATTTATTTCCACTGATCCTACCTCCTGAAATTGTCACCCAGATGCCCTCAACACCTTTCCCTTACCATTCCCAAATGCAAGGGGCCTTAGAGAAAAGTGATGAGGTTTTTATAGCATTCTGTGGTGAGCACTTAATAACTCTCCTAAGCTATAGATCTGTGCTCCACTACGAGCTGGGGATAATTCACAGTAAAATATGACTTTTCATTTATCACACTGACATGTAATAAATACTTCCCAGTGAAGCCCAGAAAAGGGGGGAAAACCAATAAGATGAGACACTACACAGAGATATCTAGCATTTGAGTTTCATTGCTGTAGGATATAGAGTAAGAGCACACCTGAGTCCCATTGGGAAGAGCCAAGGACCCTGGGTCAACGACACCAATGATTTCATTCTGAAGTTGATTTTTTCAGACATGATGAAGAGCCAAGAAAGGAGCTGGGTACAGTGAGGAGATGGGAAGGGGCAGTAGAAAAAGCAATAAGCTCAAAATCAGAGGACCTGGTTTAGAATCCCTGCCTAGTCCTATGACCTTGGATAAAGAATCTACACACACACACACACACACACACACACACACACACACACCTAAAGAAGTAGAAGAAGCAAAGTGTTATTTGTCCTTCATTCTCAGAGGACCAGGACATCAGGGAGGTGGTGCCATGACATCCAAGTGAATTGGATTTAAATGAGGGAGAGCTGTGCAAGGTCACTTGCCTCACTTTCCCCTCCCGAGCCATCTGGAGCTAGTGATCAGATATAGGTCAGGACAACTAGGAAAGAAAAGTACTTGGAGGTAACAAAACAACTTTTGATTAACCCCTACATCAGTGGTTCTCAAAAGTGTGAATCTTGGTCCAGAGAATCTTGGAGGGAGGGGTCTCTGAAATCCTTTCAGACTGTCTACAAATTCAAATTTCTAATATGTTAAACCTATATAAATACAACCCAGATATACAAAAACTTTTTGGACAGATCCAAAAATTTTAAGAGTATAAAAATGAGAATAAAAGTTGAGAACCACTGCTGTACTTAACCTCAGGCAAATTACTAGGTATCTTTAAAACACAGTTTTTTTTTTAATCTGTACAATGGAGACAGTAATACCTTTACTACTACCTAACACGCTGTGCTGTATTAAGGAAAGAGCTTTGTCAACCCTCAATATTTGGAGGCTTCGAGAACCAAACCTGTTCAATGCTTTAAGAATCTATGATTTCCATAAAGGAAGGAAAAGGCCCCACATGTGCAAGAATGTTTGTGGCAGCCCTTTTTGTAGTGGCTAGAAACTGGAAATTGAATAGATGCCCTTCAATTGGAGAATGGCTGAATAAATTATGGTATATGAATGTTATGGAATATTATTGTTCTGTAAGAAATGACCAGCAAGATGATTTCAGAGAGGCCTGGAGAGACTTACATGAACTGATGCTGAGTGAAATGAGCAGAACCAGGAGATCATTATACACGGCAACAATAGTACTATATGACGATCAATTCTGATGGACACGGCTCTCTTCAACAATGAAATGTTTCAAACCACCTCCAATTGTTCACTGAAGAAAGCCATATACACCCAGAGAGAGGGATGCGAAATGTGGACCACAACATAACATTCTCATACTCCTTGATTGATGTTTGCTTACATTGTTTCCTTTATCTGATATATCGTTTGTGTAGATAAGATTTTTCTTGCACACCAATGATAAGTTTGGAAATATGTATACATATATTCGATTTGCCAATATTTTAACATAATTAACATGTAGTGGATATCCTGCCATCTAGGGGAGGGGTGGGGAGTTGGGGGGAAAATTTGTAACGGAAAGCTATGTAAGGGTTATTGTTGAAGAATTACCCACACATATGTTATGCAAATAAAATAAAAATTTAATAAAAAAAAAAGAATCTATGATTTCTGATCAAGTCTGCTTCTGAAGGAGAGATAAGAAAATGGAATGACAGGGAGATGATAGAAAGAAAGACAGATGATATATACATAGATGGATGATAGAAAGATGGATGAATGGATGGATGGATGGATAGATAGATAGATAGATAGATAGATAGATAGATAGATAGATAGAAGATAGATAAATGATAGGTAGGTATAGATCTATTATTGATTAAGTACTTCCTATATACCAGCAATGTTACTAAGCATTGGTGACATAAATAAGGCTATCTCTACCCTCAAGGAGTTTATATTCTAGTAAGTTGTTGTTCAGTCACTTCAGTTTCGTCTAACTCCTTGTAATGCTATTTGGGATTTTCTAGCCTAGGATCCTAGGTTTGTCATTTTCTTTATAGCTCATTTTACACTTGGGGAAACTGAGGCAAACAGGGTTAAATTACTTATCCAGGGCCACACAGCTAATAAGTGTCTAAGGTTGGATTTGAACTCAGGAAAATGAATCTTCATGTTGCAAGCCCAGTGCTCCAAATATTGAACCATTTAATTGCCCAAATTCTAATAATGAAAGACAACAAATAAAGGGAGCTGGAAAAGGATAGAGGAAAGTATCTTCAAAAGAGAGAAGAAGGCTGCTGGTCAGAGGGTAGAGAAATTCAAAGAATAAGCTGTCAGAAGTAAAGTAAGCATAGCTGAAGTCCCTCAGAGACTGAAATGACATTTAGGGCTAGAGATTTGCCAGTATGGAAGACAATTTCGAGGCAGATACATCTCCAGGGTGGATGCTTGCAAAGAGCATAGATCTAGAACTAGATGGGAATTGTCCCTCATTTCATTTAAAAGGAACTGCAGTAAAGATAAATAAAAGTTGGGATTTGAACTAATGTCCTCTTTCTCCATATTTACTTTGGACAAAAAAAGAGAAACTGTAATCTTTCCTCTAGTCAAGTCAGAAAGACTTAAGATTAACAGATGGATTTTTAAGGAGGGTATTTAATGATAGAAGAGACTTGTTTTGGTGGCTTGGGAATGGGGCATGTAGTGAAAGCAACAGCATCCTTCCAAGCCTACAGGTCAATAATTCAGGTATAGCCTGAGTTCCTGCTTTGCAGCCTTCCCCTATCTCCTGCCCTGAAGGCAAGGGACTTTCCCCAAAGAGCCAATAACAATCAAATCTTTCATTCTTCAGGGACCATCAGCCAAGCACCAGGCATGTGTCCAGGGAAAAAGAGATGAACTCAGCAGAAATACAGCCTCTCTCCCTTCCTGAGCTGTTGCTAAAGCCTGGCCTGCTGAAATAGCCTTGCCTCCAGCACCTGGATCCTCCAATGGGCTTTGGAAAACTACCAGCTCTGACAAACAAGAAGACAGGACCAGGGCTAGCAGAGAGAGAGGAGGGGCAAGATGAGGAACAAGTGGAGGCAGACAGGGAAAGGAGATGTCATGTCAAAAGACAGTATTAGATTTGAAAGAGATTCTAGAGGAGAAAACTGAAGCCCAGAAAGATTGAGGTTCAGCCATGGCTGTGCATAACTAGGGTAGATGACCAGGGCTTTGATCCAGGGCAACAAATTTGGAGAGTTCTACCAGGTAAGACCTGGAAGAAATCTGTCAGTGGATCATAATTCCAACTTCTCCTTTATACAGCCAAAGAAACTGAGGCCCAGGGGAATAGAAATGACAGAGTTTAATCCCTAGTTAGCAACAATAATTAGTTAAAATAGGCAGCTAACAGATGGCAGGTTGTTGATTCTAAAGGAAGAAGAAACGCATAAAACAGTGCTGAAAGAAGAGATATATAAGAATGGTACCCTCGTGGGCATAGCAAGGAGACTGCAGCAGCAGCTCTTATTGTCGCAGTTGCATTTTCAGTCATGTCGGACTCTGCGACCCCATTCGGGATTTTCATGGCAAAGATACTAGAGTGGTTTGTCATTTTTTAATCCAGTTTATTTTACAGATGAGGAAACTGAGGCAAACTGGGTTAAATGACTTGTCCAGGGTCATATAGATACTAAGGGTCTGAGGCTAGATTTGAATTCAGGTGTTCCTTACTCCAAAGCCAATGTTCTATATGCATCATGGCACCATCTGGCTGCTCACAGTGGCAGCTCAATAAGGTTAAAAGGATACCCACTAGAATTAAGCAGGCGTGAATGATGTCCAATTTCCAGTGAAATAAAGATGGTCAGAGAGCAGCTGCTGTAAGTGAATGCAACCATTGGGAAGGTGACCAGAAGCCCAGCATCACTCAAATCACAAAGAACCCAAACAAGATTTGTACCCAGATCCTCTGGTTCCACTTCCAGAAGACTTCCACTAGATCACAGTCCACCCCAGAAGAGGTTTATTGCTGGGTTCATCCCCAAGGCGTTTCTGGCTTGGGCTCAGGCAGCACAGACTTTGAGAACCCAGGCTCACCCCCCACATCATGGTAGGGTATCAGAGGACAACTTTGTTGATAAAAAATCCGTTACTTGAATCCAAAGACCAACTGGCGCCCAACCTTTTAGCAGTTCCCCAGAGGAAACATCTTTGACAGCACTATGGAGATTGCCCACTAGAAAAAGTCCCCAAAGGAGGCTGAGGCACCCCCTTTCCTGGACTCTCTGAGATGGATCCAGCACCACTTTTCCCAGCAGTGAGGGGGTGGGGAAACCAACAACACCTTCAAACTTCTCCACCCCCTCTTCAGCGGAGGCTTTGGCCCCCATGACTTAAAAATCCACTTAGTGGTACAGAAAGAAAATATTGAAAAGCTAGTCCCTTACACAGATGATTATAGGACTCATCTCATCAGTCCCTTGCCCTCACTTTATAGTTGAGTAAACTGAGGCTAGGTGAAAAGTCAAGTGGCAATGTTCAAGGTAATAGAAGTTATAGATGATAGTGGGAGGATTCAAACCTGGCTCTGATGCTCTTTTCACCAGTCCACATAGAGAGGGCTTACCTTGGACCATGCATCAGAAAAACAAAATGACAACACTGTGGGGTAGAAAGCATGTTGGGCTTGGAATCAAGAAACTTGGATTTAGGTTCTAGCTCTTCCAGCTATATGACACTAGGCTACGCATGCCTACTTTGATAACAGGTCTTTCTTCATTTGTAAAAATGAAAAGTTTTTGCACTTAAAAAGTTGCCCAGGAGGGGCAGCTACTTGGTGTAGTGTATACAGCACCAGCCCTGAAGTCAGGAGGACCTGAGTTCAAATTTGGCCTCAGACACTTCCTGGCTGTGTGACCCTGGGCAAATCACTTAACCCCAATTGTCTCAGGGAAAAAAAAAAGATGCCCAGAGTTATGAGAGATTAAATAACTTACTCAGAATCACACAAGCAATACATATCAGAAGCCAGACTCACTGACTCACAGACCAGCTTGCTGTATGCTATGTCCTCCCCCAGCTCTACCTCTCAGGCAACTCTCCAAAATAGAAGTTCTCAGATTATCCGGGACCCCCAAGATCCTTTCAAGGAGTTTCTGAAGTCCAAACTACTTATACTGTAAAAATGTTTTAATTTCTAATATGGTAAATAACAATAGATCTAATCCACAGAAATAAAAGCTCTTTGGGGAAGAGTCCTCCATTTTTAGAGGCAGTTAGGTGGCACAGTGGATAAAGTACTAGATCTGAAATCAGGAAGACTCACTTTCTTCAATTCAAATCTGACCTCAGACACTAACTAGCTGTGTGACCCTGGATAAATCACTTAATTCTGCCTCATCCGTAAAATGAGTTGGAGAAGGAAATGGTAAACCACTCCAGGATTCTTACCAAGGAAACCCCAAAATGGGGTCACAAAGAGTGAGAAAAGACTGAAAGACTGAACAGCATACACAAAATAAATTTTTAAGAGTGCAAAGGGGTTCTGAGACCAAAAAAGCATGAAAAGCAAACGCTAAAACAATATACTATCAAGCAAATACTAATTGGCATTGATAAAAGAAGTGCCTCAGTGGGAGCTCCTTATACTGATCAAATTATAGGTAAGGTCCAAAAATAATAGTAATACGTGTGCAAGCTACCTCGAAGGCCAGTATAAGAAAAATAAATCACTCAATCAACAAGTTTGTATTATATACTGTTGGGTTTGGGATTTTATTATTTCAAAAGTCAGTTTTGTTACCTTAACTCAGCTTGAAATACAAGGGCTAACTCATGAACCCAGTTCCACTGATTAGATGAGAGCTTTGGAATTCTTGGTTTCTGAACTGAACCAATGCATTTCTCCTTAGAGAACTTAGTAGCCCTATACTTCTGGGAGTTCACCATATTAATGCTAAACTTGGTTCGGCCATCCAAATGGTTTATCCCACTGAAATCCCAAGTTTAAGAGATCTACCAATTTCAGCCTCCAAAGTAACTAGGATTATAGATGTGTGCCATCATGCTCAGCCAACATTTATTGTTGAATAAGCACCTACTATGCACCAGTGCTAAGCAGTGGGAATACAGTGACAAAAATGAAATCTTCCTTCCTGTCCTCAAAAAGCTTGCATTCTATTGAGAGAGACATATAGAGATAAGGAGAGGGAAAGAGAAAGAGAAAGACAGAAAGAGAGAGACACACACACAGCGAGAGATAGAGACAGAGAAACAGAGAGAATAATAGATTAGCTATGGGTATACAAAATTTAAGGAAGGATTTTGACCTCTTCCTCCAAAATAAAATATAATCACAAATAAAATATAATCACAAGATGAGGAGGTATTGGTATCCTCAGAATTTAATCATAGGATATCAAGGGGTTAATGTTTTAACGAGGTGTTAGCATTTTAGAAAGTGAGAAGTCCTTGATTGAATTAGAAAGGAAGCTCCCCATTAGCTGGCAAAGATGAATATGCCCCCAGTAACCCATAAAGAATACAGAGTCCACTCAATTTTCAGACATTCAAGGGCCTGGAACAAGAAGTAGAGGAAAAATCTAATCCCTGAGGAACCATTGGGGGAGGGAGCAGGAAGAGAGAATTTTCCTTTGTTCCAATACATCTCAATCACGGTGTCTGGTAGCTGAGGTATGTATGCAGAAGAAGAAATCCCATTCAGCAGTTAGTTCAAAATATTATCATCAAAGTCAAGGGAACAAAGACATATTCCAAACACACACAGATACAGAGAAGTGGTCACTCAAGAGTAAAAACAGCTTCAAGAACATGACCCCTGAGATCAGAGAAGATAGCTAGCTATAGATGCATGCAACTACTAGCCCTGCCAGTGGGAAGTTGGACTATAGAGAAGAAGATCAAGAAGATCAAGAAAAGACTTGAAGATCTGGCAATAACAAAAGAAGGAAGGAAGGAAGGGAGGGAAGAAGGAAGAAAGGAAGGAAGGAAGGAAGGAAGGAAGGAAGGAAGGAAGAAAGGAAGGAAGGAAGGAAGGAAGGAAGGAAGGAAGGAAGGAAGGAAGGAAGGAAGGAAGGAAGGAAGGAAGGGAGGAAGGAAGGGAGAGAGGAAGGAAGGGAGGGAGGGAGGAAGGGAGGAGGAAACAATCATTAATTAATCACTTTTTACATGCCAGGTAAAAGCTAAGCTCTGAGGATTCAAATATAAGTAAAAAAAAAAAATAGTCCTTAGTCTCAAGTAGCTTATATTCTAATGGGAGAAGACCATACACAAAACCAAGCTAAAAAGCTAGGGGAGGAAATTGAAATCTGAAAGCCAGGAATAGGGCCAGCTTGAACTACTTCACAAAATGTAGGTTTCAAGAACTCACCAAGGGGAGAAGGGAGTAAGTATGGGAGAAGTGAATATTCCTGGCTACATGTGTTCCCAACATGTTTGCCTCACTACCATTATACTCTGTTAGTGTCCATTAATGCTGTATACCTTTCCAGAAGAGTGCAGATTATCAAGGTAACATTTTGTAACTACTGTTTTTATACTGTCATCTTGGTAATGAATGCTTTAATTGTGTCTACTGGCTGACTGTTAAGGGGAAGCATACTAGTGGGGGCTTATAAGCTGAATAGTTCCAGAAGTACGAACCTACAAGATCTCCTTTAAACTTCCAGGAAAAACAACCGTCTTCTGGATACCCTAACTGTGAGTATGAATTCTAAGTTCTAAGAGGAGGTGCTACAAAAATCTATACAACCAATCAACGAGCATTTTTAAGTGCCTACTATATGCCAAGCACTGAAAAGTGCTAAAGAAAAATTTGTGTTTATTATTTTGGGCCTGAAATAGTGATTTTATCGGTGTAGGGAACTACTAGCAAGGAAACTACTCTCAAAGTGAATTAGCAATTGTTCTGTAATTTATACAGTTCCAAAGTAGGGATTCCTAATCTGGGATCTATGAACCAGTTTATTGGGTTTTGTTTTAAAATTCTAATAACTGTAGTTTAATGTGATTGTTTTCCTTTGTAACCTATGAATTTTAGTTTATGCATTTAAAAACATCATTCTGAGAAAGGGTCCACAGGCTTTGCCAGATTGCCAAAGGAGTCCATAAAACAAAATAAATAAATAAATAAATAAATAAAGTAAAGAATTGCTGATGGAGAATTTTCATTTTAAGTTACTGGGATTTTTTTTTTTTTTTTTTTTTTTTTTTTTTTTTTTTTACCTAAGCAAGTTATCACTAGAGTCCCTTGTGACAGGCCAGAACCTGGACCCCTGCACCATCCTTGAGCAGAGTCAGACTGAGACAATAGCATTTTCTCTGTATACACTGGAAAAAAAATGTCTCAACATTTTTTCAATACCCTAGAGACTCCGCCCCCACCCTGCCTCCCACTGACTGATTTTCAAGCAAAAAGCGATAAACAATTTACGATGTTTCCCGCCTGTCGGAGCAGATTTCTTGCTTATGGAAGGATATAGAGTTTTCTAAATAATTAAAGATGACAGAAGGCTTTCAGGGCCCATGATTCTAAAAGGGCAAAAGTGAAAACCAAGGCAGAATTTTTTTCCCTCAGCAACCATATTTCTACTGGAGATACTAAGCATAATTTCAGAGAAGTTCCTCCATTTTGCCATTCTTCCTGCAGCCATCCCCACTGCCTCCCCCCATTCCCAGCTGCTCTCTACTAAAGAGACTGTCTCTACCATTTTGACCAGATCAACAGAATGCTAGAACTAGAAAAGGCCTTGGAGGTTATCTAGTCTAACTCATTTTTATAAAGGGAGAAACCAAGACCCAGGGCATTTGAATACTCCTCTCTCTCCCTTATCCTTCTTAGAATCCATAGCTTCCTTTAAAGTTCAGCTCACTTTTCCTGATCCTATCAAGCTACTCAGGTCTCCCCTTCTTTTTCTTTTCTTTTCTTTGTATTCCCAGCCTAGGACAGTGCCTAGGACAGAGTAGGTATTTAATAAATGCATATTGGCTCTTAACTCTCTGACTTTAAATAACCCTTTACTTACATGTGTATGTGTTATATTCTATTTCCCACTAATAAAAGGTAAGCTCCATGAGACTAAAGGACTAGTTTGGATTTTGCTTTTGCTTTTTTAACTCCTAACATGGTGCCTGATACACAGTAAGCACTTAATAAATACTTAATGATTAATTGTTTACCCAAGGTGCTATTTCAGATTTGGAACATAGCTTGAATAGAAGGCAGATATCCTGAATCCAAGGCCATTCTTTTGTTTTCCTGATATTGGATGCCAGGGCATCCCTAAGCTTCTTACATTGGAAAAACATTGCAATCTCCTCACTGCTCTTATTCCTTGCCTCCATTTGCTCTATATCCTATCCCTTCTCCAAATCCTGTCTTGCTCAAGAACCTAAAAAGGACTCCCCAGTCCTTTTGACCTTCCAGTCTCCAGTTTGACCTTCAAGGCCCTCCACTAACTGTGCCCTTCTCAGCTCCCAATCTCATTCCAAATATCCATAACCAATTAATTTTCTCTCTTCAACACAAAAATCACCTTTTCCAGAACATAAATAGGGAAAGGGACCTGTTACATTCATAGACACTGCATAGCTAAGTGGATATAACTTATATTATGTAACAGGTGCTTTTGTCCTCAAAACAATCCTGGAAAGTAGGTGCTATTATTATCCCCATTTTACATTCCCCAATTTGGGGAAACTGAGGCAAACAGTTAAACAAGTGTGACTTGTTCAAGGTCACACAGATACTAAGGATCTGAGACTGGGTTTAAACTCCGTCTTCCTGACTCCAAACCTAGTGCTCTATTTACTGCACTTTCTCCTTGCACATCTCCTTTAAACTTCCAGGAAACACTTATTATTGCCAAAAGTCTTGGACAAAAAATTCATTACCCTGTGGCCAAGCTTATGATGAGCATCTACAAGTTTTGCTAGGTTAATCTGTTTGGAGAGTGGACATCCATTCTTTAACTGGACCTGAACTTGAAATCTTTCTGACTTGGTAGTAAAGCACATCTGGTCTGTGGTTGCAGAAAGGTGGACATCATACCTGGAAGATTTTCTGGAGGAGGCAATGGGAGAACCTTGAAGCAGATGCTAGAAGAGCAGAACTGAAGGAGGAAAGGATGGGGAGAGAAGATCATGATTGAAATAGTCTCAACCAGAACCAAAGGCTGAGGTAAGAGTTACCAAAAAGGATGCCTTCTACCTTCAAAAAAGAAAAAAGGTGGGGGGGCGGGGAGAGGAGAGAGAGAAAAGCAAAGGAAGAAAAGGTTAAATGACTTTTCTGTTTTTACCTCAAAGCACCACAAACCCAGCTGCATAAATCACCCCAGGGCCAGAGAACTGAAATGATACAGAGGAAGAAACAGACTCCCATTTGTCATGCTTGCCATGACACATAATAAATGCTTTTCATTCAAGCAAAGGCATTATCCTAGAAACTCCCCCCCCCCCAATGGTGACTCCTGTGGCACTTGTGGGCTCCTGACAAGGCAGGTGCTTCTGCCCATCACAACCTTTCTAAGGGCACAAGGCGAGACCCATATGGAGTCTAGGATGACAATGGGGAATTCAGAGCACCTGCATTCACACTTGGGTCTGCTACCTGATGACTATGTCCCATTGGATAAGTCACCTCGTTCTGGGCTTCCAAGTGTTCCCCTAAAAAAGGCAGGTCTTTTTCTTCTTCCCCTAAAAAAGATGCACTGCTTGGTCTCTTCCAGCTCTAACATTTTTTGATCTCTAATCTCTGCCTAGAAGCCACTGAGACCCTCCCTCTGCCTCTGAGAAAGAACTGGATTCTCAATGTCACCCCTACAAACACACAGCCCAGACATTTTGCTATAGTCAGGACTGGAGAGAGGGCTAAGGTCTGATCTCAGGGGAGCCCAACACATTCCCAGCCACAGTTCCAAGTATGGCTGGCAGGAATGGGGTACCAAGGATAAATACTGAAGGGAAAACTGAGAGGGGCCTTAATTATTACACAGCTTGCTAGGGAGGTTTGTTAGCCCAAGCCAGCCAGAGAGATTGGCTTATTGCTTGCTGCATCTCTCACTGGGAGTAAACATTTGTTTAAAAGGCAGAGAAAATCATTTGCTCATTAGGGATCAGGGAACAGAGTTTGCTAGGGGATAGAGGAGGGAGGCAAACATAACAGAAATAAGCATCATGGGCAAGTTGGTGGTGGGGCAGGGAAAAGCTGACTTCTGGAACTGAGAAGGATAAGCCCCTGCCTCAAGTCCCACCTTCAGGATCCTACACTCATATGCAGTTTGGTGATAGTCTTAGAATCAAGAACTGAATTCAAAAAATAAAAAAATAAAAATAAAATAAAAATAACTGAATTCAAATCCCACCATAGTAACTTACTATCTATGTGATCCTCGAGAAGTCACTTAACATGACCCAGGCTCATATACGATATAAATATAATAGCACCTTTCTTTGCAACAACCCTGTGAGGGAGGCTCAAATAAAGTAATACCTGGAAATACTTTTTGCAAAGCTGAAAGTGCATATATAAATGCTAGATATTCGTGATATTATTGCTAACTCCCCTCGATCCCAAGGAGTTCATGTGCTGGCTCTTTGGGACTCAGAGTCTAAGACCAGCACAAAACTCCCATCCCCCTACCACACCATGGAAGGTACTGAAGATGTCAGGAAATATGTCTTCCTCTACCACGAGGCAGTTAGGCAGCACAATGGATAGAGCACCTAATTCAAAAGGGTTGTTGTGAGAATCAAATGGGATAATATTTATAAAGCATTTATTCAATTCAATAAACATTTATTAAGTGTCTACTATATACCAGTCACTATTTAAAAAAAAAAGAGGCAAAAGGTAGTTCCTGTCTTCAAGGAGCTTAAAATATAATTTATCACCATACCTGGCACATATACACATGCTGCTTATGAAATAGTCATTGGAAGATGTCAAGAGTTTAAGGCCTTTCCTTTCTGAGCATCTAACACTGTACCTTGCAAAAAGTAAGAGTTTAATGAGCACTTGCTGCATTGCAACAGCCACAGTAACACTGAGGTCTAAGAGAAAAATATTTTTTTCCTTCTTTGCAGTAGAGAGGGAGTAAGGAGAGGGAAATAACACAGGCCAATGATATGTGCAAAATATTTCCAAATTTGGGTGGGCCTTTATGTACAACTAACCTTGTTTTTCAAAGATCATTTATAGAGAGCAGAACCAAAGACTCTCAGAGCCCTAGAATCATACACTGAGAATCTGTAGGAAGTCTTAGAAATCATCTAGTTCCAACAATAATAACTAGTCTTTATGGAGTAGTAAAAGGTTTGCAAAGAACCTTATAAAACTTGATCCTTACAACAACCTTGGGAGGGAGGAGTTATCATTATCCCTATTTTACGATAGGAAAACTGAGACAACTGAGGTAAAGACCTAGAAAAGTGACTGTGATTTTCCCAAGTTCACACATAATAAATGGCAGTCGAGATTTGAACCCAAGACTTCTTGTTCCACATCCATCACTTTTTCCATAGTGTTGCACTATCTCCAATTGGTAGGAACCCCAGAGATCATTTAGAGCCCAATTACCTTTTCCACTGGTGCATGCAAATCATGAATTTTGCGCTCTCTCTCTCTCTCTCTCTCTCTCTCTCTCTCTCTCTCTCTCTCTCTTTCATTCTGTGTGTGTGTGTGTGTGTGTGTGTGTGTGTGTGTGTGTGTGTGACCTTGGGCAGAAGTCATATTCCCTGCAGTATAAAGGAATTGGACAAAATGATTATAAAAGTCCCTTTCTGCTTCAAATCTAACGATGCTCAGATCCCTGACAGGTGGATTTTCTCTGATAAACTTACTTTATTATGTTAAGCAACACACTGGGAGTTTTTCTCTGAACCACCTGATTCTGGTCCCCCCAGCATGGAGGGAAGAGCCTACAATTTGGTCCTCACCATCTGTTTGCAGAGGCTAATGGGTAATAATTTGGAATGAAACTAGTCTCTAGTTTCTGTTCTGTTTAAAATAACCTTGTTCAAATTTAGTTCAAAAGGTTCTGTGGCTTTTTTAGAAAAGAATTGACAATAACATTTTCTTGGCCATGTACAAAGTGACTACAATAATGAAAACAAAAAAGAATACTAAAACAAGGATGTCGATTGGGCCATTATAAGTTCCAATTTTGGCTATGGAGAAGAAATGAGGAAATGCAATTTTTTTTCTTTCCTTAGAGTGGTGGGGGATAATAGATGAAGAATATTGTATGTACCATCATGTACATACAATATATAGGGTTGTTTTGTTGGCTGATTTTATTTAACTGTGTTCCATTGTTACAAAGAACGGATAGTGAGGGAAGTACAATATATCTACAAAATATCCATGCTGTAAAAATTAAAAGCGTCAATAAAACATTAATTTTAAAAAATCTTCCTGGCCTCTTTATTTGGCCATTACTAGTAGCAATAGTTATACTAATCAAGTTATATTAATGACTCGTATTTCTATAGCTATTAAAGATTATGAAGTACTTTCCTACAACAACTCTGAGAGATTATTTACAGATGTGGAAACTGAGAGAAGAAGGGAAATAATTCACTCAGGGTCACACAACTTATAAGTATTGGAGACAGGATTTGAACACCCATCTCTTGATACAGTGCTCTTTCCGTTACACCACACTATCTACTGAGGCCCAGCTTTAAAAACAAAAAGTTAAATTGAATGTAGAAAGAGAGACAGATTACAGGTATTAAGTGATTTGGATTTTGGCCCTTGCACTGGACAGATTAGGAATGAGAATACTTAGATCTGAGTTACCAAATCTCTGTGTGTGACCTTGGAAAATTAATTTAATTTATTGCCAAAATCATATATAATGTATTATGTTAGTGGGGGGAGGCAGTCAGGGGAGCTCCCTTTTGAGCTGTTCCAGCTGGGTGCTTCCCATGGATTTGAACATATGCCCTGTTCCCTTTTAGTGAACCTACAATTTTGAACCACTTCCAATGATACATGTGCCCTGTTTTCTTACAGAAGGACATTCACAGAGACTCCTAGTTGGTACCTTGGTCCCCATGACATGGAGAAATGCATGCCAGAGACTAGTCACTGAACAGGAATAATTTCTCACTCAGTAGCCTTTAAAGAAAGAGACAATGTTAAAAATTGTCTTTACATATAATTGGAAAAAAATAAAATGCTATTTTTTAAAAGCATAGACAATTTATGCTATTGCATTCTCTTCCCAGCTTTCTAATAAGTTAAGAACTTTTGAAATCTCTTAAATACCCATGGAGAAAGAGAGGTCAATCCTGAAGAATTTGCACTCTCTTTCTCTATCAACATTGGTGACTACATGTTTGTGTTTGGGGCCAATATGAGAGTAAACCTGAATCTCAGATCTCTACTTCTTCTGCTTTGTATTTATTCCCCCAATCATGAATGGGGAATGGCGTTGAGATGAACATTTCTGGACTCAGCAGCAACCTTAGAAGTCTGATAGATAAGGAACATCTAAGTCTGATCTGTGCAATGGTTCATAATAGTCCATTTTGTTGTCCATGCATGGTTAGTGTATCTATTTGGGAAACATATGAGTTCCCCTATATATGGAAGGAACTCATGGAGAAATTTTCACCTAAAACCATTTGCTTTCTACTCTGAACAATCAATTGCAAGTCCCTAAACTTTGATAGGAGATTTTGCAGAAGTCATTTGAGAACTTATTTTCTTTCTGAGATAGGAAACTATTTTTCTTTTCCTCATTTTTACTGTCTTTCATTTTTATTTATTTTTTTAATTTAAATTGTGTTCTTTCCTAGTTGTTTTGGTTTGACTTTTATAAATACCAGGCAGATAGAACATTTATTCAATGTTGTTTGGTTGAATTGGTATAACTTTGTATTAGGGGTGATCATAATCTCCTAGACCCACCAGTTTGGTCCATCTGGATGCTTGATAAAAGCTGTTAATATGAGGGATTATCTAAGAACTGTAATGAATGGAAACTGCCGAGACTCTTTATGTTGCATCCAGGAAGTCATTAAGAACTGCCAGGTGGACTTTGTTGAGAACCTATAATGCAAAGCACTGAGGGAAGGCACTTAAAGGATAATGCTTAAGCCTCTCCAGATAACTTTCAAGAACTAGGGATATGGACAAATGTACTAAATGCATCCTCAGTTGATTTGCTGAGAACAGCAAATATGTAGCTTATGAGAAAGAAGTATGGTTAGGGTAATTAGGAAAGGCATCCTAATCTGCTGTAGCTGAGGCTCTTTCCATAGAGTTGAGCACATAACCTGGTCCTTTCTAGTGGCCCCATGATAGCACGACTTCTAATAAAACAGGTGCATTGGACTCTTGCTGAAGATCATAGGCAAACAGAAGTTGCTGGTTGGTTTCCCAGTCTCCATGATGGAGAGGTAAAATGAGCCAAATAAAACTGGCCACTGAACAGGGATAGCCACCCACTTAGGTATATAGGTATAATAGGTTTACATATCATTTACTTATAATAAATCATAATTTTGTGACCCCACATCCAGCTATGTGATCCCATGTGGGATTATCATCCGCAGTTTAAGAAGCTTTGCTGTACCTGATACTACAATATACATTGAGTATCTTTTTAGAAGGGAGCCTGCTAGATGCTCTGAAGATTACTCCTAAAGACAATCCACACCTAAACTCTGAAGAGATTTTTTTTTTTACCATGGTTCTGAAATATGGACATAATGAGTCAGAGAATTCTATGAGATCCTGACTAGGATGAATTCAGTGCATGTGCATCTAGAGATGGAGATCCCAAGTGGGAAGAGGGCACGTCCCACCTACAACATTCGGGTTTTACAATATTTTACATTTTGTATTCAAGGCAATAAGCAAATCAACTAACTCCTCTGAGCATGTCTTCCATTTTATAAAATGAGGAGCTTACTAAATGTTCTCTAAAGTCCCAGTCATTTGTGATTAGTTCAAGTTCAATGACTGAAGGAGCAGAGGAGAGAGAAACACAGATAAGAATATAGTGAAAAAACAATTCTTGATAGACAGAGCTTTGTTGACAAGCAATTATAGTGACAAAAGTCTTTGTGTAGTCAAGTTTTCAGAGAAGGAAGAGTACTGGTCAGTGCAGGAGTTAACAGAATATGGTTCTCATTTCTAGTTTTTTTTCAATTGATCCTCATGTGGCAGGTTCTCTATTCTTACACTATCCTAGTTACCCTCTCTTTTCATAACACAAAATGAGAGATGGGGAGCATGTTTTATTGTGGGTCTTTTGGAATCATAGTTAGTTGTGAACTCAAGCAAAGTTCTCAAGACTTCAAGTTATTTTTCTTTAGAATGTTGCTATTTTGATATAAATTATTCTTCTACTTAAGCTCACCTCAATCAATATCAGTTCATACTACCCCAGGATTCTCCAAAATTATTTTTAATTCTTTCTTCTTTTTTTTTTCGCTGAGGTGATTGGGGTTAAGTGACTTGCCCAGGGTCACACAGCTAGGAAGTATTAAATGTCTGAGGCCAGGTTTAAACTCAGGTCCTTCTGACTTCAGGACTGGTGCTCCATCCACTGCACCACCTAGCTGCCCTAATCATTTCTTCCAGAACAATAATTTTCCATTGCATTCAAATGTTCAGTGATTCCCCAATAGGTGGAATCCTTTAGATTCAATGTTCTTATTTAACAGAGGGGAACACTGAAGTACTGTGAGGATAAATGACTTGTTCAGTGTCACACATTAAGTGATAAAGTCAGCAATGGAAACTAGTCCTAGAACCCAGGTCTCCTGATTCAAAAATCCATGCTCTTTTCACCACCCCATTTACAGAGGAACACTATTCTATTTGCAGAAAGTGGGGACGTGCTTGTCAGATGCCAGCCACTGCTCTGCATCCTCTTAATAAAAATAGTGGTGTCTCTGAGCTGTGTTTAATTATTTTGTACATGAATTGCTTTAATGGATTGCAGGCAACTTAAAGGATTTTTAATAACATTTTACTAGCTCTAGGGGCTTCTTCTCCCCTCCTCACTCCCCCTTTCCACATTGTTATTAGTCCTGATCCCATGAAGATGTAACATTTGTCACTGTTTCATTAGGCACTATGATGTCCCTTGTTATTTATGAGCTTGCTATTTATTGAAAATTATATTTGGGGGAGAAGAGAGGGAGGATGAAGTTTATAATATACAGCAGAAGAGAAAATTGGTGACATTTATTTCACAGACTCTCAAGATTCTGATAGCAATTGAATGGGCTTCAGGCTCCTAGACTTGCCAACCAGATTTAGACCCAAGATGGGAGAAAGACTTAACTCCCAGATTCTTCCATTTTAGATATTTTTTGTCCCAGACCTGAGATTTCATATGTGAGAAAATTCCTTTTACTTCATGACTCCTTTGGGGTTTTTTTGGGCAAAGATACTAGAGGGGTTTGCCATTTCTTTGTCTAGTTCATTGTACAAATGAGGAACTGAGGTAAGCAGGATTAAGTGATTCGCCCAGGGTCACATAAATAGTAAGTGTCTGAGACTGGATCTGAACTCAGGTCTTCCTGACTGCAGTTCTGGAGCTCTATCTACTGCACCAACTAGCTAGCTCCCCAGTTGTCCAAAGGTTAAGTTGCACAAAAATATATGCCTATATATGCCAAAAGCAGCACTTGAATCCAGGTCTTCCTAATTCCATTATATCACACTGGCTTTCATCACATCCTCTTCTATCATTTAAAGAAAGATACAGAAAAGGAAATCAATTATTCAAAATCTCCTGCCCAGTCTAATTTTCAATTCACCAGTTATTACTGTCCCATATGCTCACATCTGAAGTATCTGTTTCTGTCATTTCTGCAGTCGTTTCTGCACAGCATCTGATGATACCTGACAATGGAGAATGATGGGAAAAGTCAAAGTTTAGATTCACAGGAACAATATTTCTCATTCCTAGATTATGGGGCTCAGATCCCAAACCAATCCCTTAGGAAGTGCCAGTGCTTGTGGATTTTCTGCTTCCAGAGTTGAACTCCAGGTTTAAAGGGATCAAAAGAACCATTTCTCCTGTTCTTCCTCTTCCCTGAGCATCTCTTTTGTAAAAAGATTTGATTCTACAGCAATATGTCCTTAAAAGTACAAACATATATCTTCCCTTGATTGGAGGAATTGGCAACTTCTGGAGAGCTCAACTTCATTTATAGTATGCAATTATATTCATCTACTTAGTAAGTTATTTACTGGTGATTTATTCTGTACAGGGTACTGGGTTAGACACTGGAAAAGATAAAAATCTAAGTAAGTTGCAGTCCTTGCCAACATGGAGCTTATACTCTATTATGGGAGAAAGCATGAACACAAATACTTATATCACAAAAATGAATTAGAGTATGAAGAAAAAAGTTCACACAACTGTGAGCATTGAAACAAAAGAAAGAACACTTCTGATTTGGTAGGGGAAATGAGGCATTCAAAGATAGCATTTGTGTAGGGCTGACAGATGGACTAATAGCCACGCAAATATTTGAGACTATATGTGTGTGTGTGTGTGTGTGTGTACAAGGCTGTAAAAATGGCACCCCAAAATTTGGATGTGTAAGAAATTGGTGGAAGAATAGCTGCTGAAATTGTTATCATCATTACTTGATGGCCCTTTATCTATTAAGGTCAATCTACCCCATAAGAATCAATAGTGGAGACATCCTGACACTGGCAATCTGATTTTGCTCTGATTTCTCACCTCAGCATCATAGCTGAGTCACATTACTACAGCAAGAAAGCTGTGCAACTTTATAGGCAGAAAAACTTCAGACCCCAGGAATCTTTCTACTTGCAGTATTCTTGGAATTTCATTTTATATTATCATGTGTGTGTTTATGTGCCTTCTCTGGGTCCCCAACATTAATAGAGTTGGTCCCCAGTATCCTATTTATGTGTTTCTCATAAAGAGGAAGCACCTGGGTGTGGGCCGAACTTAGTCTGTATTCAGCTATAGGCAGCAGGACTGAACCAAAAAATTGGCAAGATCTGATTAGATCATTTGTAGAATGATAATCCTGTGATACAGGCTAGGCTACTTAAGCTCATGTTTGAGAATATGTCCCTGAAGAGTCTTTTGTCTCAACTTTCAATGAATTGGAAGATTCTTTTGTCTCAACTTTCAATGAATTGGGAGTCAGATGGTGAAGAAGATACTCTCACATAGGCATTAAAGAATGACTATAATTTTGATTGGTAAAATGTTTTTTTTTATGCTGATTTCTTTCCAGCTTTAATGTTGACTGCAAACTTGATGAATTCCATCTATGCTATTATTCAAGATAATGATCAAAAATAATAAAAGACAAGAATAAGAAGAGATTCTTGAAATTCTCCAGTGGAGGCTTCCTGCCAAGTTGACCTTAAACTAGTAAAGACTACTACTCTTTTCCAGTTTGATCATTCAATAAGTTCCAAATCTAACCAATTATACCATTATCTAGTCTCTCCAGCTTTTTCCTAAGAAGAATTCAAAATATTTTATGAATTGCTTTGCTAAAATCTAAGTAAACCATATCTATAGCAACCCTTTGACTCATCAGGTTATTAGCCTTATCAAAAAACAAGCTTAGTCTGTCATGATCTGTTCTTCAAGAAGCTAGGTTGGCTTGTTGTGAACCATCTCTTTAAGGATCCATTATAGGATATTTCCAAGACTCAAAATCAAACTCACTGGTTTATAATTTGCCGACTCTATTCTCTTCTATTTGTTTTCTAAATTGGAACATTATTTATTCTTGCACAATTTTGAAGTATCTCTCTCATTTTCTGTTATTTTACAAATATCACAAAATATGAGGAATCATATCTGCTAGTATCCAAGAATATAGTTCATTTGGCCCAGATGACTTAGATTAATCAAGGGTATATGGGTATCTCTTTAGTCCTCTTAAATACCAAACGCAGGCATGCTCTAAATGTTTAATGA
Organism: Myrmecobius fasciatus; assembly: GCA_023553655.1. Lineage (NCBI taxonomy): Eukaryota > Metazoa > Chordata > Mammalia > Dasyuromorphia > Myrmecobiidae > Myrmecobius > Myrmecobius fasciatus. Next base: position 406,243 of record JAJPUD010000871.1, read on the forward strand.
TTGACTCTCTGAAAAAAGTATGTACAAGTACACTTTTAAGTCTAACCTGCATTATTAATATTTTATTCAACACTTTCTTAAGCCTAGACAATCAGCAAATCAAGTTCTGATTTGTAAAATCTACTGATTTTTAAGATGCAAAATACTCACATTGAAAATTTGACAACTGGCTCCCAGTTGGGTTCAAGCTGTCTCCAACACATCCTAGTACCAACTCTCTGTTAGCTATTTTGTTGCATCCATTGTTGCATCCATGCAAAAGGCAATTTCTCTAGAATGGAGGGAGAAGAAAATAAGAACTGGGTAGCTCTATCTTCACAGTTACTATTATCATTGTCCCAACTTCCCCTGATATTAGTATTATATCCTTTTCAATCCTCCTCATTATCTTACTTCAACTTAAAAAGGAGATTCTTTTTTGGTCCTTGGTTTCCCACACCAGACTTGGGTTCATTTTGAATTTTAGCACATCTTGCACTATTTGTTCTGACTCATGTCACATTTATAACTCTAGGTAAGGCTCTTGAATATACCTCTGCAACTTGCCTTTGCTTCCATCTACAGAACACTTCTTTAAATCTAAGTTGAATGATGAGTTCCTGTGCATCCACATTGGTCTCTTCAGAAAATTCCTCTTTTTATTCTCCACTTGAATTGTTTCTCTTTGTAACTTGAGAATTTCATTTCTGAGAATTTTCCTTCTTCCTTAATTAATGTCTTCTATAGAATTTGTTTCATGACAGCCTATCTATCCTTCCTCTGATCCCTTTGAAATCTGCTTTTGCAGATTGTGGGGTTCATGTCAGATTTACTGCCTGAATTTACTCTGTTCTACCATAAACTCTAGGAGGCAATACTCACCTCCTGCAAGTGTTATCATTTCTACCTCAGCAACTAGCTTCACCCTGTTATAAATAATTAGATACAATATAGAATTTTCTCTTGTGGCTTCCTATACTTTGGGAAGAATGAAATGATAATTAAGGCAAGTCAAAAGATTATTATCTATTTTGCTTTTGGGAGAAAGAGCTCCATCAGATAAAGGCTTATTTCTCTGTCATATCTTTATTTCCCACTACTATTAAGAACATAAACATAGCAGTGTGGTGGACAGAGTTGGCTGCCCTCAGGATGACCTAGGCTCAAAATCTTTCCCAGATACATGCAAGCTGTATGCTGCCTTGAGTGAATCATTTAATTTCCCAGTATCTCAGGAAACTCTCTAAGACTATAAAGAAAAGATGCTCAACTTCTTTGGTATGATATCTTCTTCACCAGGAGGTCTCTGAAATCATGAGTTCACTGAAATTACAAGTTTAAAAAAATTTCTAGAAGAACAAAGTTTTCACTCTATTTACACTTGTGCTAGTGTATATCCCTGATTCCATGCTTTCCCTCACATTATTCTCTCCCAAATCCCTTTTATCTTTTTCATTCTACACATCTGTCAAGGCTCAGCTCAGATCTTATCTCCTCCATAAAGTCTTCCCTAACTATTTCAGTCCTTACTAATTAGTGCCTAAATTCCCATAGCATTAACTGTTTATATAACATAATTTCATTGGAATGACCAGAGTATGGTCATAGGACATAATCAGCAATGCATTAGGTGAAAACAGGGGATTAGTCCTGGAGGTAGTTGAAGACAGCATGGTGTGAGAAGTGAACAAGTCTAGGATTCAGGAAACCTGAGCTCCATTTCCAGTTCTTCTATTAATCATATGTTTGATATTGTCATTTCCAGGTCTCAGTCTCTTAATCTTTAAATGAGAGAAGTTGAACTAAAAGTCTATAATTTGGGATATAACTAACAAGAATTTGAATTCAATTGCAAGCTGGCAGCAATTAGGTGCTAAAGTAACTAATCTCAAATATCCTTTCTGTGCTTCTAGGTGTCAGATATAGAGACAAATGGCCCTAGTTGTTGCTGTTTTGTCAATTAATTGTGTCTGACTTTTTGTAATCCATTTGGAATTTTCTTGGCAAAGATACTGGAATGGTTTGCCACTTTCTTTTCCAGCTCATTTTGCAGAAGAGGACCTGAGGGAAACAAGGCTAAATGACTTCCCCAGGGTCACACAATCAGTAAAGTGTCTAAGGTGAAATTTGAATTCAGGTCCTCCTTACTCCAAGGCCAAAGCTCTATTTGCCACTTAGCTGTCCTAAGAGGTCTGGTACTTCAAATATGGCATGCAGAAATTTTTTCAGTACCATGGAGAGCTCTATTACCTCTAATTGTACAAGTCTAAAAGAAGATTAGGTTGTTGCCATTGAAACCTCTCTGAAACTACTGCACCTGCTTCATGTCAGTATAACTCCCTTTGAAGAGGAGGGAGTGATATCATTTGCATACACACATATACACACATACACACACACATAAAATTTTGTTCTTTCATTTAAAAAATCAATTTTTTTTTACCCTCACTCAGATTCTCATTACTTCTTGCCGGGAGTCTCATTGGCTTCCCTGCCTTGAGTCACCCCCCACTTCAATTCATTATCCACTCTTAAAGTGGTTTTTCTGAAGGCAGATCCAACCATGTCTCTACTCTACAAACGCCAATGACTCACTATTACCTCTAGGATCAAATACATGTTTCACTGTCTGGGATTTAAAGCTCTTCACAATCTGACCCCCAAGTTCCCTTTCTAGGTTTACATTTAATATTCCCTAAAGTTCAGTTTAGTTGATCTCCTTACTGTTTCTGAGATATGACACGATTATCTACCTGGATTTTGGTAATGCTGGTCGATCCCCCTGACAGAAATTTGCTCCTTCCTTAACCCTCCCTCTTAAAAATCCTTTATCTCCTTCTAGACACACTCCATGGGGCAGCTAGGTATTGCATAGAGCACTCAGCCCTGAAGTCAGGAGGACCTGAGTTCAAATGTGACCTCAGATACTTAACACTTGCTAGCTGTGTGGCCCTGGGCAAGTTACTTAATCCCAATTGCCTCAGCAAATAAACAAATGAATTTTTAAAAAGACATACTGCACTATGAAGCCTTACCTGAATCTCCTGCCAACTTTCAGGGCTTCTCACCCCCAAAATTGTTTTGTATTTATTTTGAATGTTGTCTTTTGAATATATAATATGTTGTCTCTCCCACAGAATGTAAATTCCCTGAGGTCAGGAATTGTACCTCTGTTCTGGTATATCCACATCCAACTCTTCACGACCCCATTTGGGATTTTCTTGGCAGAGATACTGGAGTGGTTTTTCATTTACTTTTCCAGCTCATTTACAATGAAGAACTGAGGCAAACTTGGTTAAATGATTTGCCTGGGCAAAGTATCTGAGGCTAGCTTTGAACTCACAAAGATGAGTTTTCCTGACTTCAATTCCGAGAACTCTATTCACGGCTCCACCTAACTGCCTTGGCTTCCTGGCACCTAATAAAAGCTTAATAGATGCTTGTTGATTGGACAATCAACTTCCCCAGTTGGTATCTCAATTTCTTTATCTTCAAAATGGGGAGGGGGGGAGGAGAGGAAGGAAGAAAGAGGAGAAGGAGAATTGGACTAGATGATGTCCAAACTGTCTCAAATTTAAATCCTCTGATCCCAGAGCTGCCAACCTGCCACCCCAACTCAACACTGTCCCTTTCTTACCCCTCCCCAGAGCAAAATAATCTAAAATTCATCTCTAAGAGGCTGATCTGCACTACAAAGGGAAATGGAAAGAAAAGGAGACTCCAGCTACATGGAAGGATTCAAATTGAAAATCCACTGGAGGCCCCTTAATAAAGCAACAGTTCAGTTACTTAGCTGAAAAAAATCCCTGAACAAAGCAGTGAAAATGCTCAATTACTCCTCAAGTTAGGGAAAAGAAACAGCCAGGGGAAATAAGGACAGGCTGGCAGGCTCAGGCACAATTGTGAACAATTCAATTCAACAAAAGATTTCTTAAGCACCTACTATGTGCAAAACTGGGAATGTATAATCAGAAAATAAATAGAATTAGCCTATGCCATGACAGAGAAAGAAGAAATGAGATATACTAAGTAAGCAAATGCAATATGAAGAAGGGAGAGAGCATTAACAGCTGAGGAGGATAGAGAAGGGGAGAGAGGAATTAAAAAAAACTTTCATGAAAGTGCTCCACACAGCTTTTTATCATTTTCTCAGGGAGAATGTGGCCCAACTTATTTTATATTTAAGGAAACTGAGATACAGAGAAGTGGAAAAATTAAGTTGTGAGAAGTGTCGAGTTTGCAGGGCACCATGAATCTGAGGCAAGGGAGGTGGGAAAGGGCTGGACCAACCAAAAACTCGGATCTGTCATGTGTAGGTATCAGAGTTTCACATACAATAGGTACATAATAAATGTTTATTGATTGAACCTATGTGCTACACAGAGTTCTATCTTAAGATGCCAAAGGATTACAAGATATATATTATCCCTTTAAATCAAGGGTTCTTGACCGTTTTTGTCATAGACAAAAGCCTATGAAATGCCTATGGATCTCTCTCAAATGTTTTTAAATACATAAAATAAAACAAATATACTGAAAAAAGAGTTTATCAAGTTTTTATCAAGTTATCAAGATTTTTTTCAAGTTCACAGACCATAGTTGAAGAGCTACTCTAAATTTTAGCTGCCTGTGGCAATGCCCCAGCCATCTTACCCTAGTTCCAACTCTATAAATAGCAGAGCTAGAATTTCTCCTCTGATTTTCTCTTTTGGAAGTTGATATAAGTTCTTTGGGGATAGGGACTCTTCTCTTTTTGTTTGAGGTTCCCCAACACTTAACACAGTGACCTTTCTCTTTATTGCTGGTCAGTCATTTAGTCATATCAAACTCTTGGTGACCCCATATGGTGTTTTCTTGTCAAAGATATGAGAGAAATTTGCCCTTTCCTTCTCAGATAAATTAAGGATAACAGAGATTACTTGGCCTGTCCAGAATCATCGTCATTGTGACTACCCTTAATTTATAAAAGGATCAATGACATCACAGTTGATGTCTTAACTCACTCACAACTGGTTTAAAATGAGACAGAGTTGTACAAAGTTGTCAGCCTCACTCTTTCTTCCAGAGTTATCAAAATCCAGGGATAGGACAAAAGTCAAAATAACTGCAATAATCTGGGACTCAGTGGGTGATCTTGGTATCTTCAATGTATGATGAAGCTCTAAGTGCTCCACAGAGTCTTCTTCAACTGTCTCCCTGACCCAATCTCATCTGCCCATTCTGCTGGGTGAAATCTTTATATGCTTGGGATAATAGACATCTCCCTAAGTCACCAATGACTTTGAGGACTGTCAGTTACCCTTGGTTTAGCCCATCTGCAGAGACAATTTTACTAGGTTGTGGCCCCTTTGCATACTAGAGCTTCTTGGAGCCACAGGTGAGAGCTGGGTAAACATGAACACCAAAGGTAGATGAGCAGCCCCGAAAAAGGGCTCCTATTGGAGGTGTCAATCCTCCCTGAATGTCCCATATACTCCTGCTCAGTCACATATTTAACTAATGAGTGTCTAAAGGAGGGTTTGAACTTAGGTCTTCCTGACTAGACTGAGCACTCTTTTCTCTAAGCCATACTTAATGTTTGTTGAGTTGAATTGTCACTGATCTGAGTTAAATATGCAATGGGTTCTAGTTCTAGCTGAAAGTCAATCATCTGAATCCAACTCTAGCCATATTCCCACACTATCACATGTGGCTGAGAGTAATTTCCTTTGGCCAAGAGTGATTTCCTAACCAGTGCAATGGATAGAGCTCCAGCCCTACTTAGGAGACCTAAGTTCAAATGTGACCTCACCCATTTATGAGCTGTGTGTCCCTAGACAAGTCACTTAACCCTGTTTGCCTCCATTCCTCATCTGGAAAATGAGCTGGAGAAGGAATTGACAAAATACTCTAGTGTCTCTGCCAAGAAAATCCCAAATGGGGTCAGGAAGAATTAGCCACAACTGAACAACAATCTTCTAAAAGAGAAGAGTGTAAGTGTCTATATTGAGGGTTCAGGGTCACAAGGATCATAGGGTTATAAATTTAAAGCTGGAAGGATCCTTAGAGGCTTCCTAGTCCAATGTCTTCTTGTTCCCGTTAAAGAAACAGCTTGAAATTGATTTACCCAGGACTATTTAGCTAGTTAAGTACCTAAGGGTTTCCTGGCTCTAAGTTCAATACTCTCCATGACCACAGGTTGCCTCTCTAGAAGGGCTCCTCCATGGGGTATCTGATCTTAGAACCTGGGAGAGTCTCCCTAAATATCTAATAAGCTCCCTGCTCCCAGGCCAATTAATGTTCTCAAGAGGGTCAAGCTGTGTGACATTATTGCACCACCTTGTGGTCATACCTAGAAACTACATCTTCTTCAGCACTGCAGGATCAATATCTGAGACGGGGAGGCCATGGACTTGTTTTCTTTAATTGGATTTTTTTTTTAAAGAACTGTATTTCAACATAATTGTTGAAATAATTAATTAATCATGGCTTTCTGTGTATTTCTATATATTTGATCTTATTCATTTAAAACCATTATTTTGAAAAGACAAACAAAAAGTTTAACACCAAAAAATTTAAGCAAGGCAATAAGCATTTATTAAGCACCTACTATATGCCAGGCACTGTGTTAAATTCTTTACAAATGTTATATTATTTGATCTTCACAATAAACTAGGGAGGGTTCTTCCTATCTCCATTTTACTATTTCGGAAACTAAGGCAAACAGGTTAAATGACTTGCCAAAGGTGACATAGCCAGTTGGTTTGTGAGACTAGATTTGAACTCTGATTCCTGACTTGAGACCCAGGGCTCCATCCATTAGACAACATAGCTTAAAGGAATATTGGTGGACACCTGGCCCAAAGATTTTCACTTTTTTAAAATTGAGGAAACTGAAGTCAAAAATTAAGTGACTTTCCCAAAATCATAAAGGTCATAGATGGCAGATTAAGTAGTAAAACTCAAGACCTTTGGCTCCAAAATCACTGAAATCACACTGAATTCTGTAATAATGACAAACCCTTTCCATTCCCACCTCAGCCCCTAAATCTCCTAACAGCTGGAGATTCTCTCCTAGCATAGAAGCAGGTCTAGAAAATCATCTTTATTCCTGTTTCAAGGTTTTCCAGGAAGGAGTACAAAACCCTAAACTAGGAAGGAAATGGGGGTCTATCTTCCATAATTAATGGCTTTAAATTCAAGTATTGCTAGCCTCAATCTGCCTGTTTCTGAAATGGGAGCCATGTGATTCCTTTCACTTAGCCAACATGATCATTGGGAATCTGCTGAGCCCATACCTGGGTCTGGAGATAGGCAAATTTGAGTGTTGCCAGATTTAATGAGGTTGTGAATAAGAGGATCACCTTGGGAGTCATTCCCAGGTCTATCACCTCAGTTAATATGGCATCTCTGTAGAATTTGAGCTCAGCAAACCCAAAGATACTTCTTTAGTCCCTGTCTAACCCCATCCATTTTTAAAATTTTATTTTATGGCTAATTTTCCAGTAAAATCCTTTATTTGCACAAGATTCCAGTCCAGCAGCCTAGAGCACATTCTTCTCATCTTTGAATTTTATCTCTCTTTTTAATTAAAAAAAAAACCTACTCACATAAGGAGGTGCAAATTAGGTCAGCATAAAACATTCCCTTTCCCAAAGAGAAACTGCTTCCCAAATTAACCCCTCTATTGTCCCAGAGAGAAAAAAGGGCTCTTTTGCTTTTAATATGCTCTCTATGTTTAAGGCTTAATTTTTGTACCTCAATTTACTCATATGCAAAATGGGAAGAGAGGTGAAAAATAAAATTTTTTTTAACAAATTGAATCAATCACTAAAGGAATTTGAAAAATAGAATTCCTGATTAGCGGGTTTTAGGTCCCTTCAGGATCACAGATTTTTAGAGCTAAAAGTCATGAGTAAACTAAAGCCCAGGGAGAGTGTATAGTTATTCCCAAGGTCAAACAATGAGATAATAGAAGCAGGACCTTCTCATTCCCATCATCAGGCTCCAGGCACAGAAGAAACTCTAGCACAAAGGACAACAATCTTCCCTATTCTCCCCTCTCCCAACTCTTCCACACAGAGGTGGAACCTCTAGTACTCATCCCATTTCCTCAATCCTTTTATGATATAGAAAGAACCCCTTCCCTTCTCCCTCTTTTCATTCCTCTCTACCTCTTTCCTTTCCCCCTCTTTTTCCTCTCCCTCTTTTTCATCTCCTTTCCTTCCCTTTCTTTTTCCTCTTTTCTTCTATCCTTTTCCTCTTTTCTTTCTTTCCCTCTCCATTTGTCTCTATGCTTTTACTCTTCCCTTCTCTCTCTCTCTCTCTCTCTCTCTCTCTCTCTCTCTCTCTCTCTCTCTCTCTCTCTCTCTCGTCCTTTTCCTCCTTCTTCTCCCTCTCCCTCTCCTCTTCCTTATCTCCCTCTCCTTTCCTCTCATCTCCTCTCCCAGACTCACCCAGCCCAGCCTTGAGCAAAGCAGCAGCCTCTCACTGTGAAGAAGATACTGGGGCTAATTGACTGTTACTTCCTTTGATCCGATAATTGCTTTTCTCTTTTCTGCAGTTTGTCTTCCTTCTCTTCAATCCAGTCCTCTCCCCTCCAAGCTCTATAAGATCTCAGCCAAGGCCTCTAAACTTTCCTTCTTCCCCCTTTCCCCCCCTTCCCATGTCCTTCTCAACTCTTGGAACCCTCTAAACAGCTGGCCAAATGCTACCCCTGCACTCCCTCACTCAGGTCTGATCCAAAAGATCCTTCTCACAAAGCTTTCCCTCCAGGCCCTGTCACAACTATATACCTAACTGGGATTCTGGGTTTTTCTCAAAGAAAACAAGAAAGAAGAATCTTTCTTCTCTCTCTGTCTCTCTGTCTTTCTGTCTCTCTCTCTCTCTCTCTCTCTCTCTCTCTCTCTCTCTCTCTCTCT